>JAPPVO010000019.1:58067252-58399952 GCA_030407325.1 Camellia japonica | reverse complement strand
ATTTTAAATGAATTCTCAGTAGGAATACCAAGACAAGGAAGAGATTTAACATATTGTTTGACTTGTTGAACAACAGCAGTATGAGTAGAAGACCAAGGAGGAGGATTATCCTTTAACCTATCAAATAAAGGTTGACAGATTTTCCTAAGATCTTTATAAAATTCAGCAATGTAATTGAGAGAACCTAAAAACCTTTGTAATTGGGTTTTATCAAGAATTTCATCAGGAAATTTAGACGCAAACTCAATAGAGCGACTAATTGGCAGAATAGTATTATGGTGAATGTCATATCCTAAAAACCTAACTTTAGTTTGGAACTACTTAATTTTAGGAGCAGAAATGACTAAACCATGACTTTTGATTGTATAAAAGAATGCAGTTAAATGCTTCCAATGTTCACTAATTGATTTTGAAAAAATTAATATATCATCAATGTAAACAATGGAAAAATGACTAAATGGGTTAAATATGTCATTCATGATATTTTGAAATTCACTAGGAGCATTTTTTAAACCAAATGGCATGACATTCCATTCATATTGACCAAAAGGTGTATTAAAAGCAGTTTTGTATCGATCTTTAGGATGAATTTGAATTTGCCAAAACCACTTTTTAAATCAAATTTACTAAAAATAACAGCTTGACTAAGGCGTTTAATTAAATCCTTTTTATTGGGAATAGGATATCTAATCCATTCTAAAACAGCATTTAATGGTTTGTAATTAATAACTAAGCGGGGAACACCTCGTTCTAATTCAGCATTTTTATTAACATAAAAAGCAGGACAAGACCAGGGTGATTTACTAGGACTAATAATTCTATTTTTTAATAATTCATTAATTTCTTTTTTACACATTTCTAATAATTCATGATTCATTTGAATAGGTCTAGATTTAGTAGGTATTTGTCGTTCATTAAAATTTTTAATATATGGTAAAGTAACTACATGCTTTTTCCTATGCCAAAATGCAGTAGGTAAAGATGAACAAACAGTTGATTCAAGTTTTAATTTAAAATCATTAATTTGAGAAATGAGAACTGGATCAGTTAACTGTTGATCAATTCTTTTGTAATTAATTTCTTCTTTAAGAAAATGAATATGTCTAGTTAATCGGTTAATAGTATGAGTAATAGAACAATCTTGTAATTGATTTAATTCTAACATCTCTGGAGGAAATAGAAATTTAAATGTGACAGGTTGACCTAAAACCTGAGTAGTTATTCCTTCACTAGAAGTGGTAAAAGGATATAACAAAGATATAAATGGTGTGCCTAGAATAATTCTATCAGTCATATTTTTAACTAAAACAAATGTAGTTTTAAAACAAACATTATTTTGACAAACATGTACTTTAGGTAATTTATATTTAATATGCATTTTACTACCATTAGCAGAGGTTAATTTCTCTTGACATTTTTCATAATACTTAGTAGGAAGCAAACCTTCTTGAATGCAATTTAAATCAGCACCAGTATCAATTAATGCAACTAATTCTAATTCAAAATCTTCAACAATGATTTTAATTTTTGAGTACCATTTTTGCATATAGATTTTATTGAGTAGATTTAATCGTTTGTCTTCAAGGTTAGTAGCTTGAGATCGATTATCAAATGTAAGTTTATCTGGATTAGTATGATCAGAATCAGGATCAGAATTATGTTCAGATTCATGAGGTGATTGTGGATTAGGTTGAAAATGATCTAAATTTTGCTTAAGTTTAAGATTAATGATTTCATTTTCTAGTTTGTTATCTTTAGATTGGAGATCACGAATAGTTTGTTTAATTTGATTGATTTCAGCTTGTAAATCTTGAAGGGTAACTTCTTTAGTTTTATTTTTAAATTTTTCTAAGGTTTTGGATAAACTAATAATAGGTTTATTAAACTTAGGTTTAGTATCTGATTGAAGTAGTAAGGCTTTTAACTTATCAATATATTGTTGTTTTAATTGAGGATCATCTAATTTACTAATTAAGTCAATTAAAGCAGATTCTTCTTGAGTATGTTTGGTAAGAACAGAAATTTGTTTAACTGGTTTACAACAAACATCATTACATCCTAAAGTAATTTGACTATCAGAATCAGAATGATCACTATTAGAAGGGGAATTAGATGTAGATGGAGGAACAGGAGAGGAATCATTATCAGATTGATTTAATTGAAAGATTTCAAATAACTTGAATTTTGGATTCATCAGTTAATTTGGAGTTGATTAACTCTATCTTTGAGTTTTTGTTTTTCTTTACATTTATTAGCATAATGTCCTTTTTGACCACAATTATAACAAGTAATATCTTTATTAGATTTTGGATGTGATTTAGATTTATGATAGTTCTTTTTGGGTTTAGTATAAAATTTATCATTGGATTTGGAAGGTGAATAAGGCTTTTGTATTTATTATAATATTTGATTTATGTTTAGAGTATTTATGTGATTTCCTACGAGAGGGTGCAACAGGAGGTAATCCATATTGTTCACAGAAATTTCCTAATTCATATTTAGCTTTGTGTTTATCTTTAGTAGCTTTTTGACTAAGTTTTAAATCAATACACATTTTTAATCCTTCTTTTTGAATAGTGCTAATTATATCACCATATGTTAAATTATCATATTCGATAACACCAGTAGGTGTACTAAGAACATCTCGAATTTTGTGAGCAAATAAACTAGGTAATCCATTAATAAATTTTTCTTTCCAAAATGATTTAGTACAGTCTTCTCTTAACATAACTCTAGAGGTGAATACATCTTTATACCATCTAAAATCACTTAAGGTAGGACAGGTAAGATTACTAAGTTGATCATGTATGCGAGAATAAATATTAGTTGGGGTACCAATGAAATGTCGGACTATAGTATAGATTAATTGATTAATACCATCAGGGTGACAACATCCTAAGTGTTCATCAAAAATAGGTAATCCTTGATCATCAGTTTGATTAGCATAAATGATGGATTCTCGATCAGTTTCAGTTAAATATTTTTCCCACCATGATTTGAGCATACCAGTAAAACCAGTAGTAATTAAAGTAACAATCTCAGGCTGAGTATATTGGGATAGTTAGAGAGATAACTGTTGGAGACCATAGATAAATGATTTAATTTTTGGAGGATTTGATCTTCACTAAGACCATCAATATTCCATTCGTATAATTTTTTAGCAGAAACAGAAAATTGATTATTGACATTATTTTCTTCAAATGTAAATCAACAGGAGTAGGTTTGGTATACCAATTTTTAGTATTTTGAGGATTAATTTTGGGATAATGAATTTTCGTAATTTGGAATTGTTGAGCTAATTCATTTATGTCATTATCAGTGTCAGATTGAGTAGAGATTGGGTCTACATCAAATTGTTGATTTAAAACAGTAAGACCTTTATCCTTAGAAGGTGTAGCAGTATCAGTATTATTAGTTGTAGATAGTTTAGTAAATAATTTTTCAATAGCTTTAACAGTAGAATGGTCATTGGTGACTAAACTAGTTCTCTTAGAACGATTACTAGGTAGATTAAGCAAAGGTGAATCTAAATTTTGTTTAGAATTGGGAACAAATTCTAAATTGGATTCAATCTTGTCTAATTGTTTACCAATTGTACTTAAACACTGATTAGTATAATTATTTTGTTCAATAACTTTCTTGATTTCAGTATCATTGCCAGGTAATTTAAAAGGTGAAGCAGGGATTTCAGAATCTTGTTGATTAAGGATAATTTGTTCTAAAGGAGGATGACTAGAACTAACAGTAGTGTTTGTAGAAGTTTTCCATTTATGTTTTGTAATTGTATTTAACTGTTTGTAATATTTTTCAACATATTCTAACAGAGGTAATTCAAAACCATATTGAACCATAAAATCATACCATTCTTGGGATATTTGAGACATTTGAGCAGAAGTATATTTAGCATAATAAGCATGTCGCTGAGAACGATTAACTTTAGATTTAAAGTCAATAAGTAATTTGTCAAGATTAGGAGTAAAGTCTTTTTTAATTGTCATTAATTGTGGATTGACAGGTGGTGTGAATTCTGCAAAATCAGTTTGAGTTGGAGAATCAGCTGAAGTAGCTTCATCTTCAGGAAAATGTGTATGTGTAGAATAAACAGGTTTACTAATCTGGGATGTGGTAGAATTATCAATTCCTTTTAATTTTTGTTGAGTTGAAGGACCAGTAGTTGGGCCTAAATGGATTTGACTATTTTTTCTAAATAAAGGAGTAGTAAATATTTCATCTTCAGATTCAATTTCAGTAGGGACACTAGATGTACTATGTCTAGAGGATTGACTACGATTGAACTTAATATGAACAGATCCATCATTAAATTGTGTAATATTTTTGATATCTTGTGCAGATGATTGTTGTTGGTTTTGTTTGTAATTTTCATTAACAGTAATCCATTCATCAGGTAAATCGATGTTATTCCATTCAATCATTTGAGGAACATTAATATGTGTATCAGTACTACTACTATGGATGAGCAGGGTTTTATCTTTAGGAGATTTATGTAAAGCATGAACATTTAAATTAGTTTGCATACATTTATAGTGAACACGATAAATTAAAGCAATATTATGAGTTTTAGTCATCATATTTGTAAATGAACCATGTAATTGAATATTTAATGTTAATGTATGTAAAATATTTGGATCACGTAAACTAAGTGTAAAATCAGGAAAACAATTAAAATGTACTGGACCTTTATGAAGACTAGTTTCCATCATACCCATTAAACTGTCATTATAATTAAGGAAACGAGCATCTCTTAAACATAATAAAACAGAAGTATTTTTACCAGTAGGAGTTAATGGATTAAGACCAACTTGAATGAGACCAATATGCATAAAATTGTAACCATTATCTAAATGTCTTTTAATTAATTTCTTATCAAATAAGTGGCAAGTTTCATGAGGTTTTTCCAAAGCATAAACTTGTTCAATAGTTTAAACATGCAATGCAATTTTAAAAACATTCTGTATAAAAGTAGTTTTATAAATTTCTTTGATTTGTAATTTTGGTATATTCCAACCTGTATTAATTTGATCATTTTGTATTTCAACATCTTCTTCATTAATTACTAATCCTTGATTAGGTATGGAAGGCAAAGTTGTTGACCTAGAACTGACTGATGAGTTACTTCTAAATAATCGACTCATTGTTCTTGTTAATTAATCAGTTTTACAGATATCTTAATACATACCCTATTCTTGTCAGGTTATCACAGACCAAGGTGGTTTAGCACATACCCTATCCTAAATGTCTAACACTGCCTAACCCTAAGGACTTACTCTGGACAGAAAACGGAAGTGGGTGACTAGAACCTGGTGGATAGACCCAGACTGATCTTTTGGGTGATTAAGATGAACTGAAAACTCGATTAATCAAATAAACAATGAGGAGGATTAATTGGAAGAAACTGAACAGTTAGAAACAGGATACAACATAACGATGGCTCTGATACCATTAACGCGTTAACGCGGAAGCAGCAAGCACATGAAGAAAATGGATTACGAAATCAAAGATGAACCAAATTACACAACAGAATTGGAACGCACTAACACCAAAATAATTCAAATCTTTTAAATATCATTTAAATAAAACTGTAATTAAAATACAGAAAATAACTTACAATTGTTGTAGCAACTGCAAGGATCTTAAATAAGAAAACAGAACGGGAGAAGCTAAATTTCACTCAGAGCTTTCTGGTTTTTTCTTACAAACTGAGGGGTTGAAGAAGAAGAAGGTGCTGAGTGATTACAATTCTTTACAATATATAGAAAATAAACTAACTATGCAGCATGTGAATTGGCTGAATGATGAAGGCAGCTGGCAGCATTGGAGACTGAGCAAAGCTGTCGGTTGCTTTCAGCTGATTGATTGAACAGTTGAGCAGCTTTATCAAAAGTTGATTGTCAGTAGCTATTACTATTCATTACTTTCGGTGGAACATGTGAATAAAGGAATCAGAATAAATACAAATTGGCAGCTTTTCTCAAAAGAGTATTGATTGAAGCCAATTTTGTATGTATAACGAATCCAATGTTGACTAGGCATATGGATCCTGAGCATCTTGGAACTCGAGTCGTCCATATGGAATGGATTGAGTAGTTGAACCTTCAGAAGAGTGTTCTGAACCTTTTGAACCTTCTTCTGAACTGGTTGATTGGGCTTGAGCTTGGTCCACCAATTGTCGGGCCAACTGGAGCATTTCATCTCTAGATGACTTGGGCTTGACCGTGGACTTAGCTTTGGGCTGAGCAGGAGGTAAAATGGGCTTTGACTGGGCCTTTGATTTGGACTTTGATTTGGGCTTGGAGCCACTAGATGAGGGGCTTCCAAGATTGATTGGAGGAAGGCTGGGCTGACTTCCGTGACTGATTGCAGTAGTTGGGTTCTGCTGGGCTTTGATCATGGATGGAGTTGGAGCACATTGATCAGGAGGAAATTCCTCATAAACAATTTCAATAATTCGGGGCACATTGAATTTAGCCCACCATTTGACTGTGTGTTGACGGATAATTATGTTATCAATAATTCCATAATGCCATTTAAATATCCATGGGACTTTGTATTTGGATATAAAAAGGAGCAAAAATGGGAATTGATTTTGATGAGTGGTGAATGGATAAACAGTGGAGAAGTAATTGATGACCTCAATAAGATTATCAGGAAGAATATCAGAAATGGGGCCATAATGAGTCCACCATCGCAGAAACCAGGTGGGTAATTCGGATTTAAATTTTTGATCAAAGGAGATGAACCAGGAGTGACTGAATGACTCATTTTGGTACAGGAAGAGTTTGAACCAAGCATCAACATAATCATGGTAATTATACTGAATAGAGTGACCGGGTAAATCTCGAAGCTTGTTAGGATTACCCCATTCAGCAAGAGAAACAATGTTGTGAATATAAAGTGAATGGTAGAGAACCTTGTAAGCATAGGTTCGATCTTGAATAGGTTTGATCAAAACGGAATGGTGATTGAGCAAAATATCTTTGTAATAGGCAAGTGTTTTCTCTAGATGAGAAAGGAGGAAATGGCATCCAGAGGGGAAATGGAACTTAGCAAGATCATTGATCAATTGACCTTTGGGGTGACCAGGTTCTTTATAGAATAAATTGGTAACATGTGATTTAACATAATCAGATCAAGGAGACCTGACTGGGTTAGCAGGGAATGGAGTAACTGAAATTGATTGACTCGATGAAGCAAAGAGATCAGAGGCTAAAGCCGATGAGTAATTAGGACGGTAAATGTTACCAAGAGTGTGGTAACGATTAATCATATCAAGTGAATAGGATGGGTTAACTGACTCCAAAGGAGGAGGGACAATGAGTTGATTAGGTTTACTGGAAGATGGGACCAAAGCCTTGGAAGGGGGCTTTGGACGAGACATCTGTGGAATAAGAAACAAAGATTAGCAACCAGAAAGAAGATCTAAATAATTCTGGTAATAAAACAAATGATTGTAATAATCATGACGTAAAACACGTCGAGCTTGTAACTGTTGGTGATTGATGTATTGGGCTCTTTTAGTAGTGGATCTGGTGGATTTAAGATGGCGAATACGACGGTTAACTTGTTTGATCAAGGTTTGGTAATGGGTAATTTGGGTTTTAACATAGGAAATATGTGGAGTAACACTCATCCCTTACCCCCCTGTAAAAATTCCCGGGTGAGAAAATCAGGCAGAGAATTTTGACAGCCAGGTATATAAGTAATTTCAAAATCAAAAATACTTAAAATAGATTGCCAACGAGCAAAAATTTGTTTACTAGCAAGATTTTGAACATCTTTTTCCAAAACATATTTAGCAGATTTGCAATCAACACGAAGTAAAAATTTTTGATTTAAAATATCATCCTGAAATTTTTGAATGCATAAAACAGTAGATAAAATTTCTTTTTTAATAGTACTATAATTATTTTGTTCAATAACTTTCTTGATTTCAGTATCATTGCCAGGTAATTTAAAAGGTGAAGCAGGGATTTCAGAACCTTGTTGATTAAGGATAATTTGTTCTAAAGGAGGATGACTAGAACTAACAGTAGTGTTTGTAGAAGTTTTCCATTTATGTTTTGTAATTGTATTTAACTGTTTGTAATATTTTTCAACATATTCTAACAGAGGTAATTCAAAACCATATTGAACCATAAAATCATACCATTCTTGGGATATTTGAGACATTTGTTTAGAATTGGGAACAAATTCTAAATTGGATTCAATCTTGTCTAATCTACCTAGTAATCGTTCTAAGAGAACTAGTTTAGTCACCAATGACCATTCTACTGTTAAAGCTATTGAAAAATTATTTACTAAACTATCTACAACTAATAATACTGATACTGCTACACCTTCTAAGGATAAAGGTCTTACTGTTTTAAATCAACAATTTGATGTAGACCCAATCTCTACTCAATCTGACACTGATAATGACATAAATGAATTAACTCAACAATTCCAAATTACGAAAATTCATTATCCCAAAATTAATCCTCAAAATACTAAAAATTGGTATACCAAACCTACTCCTGTTGATTTACAGTTTGAAGAAAATAATGTCAATAATCAATTTTCTGTTTCTGCTAAAAAATTATACGAATGGAATATTGATGGTCTTAGTGAAGATCAAATCCTCCAAAAATTAAATCATTTATCTATGGTCTCCAACAGTTATCTCTCTAACTATCCCCAATATACTCAGCCTGAGATTGTTACTTTAATTACTACTGGTTTTACTGGTATGCTCAAATCATGGTGGGAAAAATATTTAACTGAAACTGAAAGAGAATCTATCATTTATGCTAATCAAACTGATGATCAAGGATTACCTATTTTTGATGAACACTTAGGATGTTGTCACCCTGATGGTATTAATCAATTAATCTATACTATAGTCCGACATTTCATTTGTACCCCAACTAATATTTATTCTCGCATACATGATCAACTTAGTAATCTTACCTGTCCTACCTTAAGTGATTTTAGATGGTATAAAGATGTATTCATCTCTAGAGTTATGTTAAGAGAAGACTGTACTAAATCATTTTGGAAAGAAAAATTTATTAATGGATTACCTAGTTTATTTGCTCACAAAATTCGAGATGTTCTTAGTACACCTACTGGTGTTATCGAATATGATAATTTAACATATGGTGATATAATTAGCACTATTCAAAAAGAAGGATTAAAAATGTGTATTGATTTAAAACTTAGTCAAAAAGCTACTAAAGATAAACACACGGCTAAGTATGAATTAGGAAATTTCTGTGAACAATATGGATTACCTCCTGTTGCACCCTCTCGTAGGAAATCACATAAATACTCTAAACATAAATCAAAATATTATAATAAATACAAAAAGCCTTATTCACCTTCCAAATCCAATGATAAATTTTATACTAAACCCAAAAAGAACTATCATAAATCTAAATCACATCCAAAATCTAATAAAGATATTACTTGTTATAATTGTGGTCAAAAAGGACATTATGCTAATAAATGTAAAAAAAAACAAAAACTCAAAGATAGAGTCAATCAACTCCAAATTACTGATGAATCCAAAATTCAGTTATTTGAAATCTTTCAATTAAATCAATCTGATAATGATTCCTCTTATGTTCCTCCATCTACATCCAATCCCCTTCTACTAGTGATAATTCTGATTCTGATAATCCAATTACCTTAGGATGTAATGATGTTTGTTGTAAACCAGTTAAACAAATTTCTGTTCTTACCAAACATACTCAAGAAGAATCTGCTTTAATTGACTTAATTAGTAAATTAGATGATCCTCAATTAAAACAACAATATATTGATAAGTTAAAAGCCTTACTACTCCAAATAGATACTAAACCTAAATTTAACAAACCTATTATTAGTTTATCTAAGACATTAGAGAAATTTAAAACTAAAACTAAAGAAGTCACCCTTCAAGTTTTACAATCTGAAATCAATCAAATTAAACAAAATATCAGGGATCTCCAATCTAAAGATAACAAATTAGAAAATGAAATCATTAATCTTAAGCTTAAGCAAAATTTAGATCATTTTCAACCTAATCCACAATCACCTCATGAATCTGAACATAATTCTGATCCTGATTCTGATCATACTAATCCAGATAAACTCATATTTGATAATCGATCTCAATCTGCTAACCTTGAAGATAAACGATTAAATTTACTCAATAAAATCTATATGCAAAAATGGTATTCAAAAATTAAAATCATTATTGAAGATTTTGAATTAGAATTAGTTGCATTAATTGATACTGGTGCTGATTTAAATTGCATTCAAGAAGGATTACTTCCTACTAAATATTATGAAAAATGTCAAGAGAAATTAACCTCTGCTAATGGTAGTAAAATACATATTAAATACAAATTACCTAAAGTGCATGTTTGTCAGAATAATGTTTGTTTTAAAACTACATTTGTTTTAGTTAAAAATATGACTGATAGAATCATTCTAGGCACACCATTTATATCATTGTTATATCCTTTTACCACTTCTAGTGAAGGAATAACTACTCAGGTTTTAGGTCAACCTGTCACATTTAAATTCTTATTTCCACCTGAAATGTTAGAATTAAATCAATTACAAGATTGTTCTATTGCTCATACTATTAACCGATTAACTAGACATATTAATTTTCTTAAAGAAGAAATTAATTACAAAAGAATTGATCAACAGTTAACTGATCCAGTTCTCATTTCTCAAATTAATGATTTTAAATTAAAACTTGAATCAACTGTTTGTTCATCTTTGCCTACTGCATTTTGGCATAGGAAAAAGCATGTAGTTACTCTACCATATATTAAAAATTTTAATGAACGACAAATTCCTACTAAATCTAGACCTATTCAAATGAATCATGACTTATTAGAAATGTGTAAAAAAGAAATTAATGAATTATTAAAAATAGAATTATTAGTCCTAGTAAATCACCATGGTCTTGTCCTGCTTTTTATGTCAATAAAAATGCTGAATTAGAACGAGGTGTTCCCCGCTTAGTTATTAATTACAAACCATTAAATGCTGTTTTAGAATGGATTAGATATCCTATTCCCAATAAAAAGGATTTAATTAAACGCCTTAGTCAAGCTCTTGTTTTTAGTAAATTTGATTTAAAAAGTGGATTTTGGCAAATTCAAATTCATCCTAAAGATCGATACAAAACTGCTTTTAATACACCTTTTGGTCAATATGAATGGAATGTCATGCCATTTGATTTAAAAAATGCTCCTAGTGAATTTCAAAATATCATGAATGACATATTTAATCCATTTAGTCATTTTTCAATTGTCTACATTGATGATATATTAATTTTTTCAAAATCTATTAGTGAACATTGGAAACATTTAACTGCATTCTTTTATACAATTAAAAGTCATGGCTTAGTCATTTCTGCTCCTAAAATTAAATTGTTTCAAACTAAAGTTAGGTTTTTAGGATATGACATTTACCACAATACTATTCTTCCTATTAGTCGCTCTATTGAATTTGCGTCTAAGTTTCCTGATGAAATTCTTGATAAAACCCAATTACAAAGGTTTTAGGTTCTCTCAATTACATTGCTAAATTTTATAAAGATCTTAGGAAAATCTGTCAACCTTTATTTGATAGGTTAAAGGATAATCCTCCTCCTTGGTCTTCTACTCATACTGATGTTGTTCAACAAGTCAAACAATATGTTAAATCTCTTCCTTGTCTTGGTATTCCTACTGAGAATTCATTTAAAATTATTCAAACTGATGCTTTTGATATTGGTTATGGTGGTATTCTCCTTCAGAAAGTCACTCCTCAGTCACCTGAACAAATTGTTCGTTATCATTCTGGTGTCTGGAATACAGCACAATTAAATTATAGTACTATTAAAAAAGAAATTTTATCTACTGTTTTATGTATTCAAAAATTTCAAGATGATATTTTAAATCAAAAATTTTTACTTCGTGTTGATTGCAAATCTGCTAAATATGTTTTGGAAAAAGATGTTCAAAATCTTGCTAGTAAACAAATTTTTGCTCGTTGGCAATCTATTTTAAGTATTTTTGATTTTGAAATTACTTATATACCTGGTTGTCAAAATTCTCTGCCTGATTTTCTCACCCGAGAATTTTTACAGGGGGGTAAGGGATGAGTGTTACTCCACATATTTCCTATGTTAAAACCCAAATTACCCATTACCAAACCTTGATCAAACAAGTTAACCGTCGTATTCGCCATCTTAAATCCACCAAACCCACTACTAAAAGAGCCCAATACATCAATCACCAACAGTTACAAGCTCGACGTGTTTTACGTCATGATTATTACAATCATTTGTTTTATTACCAGAATTATTTAGATCTTCTTTCTGGTTGCTAATCTTTGTTTCTTATTCCACAGATGTCTCGTCCAAAGCCCCCTTCCAAGGCTTTGGTCCCATCTTCCAGTAAACCTAATCAACTCATTGTCCCTCCTCCTTTGGAGTCAGTTAACCCATCCTATTCACTTGATATGATTAATCGTTACCACACTCTTTGTAACATTTACCGTCCTAATTACTCATCGGCTTTAGCCTCTGATCCCTTTGCTTCATCGAGTCAATCAATTTCAGTTACTCCATTCCCTGCTAACCAAGTCAGGTCTCCTCGATCTGATTATGTTAAATCACATGTTACCAATTTATTCTATAAAGAACCTGGTCACCCCAAAGGTCAATTGATCAATGATCTTGCTAAGTTCCATTTCCCCTCTGGATGCCATTTCCTCCTTTCTCATCTAGAGAAAACACTTGCCTATTACAAAGATATTTTGCTCAATCACCATTCCGTTTTGATCAAACCTATTCAAGATCGAACCTATGCTTACAAGGTTCTCTACCATTCACTTTATATTCACAACATTGTTTCTCTTGCTGAATGGGGTAATCCTAACAAGCTTCGAGATTTACCCGGTCACTCTATTCAGTATAATTACCATGATTATGTTGATGCTTGGTTCAAACTCTTCCTGTACCAAAATGAGTCATTCAGTCACTCCTGGTTCATCTCCTTTGATCAAAAATTTAAATCCGAATTACCCACCTGGTTTCTGCGATGGTGGACTCATTATGGCCCCATTTCTGATATTCTTCCTGATAATCTTATTGAGGTCATCAATTACTTCTCCACTGTTTATCCATTCACTACTCATCAAAATCAATTCCCATTTTTGCTCCTTTTTATATCCAAATACAAAATCCCATGGATATTTAAATGGCATTTTGGAATTATTGATAATGTAATTATCCGACAACATACAGTCAAATGGTGGCCTAAATTCAATGTGCCTCGCATTATTGAAATTGTTTATGAGGAATTTCCTCCTGATCAATGTGCTCCAACTCCATCCATGATCAAAGCCCAGCAGAACCCAACTGCTGCAATCAGTCACGGAAGTCAGCCCAGCCTTCCTCCAATCAATCTTGGAAGCCCCTCATCTAGTGGCTCCAAGCCCAAATCAAAGTCCAAATCAAAGGCCCAGTCAAAGCCCATTTTACCTCCTGCTCAGCCCAAAGCTAAGTCCAAGGTCAAGCCCAAGTCATCCAGAGATGAAATGCTCCAGTTGGCCCGACAATTGGTGGACCAAGCTCAAGCCCAATCAACCAGTTCAGAAGAAGGTTCAGAAGGTTCAGAACACTCTTCTGAAGGTTCAACTACTCAAACCATTCCATATGGTCGACCCGAGTTCCAAGATGCTCAGGATCCATATGCCTAGTCAACATTGGATTCGTTATAAATACAAAATTGGCTTCAATCAATACTCTTTTGAGAAAAGCTGCCAATTTGTATTTATTCTGATTCCTTTATTCACATGTTCCACCGAAAGTGATGAATAGTAAAACTACTGTTCACTTTTACTGTTCACTCACTATTCAGACAATCAACTTTTGATAAAGCTGCTCAACTGTTCAATCAATCAGCCGAAAGCAACCGACAGCTTTGCTCAGTCTCCAATGCTGCCAGCTGCCTTCATCATTCAGCCAATTCACATGCTGCATAGTTAGTTTATTTTCTATATATTGTAAAGAATTGTAATCACTCAGCACCTTCTTCTTTCTTCAACCCTTCAGTTTGTAAGAAAACCAGAAAGCTCTGAGTGAAATTTAGCTTCTCCCTTTCTGTACCCTAGTTAAGATCCTTGCAGTTGCTACAACAATTGTAAGTTATTTTCTGTATTTTAATTATAAAGTTTTAATTAAATGATTTGAATTATTTTGGTTTAAGTGCTTTCCAATTCTGTTGTGTAATTTGGTTCATCTTTGATTTCGTAATCCATTTTCTTCATATACTTGCTGCTTCCGCGTTAATGGTATCAGAGCCTTTGATTTGAAATACAATGATAAATTTTACTTACAGATATCTTAATACATACCCTATTCTTGTCAGGTTATCACAGACCAAGGTGGTTTAGCACATACTCTATCCTAAATGTCCAACACTGCCTAACCCTAAGGACTTACTCTGGACAGAAAACGGAAGTGGGTGACTAGAACCTGGTGGATAGACCCAGACTGATCTCTTGGGTGATTAAGATGAACTGAAAACTTGATTAATCAAATAAACAAATTCAAAACTTACTTGGATAACCACTCAGGATATCCATATCTATCTGATGTAACTGATATGGATAGATTTATTATTATCCAATATATCTGATATAATATGGGATATGGGTGATTAAGAGAAAAAGAACGTATGTCATATGTTTTACCCATATACTGACTCTCTCCCAAAATACAACAATCAAGAGCCATTTTGCACTGTGACTTGTGTGGATGATATTCATTCTGTAATATCACTCCATTGCTGGGTTCATTGATCAGATTCAGGAAGCACGTGATTTACCCACGAGATCCTTCAATTCAGACTCTGCAGATAAAGGTATGATCATAATTTTTCATCCGTTGCGTTTATACTTTGTTTTACATTGGTATCAGAGCATGAATGGGTATTTTCGTGTTTTCTCTAATCATGTGTATATTTTATATATATATATATATATGTGTGTGTGTGTGTGCACATTATATACATGAATGTTTATAAAGAAGGAAAATTTCAACTCCCATTAGATTAAGAGTGTGGTACACCTCATTTTTATGTTCATTAAATGTGATTTTTGATGCCATAAATGTTTTTGTTGTGAAAAATGGAGTTCGGGAGTACCGAAATCGGACCAGAAAACACCCCGGTAGGCGGCGGGTGTGCCTCACGCTCCAGATGACGCTGTTACGCGGACACGCGCTGCCACACGCTGTCACGCACTGTCATGCGCTTCCGTGCGCTCTCACGCACCTCCACGCACTGAGACGCGCTGCCACGCGCGCGTCATCCGCGCTGCCCACGCGCGCGCCGGGCACTGAGACACGCGCTGAGCCGCTCTCTGAGTCGAGCTGCGTCGTTTTCCGCGCCGGCTTGGCTGGTTTGACGTCTGTGGTTTAGGGTCTGTTTGTTTTCTTTAAAATTCAGAATTAAGTTAAATGGTCATAAATAATTCGTTATAGCTTTGTTTTGAGCGTGGTTGGGACCATTAGACTCAGAATTAAATTTTCTATCTTCTGGAAATTTTTCAAAATTTTATGAAAATAAAAAATATTTTTCCTGAAATAATAATTCATTATTTCTGCTTTAAAATGCATCTGGTGTTGCATGATTAAGTTTCTGGGGCTGAATTTTTTATTGTAGACTACTGATGTAGTTTACTATTTACTGGTATGGTTATTGCATTTTACCAGACTCTGGAATATTTATTTCTAATTTTATGTGTGTTTATTAGTTATTTAAAATTCCAGAAAATACCAAAAAATTTCAGAAGTGATATAGTTTTTGTTATGGCATAATTTGAATATTAAATATAGCATAATGTTATTTTTTGCCTAGAGTTTCTAATATGTTGTAATTAGAATAGCATGATTAATTGTTATTTGTTTAAATTCCATTATTAATTGTGACATAGCATGAGTTGGTTGTGAATCTACATTATGATGCTATTGTATGGAATTAGAATTTTTTATCATACTTTTAGACATGCCATAGTCAGTGGGAGGTTATTCGGTTGAGAGAAATCTTTGTAGATTAACTCCCGAAAACCAATATTTTGCGCATAAATTAAATTAAATTTTGGATAATTGTCACCTGTGGCGCAAGAGATGATTACGAGCATAGCGGATTTTCGATCTTGCGACTTGTGTAATATTGTCACTATTTAATTTAGATTTTTGTGGCAAAATTATATTATGCTAATCAAATTAATCCCAATGCGAATTTCTCTCTAAATTGATTTAGCTTATGGAAGTTAATTTGGTTGACCTAGACTTAGTAGAGATGTTCAAATATGAACAATGTAATCCTATTCTTTAGATGAGCAAAAGTCTTGGAGACTTTAAGTCAAACCTTAATTGAGCCAAAGTAAGGAAACATGACTCAAAGTCGCCGTGGTTTTGTTGCCTTGTTTGGCATAATATGCGCTATGGTTAGCGGCACGCTACGTAGTTTTGGTTGGCGAGTTTTGGAGTTATGAAATTAGTAAGCCCTCAATAGATCTGTATATGATCTTGACTATTGAGCTACGCGGATTGACTTTGCAATTTGACTTGTAAATAATGTTACATCATTGGATGAAGTAACATTCAAGAGTCACGTCATCCAAGAAATGCGAGCTTAAATAAATTAGTCATTAAGTGTAAGACGAGTAGCTAGTATGAGCAGTGTTTTGCTCTCTACCAAATTATTGGGAGTGGATCGAGCAAAATTTCATGCACTATAATAGTGTGCGTTGAAATATCACATGAAGTGAAAAGACTAGCGCTTAGAAGCTGCAAAATCTATTAACACTAAGTGAAAAGATTAGCGCTTAGTGGCTGCAAAATCTATTAGCATTGCCAACTTGTCTTAGTCTGCACACTTACTGTTTCCACACTTGAGTGTGAGACATGAGGAGGTGCTTCTTTGTATAATTCCTTAGCTAGGCTAATGTTTTGAGTAACGTTTACCACTAAGCGCAAACGTTGCAGCATAATAATGAAAAGGTCAAGGCCGACAAGGTTGTTATGACTCTAAGAATTTGACGCAAGCATTGTGTTGAATTAGACTCTTTAGCCTAATTCGCGCTTAAGTTACTTCAGGAGCTGTCATAAATTGATAGCTTATTCTCTCCTTCTTGTGAATAGTAGAATTAATTGCAAGTAACTATGAAGCAAGAAATAGAGATGGCAAGAGGAGTATCGTCATCTTTCAATTAGATGCAGTAAAGTGTATGGAGAATAAAATTGACTTGAAGGTGCAGGGGATTAGCACTTACTAGTTAAATTTGCGACTTAGGCGCACTTGATATCTCCATGACATCCTTTTATGATCTAGTGAACATGAGTTAGTCATGAGTCATTACCTAGTTGGGCCTAAACCTTTACACTTGTCTTCGAGAACTCACACATTAGGATGATTGGAATTAGTTTATGACATTGGTCATAAACTAGTGGCTTGTTGTACTTAATCACATTAATGAGAAGATGACATGGATGGTTTGAGTAGGCCCTTTCGGGCCCACTCGCTTGTGACATCCTGCTCTCATATGAATGTGTAACTTTGTTCGCAATGGTTGCGCACAAGTAAGTAGGAAAGCCGTAGAAGGTCATTTGTATTGGCGCATTTAGTCCACTATGATTTTTGTGACTAGATATGTGTAAGGGTATGATAGCTAAGCCTCAATCTCGACACATTTATAGATTACGATACGCATCTGAGTCAAGACTATTTGATCTCCCATAAGTCAAAAGTTTTGAGATGATTTTTGACATTGCACATATGAGGTTGAGATCAATTAGATAACAACTTTCGTGCTTTTAGTTTTGACCAAGGTGGCGAGTATCTATTTGAGTTATTTTAGAAAAAAACTCTGTGAAGAGAAATGGATGCTTAGAAAATTGATTATTCCTAATACTCAATAACACAATGGTGTAGTAGAGATAAGGAATTAAGTATTGTTAATGTTAGGTGGATAATGGCGCAAAAATGTTTCCCAATTGGGAATTGCACTAGTTTGTTGCCTATATCCCTAACTAAGTGCCCTCCATATCAGATTTTACACTCCATTTGAGTAATGGGTTAGCAGAGAGCCATCTATGGGCGATCTGTAACCGTTAAGCAGCTTATCTTTATTTTACTTCTCATAAGATTGCGAAGTTAAGACCTAGGGTTCTATAGCGCATTATTGTATGTTGTCTTGTAAACACAAAGGGTCGTGTGGCGCATTATTGTATGCGGTCATGCAAACCCTCCGGGTCATGTGCATATAGGTAAGCAGCTTTGTGGAAGTGTAACTAAGTCACATAAAGTTTTCTTAGTAAAGGTGACGTGAATAGAGGTTTTGGAACTCTATAAGATAGAGAATTCTAAGCATAGTGCTCTATGTAGCCTAGTTGAGAATGGAAAGAAATTTCCAATATCCTAGGGACAGTGGGAGTGATATGCCTACTAATGGATTACTCCATTAGAGAAGAATACTCTACATTCTTAGTTACGTGGTAGCGAATGTGAAAATTTTCCACGTCATCACTGGGTGATTGAGAATGAAACATTCATGATTGCTCCGCAAGATGATAAAGAGCCTAGGATAATACCAAAGGCTCTAGTCCCCTATCTTTAAAAAGTGGATCAATGTTGCGCAGTTTAAGACAAAGTCTTTGAGGATTAACCATTTTTATAATTTGGTTGACTTTCCATTATGACGCAAAACTATTATAAAGTTATGCGTAATTTGGATAGTCATTGTTGAGGCATAAGGCTCGCTAGATACCGAAAAGTCGCACCATTGAGGAAAGTGTAGACCATGAGAAGACTTCCTCCTGGGGAGTGAGGTTATTTTGACTTAGGCTATGATTGACATAAGTTCGGAACATTGATTTGTAGACATTGTGACCCAACTTTATTGTTAGAGAATTGGATAAGTAGATCCGTAGAGATTTACCTTATGCTTTTATGGTGAAAAGTTAGGAGCGCAAAAAGGTTGCTAGTTTCAATAAAGCTTTTACAGCCTAAAACAGTTATCCAAATAGTGGTTCTTAGATTTTGTCAAGCCATGATAGGCCAACGATGATCGATGAAGACCACTGAGGCATGATCAATGGTCCAAAAGAAGTTTTTCCTTACTTAGTCATTATAAGCCAAGAATTTATAAGGTTGTCGCCACCTAGGGTGGGCAGTCCTCTGTTTTAGATATGATGGACATGGGTGATGTAATTTATATGCTCGGATGTACGATCCTTAGGGATTGTTTTGGGAGAATTCATGTTTTGTCTTCGATGACTTATATAAGGAATATCCTAGAACGATTCTAGATGCAAAATTGCAAACCCAATTACTTACCTATCGGTAAAAGCCAGAGCCTTAGCTATTGAGTGAATCCTCGGATTGTCTTTGGGAGAAACAGATGACCTATATTCCTTGATCTTTTCTTTGTTGTGGGAGCCTAAAGTACGCTGTATGGGTGTATTCGGCATGATAAGTGTTATATTTGGTAAATGGTCAACTGAGTTGTTTAGACATTAACCTTGCTCATTAGACTGTGGATAAAATGCTTTACTAGTAGTATATTAATTTGCTCCTTGTAAGATTCAATGCGCTAATTGGGCGCATCTGCGCTAGTTGGGCACATTAAGAATGAATGCAAATTGGTCACCAAAATATCTTTAGAGAGGTGATTGCACAAGAGGCAGTGATCTTAAATCACTTCATGTGAGGCGCACATGGTGGATTCCGTTGTATATACTTATCGCAAGAGGTGCTAATAAGGCTTATGTTTGGAATCCAGAATTGCGCAAGCTTTTTTTTAAATCGATCACTTATTTTGAGATGATGGGATGTTGACACTATTATGGTTTGTGTCATAATGATTAGCAGATGATGATGTCAGCAGGCAAGATTGGCTCACTCACACGAGCAATCGCCCTTGGTGCTTGGGAGCGAGCAAGGATGAGACTAGTGGTTTATTTTTATTTGGAGCCAAGAGAGGCTTAAATAATCCACTATGCATGTCGCCTTGGTTACAACCAAGATGAGGTCGTGTTAAGGACCAAACATGGATGTTAGTACCCACTTTCCATGTTGTGCCTGTTATGATTAGCCAGATGCGAGATCTCATTTGGCGCCTGGAAGGCGAGCAAATAGAGAATTCGGGTTAAGCGCTAGAAAGCGACTAGACTAATATCTGTACGGTGTATCGAGTATGACGTCACTCTTTTGGAAGAGTTACACCACCGTAGCATGTATTCATACTATATGTGCTTGGCGACCGAGTAATGAGGTGAGAGAATGGATCCATGTTTCCTCACCGTGTGAGTCTTACGTGTCATTATTGATATGACTTTCATTTATGTACCCTTTTGTGACTTTTGACTATGTCATAAGGTAAGGGGTTGATGTTCTGCTACTTTGGTATGTTGCCTGCGGTCATGTATAATTCGGCCTTAAGGGACATCACTGGGAAAGCGGTCAATCCTAAACTAAATGGCATGAGGGCAAAGGGAAGATCATCTAGTATTACACCACTGTTGTATATTCACTGCTGGCAACTCACATCGCTCTATATGAGAAGCGGATTGAGTGTGAATATATTGCAAGAATTGAGAGGGTCAAACATGCTCTTTTTGAGGGATTAGAGATGTTTTTTGGATCTGTGTAATTAGATGGGTCTGGGGTATATGAGACAATATTTCTATTCTTTTTGGGTTGATGTCTCTATGCTGGCTCATTTTGAGTTTCTAGTATAGAGCTCCCACATGCAGGTGTTCTCAACAGTCGCACGGTGCAGTGGCTAGTATGAGATTGTTCATTTTTTGGGGAGATTGAGATAGAGATGTGGCAGTGTCATGCCAACTCATGTCCGAATGGGAGATGTTAGAAATTGGGCGCCCATGTGGCATGACCCTTTGAACCTTTTGAACCTTATCCATGTAAGTTTGAATTTGAATTCAAAACTTACTTGGATAACCACTCAGAATATCCATATCTATCTGATATAACTTATATGGATAGATTTATTATTATCCAATATATCTGATATAATATGGGATATTGGTGATTAAGAGAAAAAGAATGTATGTCATATGTTTTATCCATATACTGACTCTCTCCCAAAATACAATAATCAAGAGCCATTTTGCACTGTGACTTGTGTGGGTGATATTCATTCTGTAATATCACTCCATTGCTGGGTTCATTGATCAAATTCAGGAAGCACGTGATTTACCCACGAGATCCTTCAATTCAGACTCTGCAGATAAAGGTATGACCATAATTTTTCATCCGTTGCGTTTATACTTTGTTTTACAGTGAAGTCTAAGTTGTTGGAGATAACATTCTCCCACTCTATAAATTTATTTGTTATTTTAATTTTTTTTTTTCCTATGTGATTCTCTTTCTCTATTGTTGGTTTGGTTTTGGTTTCGGTTTTAATGAGGTTTATGTGTTTGTTTACAGGTTTGCATGATGGAGAAGAATTATTGGTCATTATGGTTACAATCGAAGTATCTATGTTCGTTCTGTGCCTAGGATTTTGATTGGATTTTATTTTCTTCAATAATGACCATAAAATTGAAGTAAAAAAATGGGTTTCAAATTTTTTATTTTTTATTGTCATTTTATTTTATAGAAAATGTGAAAATTTATTGAGAATTCATTAGATTTTTGTATAACTAGGTAAATTTAAAACTTTTAAATATCATTGTATTATTTATTTTTATCATCTTTCTATCACATTATACCATTACTGCTATTTGTTAGTTTGTTAATTATAATTCAATTAATTGAAAATGAAAGCTTAATATAACTTTTTCATATATATATATATATATATTATAGTTAATTTTGGTAACGCCCCAAAAATAATACAATAAATATGATCCAAAGTATAATTAACAATTACATCAATCAGAGTGTAAATAATCCTTTCATTATATGAAGTTAATGATGCAAAAGAGTTTAACATAACTAAATGCCCTATTGGCTTACATATTTCCAAGCCTTGACTTGGTTACAACAAAGTGAGCTTCGCTCATTACATCTTAAGCCCTTGGCTTTACAAAATATACAATCAAAATAAGAAGCACTTGCTCCCGGAAATCTCTCCCACGCTATTGCCTTGGTGAGGGCATTTCATCATTACCTGAAAATGTTTTTCCCAAATAGGGTGAGCCACAGCCTAGTAGGAATCATTTAACACAATATATGAGGTTTAGCAGAGATATAAGTGCAAAGTGCATGTACAGTGCTTGTGGAAAAACTTTCACGAATTATATACTCATAAAATATCAAATTCAAGTCTTAATTCATTCTCTTTCAATTCATATGTCGTTCTCTTATTTTTCTCAATTCATGAGTCAATTTCATTATTTCTCGACAACCGAACTGAGAATGCAACTCAATGGTTTTCAAATCATACAACACATACACGTAAATACTTCAAACTTCCATTTCACGGATATTTCATATAGCGATCCCAGTTTTTCCCCGTTATATATTGTGTTCCGGACTTAGATTTTGTCATGGTTATGGTTGTCTATATCTTGTTTCCGTCCTTTAAATCCCTTGTATTTGAGTTTTGGGACATGTTGGATGAGTTTGGTTTAGGTTAGTTGTGAGTTGGAACAAGTGGTTGTTGCCCAAAATTTTGGTCTTCCGCTCGAGTGGGTCTTCTTGTGCTCGAGCGAGGTTTACAATCCTTCAGTACTTTGTGCACCTGCAAAAATACTGCGGAAGTGTTTTTCACGCTCAAGCGGGGTTTATTACGCTCAAGCGGGTCTGAGCTCGAGCGGTCTCTTTGGCGCTCAAGCGGCTGTTTGAAATCTGAAACACTAGAAGCATGTATTATACGCTCGAGTGGGTCGCTTCACGCTCGAGCAGGTTGTGCCTTGCTGTTGTGTGTTGGCACTCGAGCGGCTTTTATTGCGCTCGAGCGGGTCAAAACTTTTGTGTCTGACGCTCGAGTGTCAATCTATTCGCTCGAGCGGACTGTACGTATATCAGATCGCGTAAGTGATATTTTAAATCACTTTTTCTGTCCTTTCTCTCTAAAACTTTCCAAAACCCTAAGTTGAGAGCTTCTCACTCTAAAATACTCTCTTTTTCTCTACATTTTAGCCTAGATCAAGTGATCTCTTCACCCTCCTTCCTTCATTAAAAAGCTTGAGCTCTTCAAGATCTTCATTTTCATCCGAGTGGAAGTTGTTTTCGACATCTTTGAGGTTCATCTCTTACTTGACTCATCTTTTCTTCTTGAGATAGGGATAAACTACTCCTTCTTATGGGTTTTAACATAAACTTTAGTCATTTTGTCTAAATGGTGAGTTATCGAAATTTTGGGGAGTTAGGGTTTTGAAATTGAAATTATAAAAGAGGGGTTTATTAATGTGGAGTTCCATGTATGTATGAGACCTTGGAAAATGGGGTTGTTGGTGTAGAATTGATGAAATCGAGCCTTAGGGTTGATGTTTGAAAAAATGGGGAAAATGCCCTAATTGGACTTAAATAGTTAATTTGTATAATTAATTTGATAATTTGTGGAAATATGAAATTGAGTTGGAAATCATGAAATTGGGAAATTATGAGATTGAATGGTGTAGTTGGATTGATTAATCACTCACCTATGAAAATGTGCTAATTTATCTGTTTGATAAATTTAATTATCTGTTTAGAAATAACTGTTTTGGGCTATCGGTGAAGGATAGTCATGATTGTTGTAGAATTACATGATGATTAGGTAAATTGAAACTAATTGATTGGGATATGTCATTGAATATGAAGGTTGGATTAACACATTGTATATGTGTTTTAAAGTGATCATTGTATATGATAAGCATTTAAATACATTACATATATATCTTGTTTGGGAAGAGATAGGGGATGTACTTCCAAACCTGTTTGGGAGGAGATAGGGGATGGACTTCGTTGATAACTAAGTTGGCCGGAGTGTCCAAGGTGAAAGTCCTGAAATCTTAATTACGTTTGCATAACGTAGATGAATTGAAGTGTTAATAATATGAGTTGCAGTCTCATTTTGAATTGAAGTATTGAAGTGGTAATGATATAAGTTGTAGTCTCATTATAAATTGATTATGATTGAAATAGTGATAGTATGAGTTGTAATCTCATTTTGAACTGTTCGGATAAACAATAAACCATACCTATGAATTAGATTGGATAATAAAACGGAAAGGGATTGAAACATGGTTGTGACTATGGATTGGTTATGGAAGAGATGTACGTTGATTTATATGAGTTAAACATTTATCAAAAGCTAATGTTTTAGTTAATTCTCATATTATGTTTAGCATATCTCTACTGGGCTTTGGCTCACTCTATATGGGACATCATTTTTCAAGTACAGGTGATATGCCGCCTCCAAGGATGTAGCTTGGGAGGTTTAGAAGCTGAAGGCTTATTTTTGTAGTTGTCTTTTGTATTACATGTAATTCAAGCCATGGGCTTAATATGTTAAAAGTTAGAACTCTCTTTTGTTGAAACCAAGTGTTGACTTGGAAAGTTGTAAGCCCGTAGGGCATTTACTTTTGTTGTCAACATGTAATACTTTTGCAATGAACACTCTGATAAATGAATATATGTTTATTTCTCCTTTGTCTATGGATATCATGAATGACTGGTTTATGTACTTAAATTTGAGCACGTTACATTTCATCTGCAGGCAACCGTCAAACGGGACCCATATAAACGTAGGCTATACAAGCACCACAAGTGCCATTTTACAGAAATTTTGTCTGTGGGATCGGCACCCATGTATAATTTCGGGACTTTCACTCAGGACACTCCAGCCAACTTAATTATAATGGAGTCCATCCACATGCAATTTCTACAACAATCATGTCTATCCTCCACCGATAACCCAATACAGTTATTTCCAAACAGATATACAATCTCATGACAGATAATGTAGCACTTGTATCTTTCAAAGCTTTTGGGGAAGTGTATTCGAATCCTTTATTTTTATTTTGAAAATCTTTGGTGTTGTTGTACGTTGGTTTTGGAGGAGTATAATCCGATTTAAACTTGTTGGGTTTGGTTGTTCACACTTATTCTTGTCAAAAGTTCCTTGGAGACTTAGAAATTCTATTCTAGGGTCGACACCAGCCTTCCTAAGGGTCAACCCTTACCTGTTGGTGAAGTTTCTGGAAGTGTTCCTGGAAAATAGAGTAGACACCAGATTGGAGAGGGTCGACTCTCTTATGTCTGTGTGTTAGTTGCTGGAAGATAGGGTAGACACCAGACTGGGAGAGGGTCGACCCTCTTATGTCTGTGTGTTGGTTGCTGGAAGATATGGTCGACCCCCTTCCTGTCTAAGGGTCGACCCCTGCGTGTTTTTTTCAAATTTTTGAGGTCCGATTGGGCCTTATCTAAGGCGGTTTTTGGGCCTATTATTTTATTTGACCTTAGGGCTTTTCCTCACAACTATAAATAGGCCCAAACCATTTTTTCTCTCCTAATTTTCCTTCCCTTTTTCCTCTTAAACCGTGATTTCTCTCTTCTCTCTCTAAAACTCAACTTTTTCACTTAAATCTCTAGATCTACTCACCTAGAGTGATCTTTTCACCTTGCTCCTTTGAGATAAAGTGTAGAGCACGTCAAGGGCTTCGTTTTGATTAGGGTAAAACGTGGTTTCATCGCCATCGACTTTTGAGATTTCTGTCTTCTCTCTCATCTAAGCTTAAGGTAGGGATATTCTACTCTTTAATATGAGCTTTAACCTAGATATTTGTCAGTTTGTATAAAAGGTGGGATTTGGGAAGATTTTGGTAAAAGTTAAGGTTTGGGTTCTAAACTAAAGGGGTGTTTCATGTTGATTTACAAAGTAACCTTAGGGGTTTGTGTATGAGGTTCTTTATTGTTGAAGTTGTGAGATTTGGACCTATGGGTTGTTATTTTGGAAAAATGGGAAATTTTGCCCTCAGTTCAGTTGAAATAACTATTTATATAAATAATGAAATTGGGGGAAATGTGATTGAATGGTGTAGTTTGGTTTGATAAATCACACACCTATGGAATTTGATAAATTATATGTTGATAGATTTATTCATCTGTTTAGATGTATCTGTTTTGGGCTATCGGTAGAGGATAGCTATGATTGTTGTAGAAACTGCATGAGAATTAGGATGATTGAAACTAATCAATTGAATTATGTCATTGAATATGACGGTTTGATTAAACCATTGAATATGTGTTTTGATTAGTCATTGTATATGACAAAGTGTTTGAATACATTGTATATGTATTTTTGTTTGGGAGGAGATAAGGGATGCACTCCATTGTTTGGAAAGAGATAGGGGATAGACTCCATTGATAATTAAGTTGGCCGGAGTGTCCAAGGTGAAAGTCCCCAAATCTTATATATTTATGGGTGCCGGTTCCCTCGGACGTGGTTCCGTAAAATGGCAAGAAATAGAAGTGTTAGATTTGATGAATGTATTGAATTGTGAACCATTGAGTTGTAGTTTCATATTGGTTGCTTGATAATAATGAATTTGGCTAATTGATTTACCCGAAATGGTAGAATGGAAATGAATTGAGATATTGGTTATCTATATTGAATGACCTTGAAAAGAATATGTGTTGGTTAAGAATGTTGCACATTTATCTAATGCTCATATTTTAGTTAATTCTCATGTATAGTTTAGCATATCTCTACTGGGCTTTGGCTCACCCTACTTGGGAAACCATTTTCAGGTATAGGTGGCATGCCAGCTCCAAGGACATAGCTTGAGAGGCTTAGAGGCTAAAGGCTCTACTTTTGAGATTTCATTTTTGTGTTTATATGTCTTCTTTTAAGCTGAGGGCTTTAATTGTAAAGAGCTTCTGACTCTCTCTTTTGTTGTAACCAAGTGATTACTTGGAAAGATGTAAGCCCTTAGGGCATTTATTTTGTTGTTCTAAACTAGAGTTACATACTATGGTTTCAAGATGGATATTTATGAAAGTGTAATGCATGTGATATCTTTTGTAATATTAACTCTGATGAATGAAAGTATAACATTTCTATTATGTCTCTAGACCTTATGAATGGTTGATTTGTATAATATTTTGAGGGCGTTACAGATAATTTATTTAAAATTTCCAAAGGCAAAACGTATCGCCTATTCAATTTCACCTTCTATTTCAATACTAGTCCAATTCCATGTTTACAACATCAATTTCATGTATTTATACAAAGTAAATATAATACTTATTCTAGGGCAAACTCCCCATTTTCTCCCAAATCTCAATCAAGTGCCAAAATCAACAATCTTGACATTACACAACATCATTTTTAAACCCCACAATCATTTTTTTCTCATTCATCAAAGCCCTCTTTCTATTTTATACCCAAACCCTAAGTTTTACTTAAAACATCCTCAAATCACACTATTGTTACACAAATGACAAATATCTAAGCTAAACATCATATGAAGGTGTAGAAGAATCCCTATCTCAAAGAGAGAAGACGAGTCAAGCAAGAGTGAAACTCCGAGAACACCGAAACACACTTCCAATCGAATCAAAATGAAGGTCTTGATGCACTCTACCTTTTGCTCAAAGGCACTAGAGTGAAAAGATTAACGGATCTAGATGAAATCTAAGAGAGAATGTGAGTTTTAGAGAGAGAAAGTGTAGATCTAGGTTTTTGGAAAGTTTTAGAGAGAGAGAGGAGAGAGAGAAGTGAAAAAAGTAATATAAAACATTATCTTCACGGACTGTTATACACGCAGTCCGCTCGAGCGTGGAAAGTGACGCTCGAGCGTCAGACACAAAGGTCCGCTCGAGCGTGAGACTAGACGCTCAAGCATCCAATGCACTCTTCCAGCATTTGTAGATCTGCAAAAATACTGAAAGTTGACAAATCCCGCTCGAGCGCAAGAATTCTCGCTCGAGCGGAAGAGCCAAAATCTGGGTGTCACAGGTTTGGAAAAACATGCAACCAACTTGTTCCGAATACACAACCACAACCCGATAACCAAAATAAAGGAAAAACAAGAGAAACAAGATATAAATCACTATTTAGAACTATACAACCTGAGTCCGAAACACAGCAAGTGACGGGCCAAAACCGGAGTCACTATAAATTTGTTACAGCTATAGTTGTATATAATAGTATAATATATAGGGATAATTTCTAAATATAATTTCTATTTTTTATGTGATTAAATAGTTCATCTTAAATAAAGTTAGATGGCTTCTTTTATCTCTAAAAAACCCAATCAAATTTTTTTTATTTTTTTTATTTTTTAAATTGAACCATCAATTGTTTATATCTATAAAACAAAACTGATAAACACATATCCAAAAGTTACACATTTTTTTTTCTTTTTCTTTTTTTAATATGTAGGATATTTACAAATAAAAAATATTTGACACCTCAATTTTTTTTTTCTTCATAATTTGACTTATAATGATGTAGTCATAAGTGTCAAGTTTGATACAAATATAAGAAGAGAATTAATTAAATTATACATTTCAACGAACCACATACTCAAACTTTGACTATTTTAAGATGTTATTTAACTATAATTCCAATTAAGAGAATCTTCAACCCTTAATATCTTTTTTATCAAATTATAATTTGATAAAAATTTAAAAAGATGAAACATTGGAAATTATTATTTTTCCCATCAAAATTGGTGAAAAGAAAAAAATTGGGATAAGAATGAAAGTTCTTTTAAAAAATGATAAAAATTTAATGAAAAAGTTAAAGTAATTCATATCAAATAAAAAAATTTATTCAAATTTAAAATCAAATTAGATTAAAAAAATTAAAAGAAAATGATAAAAGTTTGAAAATATTTTGAAACCTTCTTATTCTTAAAGACTAGAAATCCGTATGTGTTATATATTAATATTGTATTTTTAGTTATGAAATTGAAATCAAAATAAACGTAACTTAAATTACTGGATTAATAATATAAACATCATATTAATTATTGTTAAATATCACTTCACTTCACATAAAATAATAAAATTGTATATTTGTCTTAATTATAATTTTTAAATTTGTATATTTTCATAACAAGAAGTGATATGCCATAACTCATTTAATCAGGTTTAACATTTTTTTAATACAAATTATCAAAATTACACTAAATAGATTTATATGTATATACATATATATTTTTTAATTTTTTTAAACTAATAATTTAAAAAGTTATAAACATAAAAGTTAACTTATAAATTTCATGTATACCACAAAACAAATTATTAAATTACTTCAAGATAATAATAAATGATTTTTTTTTTTTAATTTATAAAGTCCCGTACATAGCACAGGTTACCACTAGTTGTGCTATGACAGAAAAATGAATCTTTAAGTTTCATTTGAGAAGTGGATTAGTTTTTTGACTTTTTAGTTATTTTAGTCTAGGCTAAAAAGTCTCATTTGGGTTAAATTTTTTAACTTTTTTTATTTTTATGAGTGAAAAAGTAAAATAATTATGATTTAGATGTGATATTTTTAATATATATATATATATATATTTTTTGTAACTATTTTGTCTTTTTAACTCCAAAAGCCATGCCAAATGAGGAATAAGTATTTATTTGTGTAAAATTTAATACAAATTGAGATTTATTTATAAGGGAAGCTCGTAAAAAGTCAACTGGTTTTTTAGCTTTTTTGGATCACATCACATCTTTATTTTTTTACACAAAAAAGTCAAAAAAGTCACAAAGTTATCTTTTTACCAATTTCTCAAAGTACCACGATGTTAAATAAATTTTCAATGCTTAGTGGATATTTTGAATTAGCATTTGAGTTTTTTTTTTTTTTTTTGTGGTTTACTTTTTTTTATAATGTTTTTAATGAATTTTTTGTTTACGATTTTAAAAAAATTAGAATTTTAGGCTTTACTCAATTAGATAATTCAGAAAAGTAACGGTTAAAAATTTTTTAAAAAAATAAAAATTCACTAAAGACAATATTATAACAGTTGGCTTTTGTAATTCTTTTTTTTTAGTGACTTTTTTTTATATATTTTTTAATTTATTTATGTTTAATTTTTAGACTTTCCTACACTAGATGGAAAATTAAAAGATTTTGACATAAATTCTTTTTAAAAAAATCACTAAGAGTATGTTGGAGTACGGATTTAGGTAAAAATTTGAAAAGGGAACAAGAAAATATGTGTGAAATGTAGGTGATATATAACTATATTTTATTCACATTTTGTCTATTTTTTTTCAAAAAATTTCTATCTAAATCCATAATCTAAATATAGCGTAAAGATAGATAATAAAAAAAATTTTAAAAAAAAGTGAATTTTTAACTGGTTACCAAATGACACCTTACTTTATTTTCCCAACCGTGTATACTGAAAAACTCTTACACGTATTTGAATTATGAATTTATAAAAAAGAAATGGAAAACGAAAAAAATATTATATTGCATTTATATTGCTTTTATGTTTTTTGATTCCCTTTCCAAATATCTACTTTAAATTCATAATTAAATACAAACTTATGATATGTTTGTTTTATTATAATAAATTAGAATAGAATAATTATTCCATTAAAATGTCTATTTCGAAGTTTGATTTACTAAAATCATTACGAAAAAAAAAATGATCATTCTATTATTGACACTAAACAAAATAAAATTTAATTATACTAATATTTCAAAAGTAAAAGAAAATAAATCAAATAAAAGAAAGTCTATAATTTATCTTATCTTATTTTTTTTAATCAGAAAGGAATTAAATTTTGGGTAAATTACTAATAGATGGTAATATTTTGATTTAATTCCCATCAAATTCTATTTAAAATAAGTCATAGTAAAATCGTTACAAAAAATAATCAATATATTGCTAAAAATTAATAATTAATGATTTTTTATGATGATTTTTATAAATTGTTATTAAAATTTACTAGATTGACGCAGAAATGGGCCAAATTTGTATGGAGTAAGACTTGTGAGAAGTCATTCCAAGAGCTTAAGGTTAAACTTACCACAGCTCCAGTCTTGGTTGTTCTAGAGAGGGGTTTGGGCTATTCAGTGTATTGTGATGCCTCACGAGAGGGTTTGGGTTGTGTACTGATGCAAGAGGGGAAAGTAGTAGCCTATGGCTTACGTCAGTTGAAAACACACGAGAGGAATTACCCTACTCACGACCTAGAGTTAGCAGCTATGATATTTGCCTTGAAGATTTGGATGCACTATCTTTATGATGAGAGATTTGAGGTGTTCTCAGATCATAAGAGTCTGAAGTATCTGTTTACACAAAAAGACTTGAATTTGAGGCAGAGAAGGTGGATGGAGTTCATAGAAGATTATGACTTCGAGTTGCATTATCATCCGGGGAAGGCCAATGTTGTGGCCGATGACCTTAGTAGAAAGTCCATTAGTGATGTAGCTTGTATTGCTATCCGGGAATGGAAGATGTTGGGTGCTCTTGGTGAGTTTGACTTGCGTCTGGGCGAGTCTGTGGAGTTTGCAGGCTTGTTTTCTGTAGTTGCACAACCTACACTTGTGAACCAAGTGTTAGAAGCACAGAAGGGTGACTTTGAGGTAGAATTCCTCCGAGAGAAGATCTCTAGTGGGAAGGTAGAGAAGGGTTTGACGGTGTATCATGACCTAAGTGTGAGGTACCAAGACCGCTTGTTTGTGTCGGAGTCTTGCCGAGAGGAAGTACTCCGAGAGTTTCACCATTCACGCTTTGCGATGCATCCGGGAGGCACAAAGATGTATCATGATCTGTGTCGCCAATTTTGGTGGAGAGGTATGAAGAAAGAAGTGGCAGTGTTTGTGTCAAAGTGCCTTACTTGTCAACAAGTAAAGGCCGAGCATCAGAGGCCAGCGGGTTTGTTGCAACCCTTGCCTATAGCCGAGTAGAAATGGGAGCACATCACGATGGATTTTGTTGTGGGTCTTCCGAGGACTCAACGGGGTAGTGACGCCATTTGGGTGGTAGTTGACCGGTTGACTATGTTAGCACACTTTATTCCCATGCGTGTAAGAGATTCGGTAGATCATCTTGCCGACCTGTATATTCAGGACATAGTGAGGTTGCACAGAGTTCCAGTGTCGATTGTCTCAGATAGAGATCCACGTTCACTGCTAGGTTGTGGCAGAGCTTGCAGAGTGCTGTAGACGCACTCCTGGGAACTCTCCGATATCCGCGCTCGCGAGGTAGGCGCAAATCTCGTTTTGTTCTGAGCTACTACTACAGTTCGGACTCAATGTCATGGTTCTGAATCTAATCTCGCAAAGTGCAATGCAAGACCGATAAATCACCAAAGAGTCCAAATCCGGCAAATCGTTTTGGAAAACTGATTTTTATAAAGAAGTGCCAAACATGGACTGCTTTTCCAGATACAGAGTCGCCACCTAAATATTTAATTTGGGGAATTTAGGAAACCCTGACTCGTGCCTAAGGCCACGTGTCCGCCATCACCAAAGTTGCCTCGACTCGGGAACCTGGGTACGAGAGGGGAAGGTCATGCAATGAGCACCCCCGCTCGCCCGATCAAAGATCGGCCGCTACTAACATGATATCTTATTTTTGAAAATACATGTGTTCTTATTTCGGTGTATTAGCTTAGAATTACTATGTGATGCGCACAATAAACAAGTATAGACTAGATCGCCTAATTTGGAACAAAACATTTCATGTTTGTTTGTTTGAAAACAGTTTGAAGTTTGCTACTCGCAAGTAGGCTAAATTGCGGATTTCAATGAATTGTTCCAATTCAAGTAATCCAACCTTCATCCACAGGCATCCAGGCAGTTAAACACTTAAGCAGTTAGCCTCATGGCAAGCATGCTATACATCGCGATCAATAACACACATGCAGTATGCTAAAGCGTAAACACTCACAGTGTACTCTGAGCTAAAACAAAGAACTAGTTAGAAATCAATGCACGATCCTAGTTCATGTTAAGATGGCTAATGCAACACATGCAAAATGAAACTAGAAATAGGCTCAGTTATTCTAAGATGGCATATGAGATGCAACTTGATAATCATGTATTCAAATTGGTATTGAAATACAATGCAGTTAATATGATACGCCGAGCCTGGTGCATGCAAGACAAATGAATGGATGCACGCATGCAAACCATAAGGTATGCTAAACAAAATATGTCCTAAAAACTAACCACTAAAAGCAGGTAAGTAAAAAGGAGAAAGAAATGGGGGTTGGAAGACATGCATCGCACATACGCACGCTTATTACAAAAATTCGCCCTCTCGACGGAGGGTCCGAATGAATAATACAAACTAACTAACTAATAAGCTAATTATTTATTACAAAACCAAATCGAATAACTAGCAATCTACTTACTAATTATTACAACACTTAATTAATTAACAAATTAACTAATTAAATTACAAATTAAAGCTAACTAACAAGTAAAGCATTAAAATAATGTTGTCTCATCTCCACCTTGAAGAAAGTGAAGATGCATGCTCGATTCCCATCCCGAAAGCTCTCCAAATGCTCTTTAGAGGCTCTGTCTGCAGGGTGTCCTTGAGAACTAGCTGCTGGATCTTACCAAAAACGTGTTGGGGAGTGCACCAGTGACCTGCCGACCATGAGGAGATGCTGCCGACCACCCTGCCGACCAAAAGTGCACACTGCCGGCCACAAATGAAGAGCTGCCGGCCAACAATGAGGAGGGTGCCGGCCACTGGTGTGCTGTGACACCGAGCTGCAGTAAAGCACAAAATAGAGAAAATGGAGGGTCTTCCAAGGGTATATACGCACTATGCCACCCCATATCACCTCGAAACATCAAGGAAGAGGCATAAACGAATCCAAGACCATCAATCATGCATTTCGATGCATGATGGCCAAAGATCCAACTTGTGCAATTCAATGTAAAATGAATGCACAAAAACACATAAATGCCTAGAACTCTATCATGCATCGTCAAGAGCGTCGGTGATCGAGAATTGAGGCACGTTTCATCACTTGAAGTATGAAACGTCCCTCGTTCCTCGTGCTCGAATTAATACTTAATCCAAACAACAATGTAACACAAGCACAGCAAACATGCAATATGACTTAAGCATACAAACATGCAACTACATGACATACTCAATGCAATATATATAGCATACTCAATGGACTTAAACCAAAAGGGTAGACCTCAGTCATGTCCCAAATCAGTGGCCATTAGTGTTGGAATGATGATATGAAAAGCATGAAAAGGCAAGGCAAACATGCATGCCAATTGGCTCAAGGATCAAAGCACAAGGATGCAACTCTTAAGCACACTTAAAGAGTGACAAGCGTGGATACGTGACAGCATCATAAGTTCTGAAAACATGCATGGATTGGTGCCAAACCACCTTAGCAAGACAAACAAAGCATGCAAGAAAGCTCAAAGCTTGGAACTAGCAAAGGGGCTTAAGCCATGGCCATGCAAAGCAAGCCTCAAAGGGGAAAGGGCATCCAAAACAGTCCCAAGGTAGGTCAAGGTGAGACTAAAAACAAGCTTGAACCTAGCCATTACAAGCTAGAACAAAAGGCCAAAAACATGGAGCATGTAGTGTTACAAAAGGGGTATTACACTACACCTATTAAAACCAAACATGGCATGACTTGGAGAGCATAAAACAGAGTTACATTATGTCAAAATAAGCCCAAAAACCTACTGAGATGGCATCCCAAAGACCTAAGCATAGGGGCATGCACAATGATCCATTCATGAGGCATAAAACACCGACTCTTCAAGGCATTGAAAGCATGACAAAGGCAAGTGTATGACCATGAAATATGTACTAATATAACACTTCAAATGATGTCAAAGCATGCAAACATCACAAGTTAAGCATGCAAGCTCCCTTAAAACTCAAGGCTAGTCAAAGCATTTGCACTATAGCTATACAAAACATGAGTGATATGGCCATGGAAGCCCAAAAAAGTCCTAGAACAGCCCAAAATATGAATAAAATCATGCTGGAGCATAGCCAAAATATGCTAGAATGATGAGTCAAAACATCATGCACACAAAGCTAGTAAGCAAGATTTGCACTACAAGTACATGAGTCACTCAAGAGACAACCAAACCAGCTTTAGACAAAGTTATGAGATGTCAAATGATGATCAAAAACCCACTGAAATGGGGCCAATACATGCTAGCATGACATGCTACTTTGATGAGCCACAAATAGGATTACACTACACATACAAGAAGCATGCATAAAGTGACCAAACCAGCCATGGACAGAGTTAAGGCAGGTCTTAAAAGTCACAAAAAAGTGCCTGAACTAAGCCTCAAAAGTAAAGGAATACATGCTCCTTTGATAGGCCAAAAACTCAAGCAAACAAAACAAAAAGAGAGGGGGTCACCCCCCTTTGATTTTAGGCCTCAAAACCACATGCCTACCACTAAAAATCCTCTAGATTTTAGTGGCTAAAAGGCCAAACAAAGACTAACTCAAAGGCCTTAAAGCATGGCACAAAACAAGGCCAAACAAGGCAAACAAGAGGATAGAACACCCTAAACACCAAAGAGGCCTTAAACAATCATCAAAATCACTTAAATACAAAACTTTTTTCAGTTGAAAGCAAGGCCTAAAACAATATGAAAGGATGGCCAAAATGAGATACAAATAAATGCTAAAAGGGGGAATATACTCACCCTTGAAGCTCAACTTTGAAACCAGCAATCTCAGGGGGGAAAAAACCAACTTTCAGAGCTCAAATAACACTCCCAAGAACTTTAGCTCAAAGATGGTAGTGTATCACTAGGTGTTGTAGTGCAAAGGTGAAAGAAAAATGGACTTTAGAGCACAAACAAACACAATATAGAGAGAGAATGAAAAATATAAAGAGAGAGAGATATATATATATCTTCTCTAAAATGGCTAAACCTCTGTAAGGGAGGGAGAGCCTCTCCTTATATAGAGGAATGCAAAGAGAAGCCTGTTAAATAAGCTTGGAAAGAGGCTCATCCCTCCATACACGTGGAGGAGGGATGAGTGAAAACCAGCTGGCTCAAAAGATCTGGCGTGAAATCTACTGAGACAAAGGGTTCTGTCGGCCATCAGTTGTGGCCGGCAGTGCCTCATTGATGGCTGGCAAGCATCATCAATAGCAGGCAGGGGAAAGTTCATGGCCGGCAGTGCCAAACAATGGCTGGTAGTGGCCCATGAGAATTATGCTGGAATGACCAACACATGGTCCAAAAATGGGGCAAAAAGGGTACAGGGTTTGGGAAGCTCAAACCTGTGACATTCCGCCGCGAAACTCAAATCCCCGACAAGCAAACGAACTTGTGGTTGGATGTACCTGCAAGCACAACCAAGTCTTGAGAACGGTCAAAAATGGGGTGTCTACAAGTGCCTTAGGCACTAGGTTGACTTTTAGTACGGCTTACCATCCTCAGACTGAAGGGCACTCCGAGCGCACTATTCAGATCCTTGAGGATATGCTTCGAGGCTGTGTCCTTGAATTTAAAGGGTCGTGGGAGAGACACCTACCCTTAGTGGAATTCGCCTACAATAACAGTTTCCAATCGAGTATTAGTATGGCACCGTTTGAGGCCTTGTATGGCCGACCGTATAGATCTCTAGTGTGTTGGGCCGAGATGGGTGATGCACCTTTGTTGGGCCCAGAGTTGGTACAGGAAACGATGGAGAAAGTAGCACTTATCCGTAAGAGATTGGTTACGGCTCAAAGTCGCCAAAAGAGTTATGCCGACCATAGAAAGAGGCCTTTGTTATTTGAGGTGGGTGATCATGTCTTTCTAAGAATATCACCTAGGCGGGGTTTGATGAGGTTTGGAAAGAGTGGGAAGTTGTCCCCTTGGTTTATTGGCCCTTTTGAGATCCTTGAGCGAATTGGGGAGGTTGCTTACCATTGAGCATTGCCGCCGCAACTGTCTAGAGTGCATGACGTGTTTCATGTTAGTATGCTTCGGAAGTATGAGCCGGATCCATCACATGTATTGGATTGGACTGACTTAGAGGTAGATGAGGATGCTTCGTATGAGGAGAGACCGGACCAAGTCTTGCGAGGCAAGACGATTCCCTTGGTCAAGGTATTGTGGAAACATCACGGAGTTGAGGAAGCGACTTGGGGACGTGAGATGGAGGTCCGAGAGAAATATCCGGATCTGTTTATTAGTGTTTGAGAATATGTTGAAAATCTTGTTTGGTTGATGTACTCCAAGAACATTGAATATGTTTGGGTTGTAAAACATTGTGTATCTTTAAATTATGAGAACATTGTATATGTTATAAACATCTTGGAAACACGAATTATTTGTAAACATTGCATATGTTTGGGAATATGGAATATAACATGTATTATATTACCTTGGGAGCATTGTATATGCCATGTACATTTCTTGAAAATTTGAATTTTGATTAAACATTGTTAATGTTTTGGAAATTGTGAATTTCGTTTCAAATTGGGGCTCGTGTATCGAGTCGGTGAAAGTGAATGGCCGAAAGATGGGTCATGGTGTTGGGTTTGTAAGACTAACATGGTTGGGAATAACCAAACGTTGATTTTGAACTTAATTTGTAATTTCGGGGACAAAATTCTTTAAGGGGGGAAGGTTATAGCAATCCCGGTTTCTAATTTGACCTTTATGGTGTTTCGGATTTGGGTTTTGTGGTCGAATGTTATTGTCTATAGCTTGTTTCTATCCTTTAATTCCTTGTATTTGAGTTTCGGAATGTCTTAGGTGTGTTTTGAACAGGTTGGTTGGTAGTTGGTCTAGAAACTTGTTGCCCAGAATTTTGGTCTTCCGCTCGAGCGGGGTTTGCAATCTTTCAGTATTTGGTGCGTCTGCAAAAATACTGCAGAAGTGTTTTTCACGCTTGAGCGGAGCTTCTTACGCTCGAGCGAGTCTGAGCTCAAGCGGCCCCTATGGCACTCCAGCGACTGTCTGAAGTCTGTAAAATACTGGACGAGTGTATTCTACGCTCGAGCGGGTTTCATTGCGCTCGAGTGGGTAGTGCCTTGCTGTTGTGTCTTGGCGCTCAAGCGGGTCGAATTTATGTGTCTGACGCTCGAGCGTCAAGCTCTCCGCTCAAGCGGACTGTACGTATATCAGACCACGAAAGTGACATTTTAAATCACTTTTTCTGTCATTTCTCTCTCTAAAACTTTCCAAAACCCTAAGTTGAGAGTTTCTCTCTCTAAAATACACACTCTCTCTACATTTTGGCCTTGATCTAGTGATTTCCAACCCCTGTGTCATTATTAAAAAGTTGGAGCTACTCAAGATCTTCCATTTGATCCGAGTAAAATCAAGTTTGGGCGTCATTGAGGTTTCTCCACTTCTCCTTTGAGCTTCTACACTTGAGGTAGGGATGTTCTACTCTCCTATATGGGTTTTAAGATAAGTATTAGCCATTTTGTATAAATGGTGGGTATGTGAAAGATTTGGGAAAAGTCAAGGTTAGGGTTTTGTCATTTGAAAGAGGGGTTTCCTATTTTGGGGTTCCACATGTATGTGAGGTCTTGAATATGGGAATATTTGGGTATGTTGTGTGAAATTTGGCCTTGGATGCAATGTTTGAGAAAATGGGGAGAATGCCCTACTTTGTGTTATACAAATTATTTGTTTAAATAGTGAGATCATTGTGGAAACATGAAATTGGTTTGGAAATTATGAAATTGGGGGAAATTGTGATTAAATGGTGTAGTTGGATTGATGAATCACTCACTTATGAAAAATGTGATATATTATCTGTTGAGAAATTTATTTATCTATCTAGATATATTTGTTTTGGGCTATCGGTGGAGGATAGCCATGATTGTTGTAGAAAATGCATGATGATTAGGTAAATTGAAACTAATTAATTAGAATATGTCGTTGAATATGACGGTTGGATGTAAGCATTGTATATGTGATTGAATTGGTCATTGTATACGACAACGTGTTTAAATACATTGTATATGTATCTTGTCTGGGAGGAGATAGCGGATGTACTCCATTGTTTGAGAGGAGATATGGGATGGACTCCTTGAATAATTAAGTTGGCTAGAGTGTGCAGGGTGAAAGCCCCGAAATCTTATTTATATTTGGGTGCCGGTTCCCTCAGACGTAGTTTCGTAAAATGGCAAGTTCTGGAAGTGTATGAATGATGTATATGATTGAAGTGTTAATGAATGAGTTGTAGTCTCATTTTGAATTGTCTATATGATAATGAATTATGTCAATGAATTGACTTGGGTAATAACTGGAAGTGAATTGAAATGTGGGTATCAATGTTGATTAATTAATGAAAAGGTTTATGATGATTCATAAGTGTTAAACATTTATCGAATGCTAATGTTTTAGTTAATTCTCATATGTTGTTTAGCATATCTCTACTGGGCATTGGCTCACCCTACTTGGGACACCATTTTTCAGGTACAGGTGATATGTCGTCTCCAAAGTCTTAGCTTGGGAGGTTTAGGAGTTGATGACTCCCTTTTTATATTTTGTTTTGATGATTAAATGTATATTCAAGCCGAAGGCTTTTCATGTATAGAGTTAGAACTCTCTTTTTATTGTAACCAAGTGATAACTTGGAAAGCTGTAAGCCCGTAGGGCACATATTTTGTTGATAACATGTAATATTTTGTTAAAAAAGACTCTGGTGAATGAAGATGTATTCTTTTCCTTATGTTCATGGAACTTGTGAATGAATGATTTATGTCTTATATTGAGGGCTGTAACATGCCCGGGGGGTACCCGCGCGCGTTAAACAGTTCGGGCCCACGAGATCTCTTTGATCTAGTCTCACGAGTGCAATGTGAAACGTAGATGAGAGTCCAGATTTGGAAACTTTTAGTGAAAATCCGTTTTATTGCAATTTTGTCAAAAAAATGGACTGCGTCATCAGATCTCAGAATCGCCACCTAATATTTTGGGAAATTAGGAAACCCATGACTCAATGCCAAGGCCACTGTTCGTCGTAACCAAGGATGCTTGGCTCGGAACCTTAGGTATGAGAGGGGAAGGTCAATAATGAGCACCCCCGCTCACCCGATCAAAAGATCGGCTTCTACTAAACCATGATATGACTTTTATTTTCTTTATATGTTCATGTTCTGATTAGTTAATAAATCCTAAAATTTACTATGTGAAGCATACAAGTATAGACTATGCCATTCATTTTGGAACAATTTGATATCATGCATTTTGAAAGAGTTTTGACAATGTACAACCCAAATAAATTGAGTTTACAAACACGAAAAATCAACATCATTCCAAATTAAGCGACACAACCTCCATCAACTGGCATTCATAGAGTTATATCACATAAGCAAATAGCCTCATGGTAGAATGCTAGACATAGTAAGAAAAACACACACAAACGGGATGCTAAGCATAAAAACTTACATGTTTGACATCCCACGAACAAGCTACAAAACAAAGTTAGTAAAATATGCATGATCTTATATACAAAATCCTAATGCAATTCACTCATGAGATGCAACTAAAGATTCGGCTTCTAAAATATGATATGTGAATCATCTCAAGAACATGAGGTAGCGCACATAATCACATAGGAATTGATTAAATCCACAAATGCAAACTTAGCCGAATCAAGATGCATGAAACATGGATGCAAAGCACAACTATGATGAAAAATAAATATGATGTTTATGTACAAATAAAGAAAGCAAGTAAAAGAACGGGATAGAAAGAAGCGGGGCGGGGAATTATTACAACATTTTAAAGAATAATTACAAATCAAATTAGAGAGAGATGAGGAGAATATTATAACAAAATAAAAACCTCACAATACACTCAAAAATAAATAAATAAAATAAAAGCTTCATGTTCTTTAGAACCACCGGCGGAAATTGGTCAATATTGGGAGATTACGCCATCTTGTTCGGAAGAAGCTAACCGGCCGGCCAACTAGGCCAAGCAAAACCTGTCTTGTTGCGAAACCAAGAAAATGAACAAACAAAAAATATGTAGGTGGCTCAACTAACCACTACCGATTAGATTAAAAAAAAAAACAAGAAAACAAATATAAAATAAAATAAAAAGTGCAAACTCACAACATAAACCTAAAACAATAAAACAAATATAAGATAGAACATGCAAGATTACAACAGAACTAATATGAGACTAATACACGAAAAAAAAAATATGAGGTAGAACATGCAAGATTACAACAAAACTAATATGAAATTAAAACATGCGAATAAAAATAAATAAATAAATAAATAAATAATTATGAGCTAAACAAACCACTAGGATTATAACAACACACTATGAAATATAAAGTAAGAAAATAAATATGAGATAAACAAACCACTTAGATTATAACAAAACACAATGAAATAAGAAGCATGAAAATAAATATAAGACATAAAATATAAGAAAATGAAAGACTAACAATTCACCTTCCAAAGAAAGATTGAACTTCTTGATTTCCAAACTTCCTCTTGATCACCCTCAAGTGTAGGAAGTGTGTTCTCAAATCCTCAATTCAAAATTATGGAGTTTATGGAGTTTGTGGTATAGAAAGTGGCTAACTCTCTAGTTTTTCTCACTTTCAATCACTAAACACTCTTCCTTATGATCAAGGCAATTGATCTTTGGCTATATCAGAATTTTTTGAGTGGTTTTGGTGTATGTAAATGAGGAATTTCAGTAGCTATGGAAGGTATGGGGTGTATATGGAAGATAGGAATATTTTTGGCTCAAAAACTCAATTTTTCTCTCTTTTTTCACTCTTTTCTCACTCCTTTTTCTTCAATTTCGTGGTCTCTTCTTCTCTCTTATAATATGATCATTCTATATAGGCAATGAGGGAGAGTAGAGGTAAAAAAGAAGGTGGGAGACAAGGTGGGAGACAAGAATGTGATAGGAGGGCAAATTTTCAAAGTGGTTGCATGGGATACTCCTTTATGAATGCAAACAAAACCTCTTTTTGATAATGGGGGATGAGTAGGTATAATGGAGGATGAGTGGATGCACTTGAATGGCTCAGAAAATAGGTAAATGGGTTGTCCCAACCGAACCAAAAACAAGAAAAAAATGGGCTATTGTTGTTTTGAGTCGAGTCAACAAAATCTGCTTTTAAGTCCAACTTTAAATGGGCATATCTCCCCCATATGGACTTGGTTTTAGGCGGTTCTTGGGTCCAAATTGAAGCCCCAGAAGTCTACTTTCCAATGGTGGTGGCCTCACATTTAAATTCAAAGTGTACAAAGAGATATACCTAATTTAGTAAAGGCTGTCTCAGGCTGGGTCAACAAAATCTGCTTTGAAGCCCAACTTCAAATAGGCATATCTCCCTTATTTGGACTTGGTCTAAGGTGGTTCTTGGGTCTAAATTGAAGCTCCAGAAGTCTACTTTCCAATGGTGGTGGCCTCACATTTAAATTCCAAGTGTACAAAGAGAAATGCCTAATTTAGTGAAGGCTGCTCATTTTCTTCTTAATGATTTGATACTCATTCTTTTCCTAAACCAGTTTTCTTTCATCCCCTCCTATTTCCTTTAACTCCAAACCTATAAAGAAGATGTTTTTAAATATTTTTCAAAAAAGTTCACCTCCCTTCCATTTATTTTCACTTTGTCCTTACTCGGTTTACTGAAAAGTGCAACATTTTAATCGAAATAGGAGCTTCGGGACATTGTAGAAACATTTAAAAAAAACATATTTTGAAAAGAGTGTTTTAAGGTCTAAAATAGTTTGGCCAAAAAATGGGTGAAGGTTGGGATTAAAACTTAAATTCTATCTTTCTTACTGAGAATTTTGTGAGAAACACATTCTAATTGTCATCATTGGGTAATCAAAAGAAAGCGCCCAAGTCTTAGGGTCGGTCAAAATAGGGTGTCTACAAGGGCGTTACACATCACCTCCACACCTCCCAACCTCTACCTAATCTTCATCTCTTAGAACTGAAAAAGCTAAAGCAAGAAAACCTCCCGACCCAACTTCCAAACATGGAGGAAAAAGCAATACCCTTCCCTCTCGTACCTGTTCACAGGATGAAGGGGCATACAATGGGACTATTATTAGATCAAGGGACAGAAGCCATTCACTACGTCGACAAAATCTGGTGGATAGAGCAACTAAGACTGAGAATCGAACCAGGTTGAAGCACCATACCAGGCCCTCTAGTGTACTCAATTCAAATGGCATCCCTGCGATTAATCAATCAGGACCATCAGAGGATACGTAGCATCTTGACCAGGTTAGATACTGATCCCCTCCCCCCCATGCCATCTATGGACTCCCTAAAAATCTTGATTTGGAACTGCCGAGGAGCTGGTAACAATACCTTTAGAAGATACATGCAAGACCTTTTCTGTACGCACAACCCTGGAATACTCATTCTCATGGAAACTAAAGTCACTTACAACTCAATGGGGAATTTTTTCAACAATTTGGGGTTCATGGCGTCCGCTATTGTCGATCCAATTGGTAGAGCTGGAGGCATATGGGTCATCTAGGATACTACTCAGGTCACTGTTCGAGCATCAACAGCTTCCAATCAATACATACAGGCCACAGTTCACAAAGAGGATTACGAGGAATAGGTCTTAAATGCGGTTTATGCTAGCCCAAATCCCACAGTTAGGGATTCATTGTGGGAGGACCTTCAAAATACAGCAGCAAGTATGAACAAAGCTTGGCTTGTCGTGGGTGATTTCAATGATTATGCTAATCGCAATGAAACGAGGAGCTTCTTACCATCCCCTAACCTAACTAGGACTCAAAGGTTTACTGAAAAGGTCAACAACTATAACCTCCTTGATCTAGGGAGTGTTGGCCCTCACTTTACCTGGACTAACAATAAGCAAGGCATGGCCAGCACTATGGAATGTTTGGACAGAGCCATGAACAATGAACAATAGAGAGCTTTGTTCCCTGAAAGTACTGTGCGGACTCTACCTAGAACCTATTTGGACCACTCTCCTCCAGTGGTCTACACTCAAGGTATGCATCCCTTTAATCCTCAAAATAGACCGTTTAGATTTGAAGATGCTTGGCTTTGTCATCCCAATTTGATTGATGTTGTTCAAAAATCTTGGCTTAACATGGATTTTAACTTGATTGAAGCCATTAATAATTTCACTCATCATGTTAAACTCTGGAACAAGGAGGTTTTTGGAAATATTTTTAAAAGAAAGAAAAGTCTTTTAGCCCGCATTGAGGGCATTCAAAAATCCCAAAACAACCATTTTTCTCATAATCTTCAGATTCTTGAAAAGGACCTTATTAAGCAGTTTAATAAGACCTTGATCCAGGAAGAACTTTTGTGGTACCAAAAATCCCATAATAAATGGCTTACTATGGGGGATAGCAATACAAGATTTTTTCATATCTCTACCCTTAATAAGAGAAGAAAGCTTAAGGTTCAAGTTCTAAAAGACCATAATGGTAATTGGATTTCCAATTGTAATGACCTCAAAGCTCATATTCTAGACCATTTTACCAAGCTCTTTCAGTATAAGGATACTCAACTCTTACCCAATTGGGTTAACATTGCCAGAACTGGTTCACTAGAGAAGACAATGATAGTCTCCAAACTCCAGTTAGTAATTTTGAAATTTGGAAAGCCATTCGGAGCATTAAAGCCCCTGGCAAGAATGGCTTCTAAGCGATTTTTTACCATAACCATTGGTCCACTATTGGCCCTTCTGTCTGTAATTTTATTAAAGACTGCTTCCAACATCATTTTGTCCCTCCCGAGATTAATGAAACTCTGATTGTCCTCATCCCTAAGCTTCAAAACCTTGAGTCTTTGAAACAATTTAGACCCATAAGTCTTTGTAATGTCACCTACAAAACCATTACTAAAATTATAGTCAACAGACTTAGGCCCTTTCTTTCTGACCTTATTAGCCCCAACCAAAGCAGCTTTATCCCTGGTCGCACTACCACAGATAACATCATCATTACTCAAGAGATCCTGCACACACTTAGAGGTAAAAAAGGTAAGACTGGGGGCATGGTTCTTAAATTTGATCTTGAGAAGGCCTATGACCGCTTATCTTGGGACGTTATCCTTTATTCCCTTAAAGAGATTAATCTCAATCCAGATTGGATCACTCTTATTATGAATTGTGTGTCTAATGTCAATTCTTCTATTATTTGGAATGGTGAGACTCTCCCTAACATACCTATGGGTAGAGGTCTCCGTCAAGGTGATCCTCTATCTCCTTATTTGTTTGTTCTTTGCATGGAAAACCTCTCTAATATGATCAAATCCAAGTCTGATAATGGAGAAGGGGGGAGGTCTTAAGGCTTCTAAGGATAGCCCTCTCATTTCCCATTTGTTTTTTTGCTGATGGTCTTATTCTATTTGCTAGAGCTACTAGAAGAAACTATGCCTACATTATGGATGTGTTATCTAAATTCTATGAAATGTTTGGGCAAAAAATTAATTTACAAAAATCTAAAATGTTCATTTCCTCTAATGTTCCTAGAAGAGAAGCTCTTTTCCTAAGTTACACCTATGGTATCTCTCTCACAACCAACCTGGGTAGGTACTTAGGCACCCCTATTCTCCACAATAGAGTTTCTAAAAACCAGTTTCAAGAGATACTGGACAAAGTGGCTCAAAGACTATCTAGATGGAAAGCCAAAAACCTTTCCCTTGCTGGTAGAACAACCCTGATAAAGGCGGTCACTTCGGCTATGCCTAATCATCTTATGCAAACTATGGAACTCCCTTGACACACCTGTGACCAAATTGAGAAACTTAATAGAAACTTTCTTTGGGGAAACACTGACACTCGTAAGAGAGTCCACCTTGTTAGATGACAACAAGTGTGCAAAAGCAAGAAACATGGAGGCTTAGGAATTAAGAATATCAGAGCTCAGAATTCTGCTCTTATTGCTAAGCTAGGGTGGAAACTTGCCACTAACTCTGAAGAGCTCTGGTATACCATTCTCAAAACCAAATATCTTAAACGCCATTCTCTGTTTACTTGGTCCAATGCTAGGAAAGCTTCCCGTATCCGGCGTAGTGTTATAAAAAACAGAATTGTTTTGGAGAAGAACATTAAATGGAATGTTGGAACAGGGGAGCAGATTTCTCTATGGACAGATTGGTGGTGTGAAGACTAACCCCTGAGCCTAACAAACCAGGGAGCACTTATTGAAGCAGCTACCAAAGTCAGCTCCATTATTGATGAAGAGGGCAATTGGGACTTAACCTCTATCCAGCACCTCATATCCCCTCAAGAAAAAACACAAAAAAAGGTTGAAAATGGGACTTAACGGCTGCTATAGCGGTCGTAACGGTGCCGTAACGGCCGTAACGGCCTGTTATGCACCGTTACGTAACGGTTTCGAATTGCTTCTTTCAAAAAAACACAAAAAAAGGGGTTGAAAATGGGGAAAGAGAGATAGAGAGACAAGAGAGAAGATAGACGAACAAGAGATAGAGAGAGAGAATAGGGAAGATGAAGAACATGTTATTGATTTGTTGAAGTTGTAAGACCTTTGCTATTCTATTCAGCTATTATCACTCAACTGTTTGTGTGCGTCTATTTATATATTGTTTGAAAATAATAATAATAATAAGTGTGGTCATTATCTATTTGGCTTGATTAATATATATATATATATTTAGACTTTTATTTATTCTCTTACTTTTGTCATTGTTTGTCTTATATATAATAGTTAGTGATTATTTTTTGTAAAATATAAAGTCATTAATTATTAAAATAAAATGTAAAAAACTCAGTTTATAGTGATTTAAAAATATGAAATATATTGGATCAAACTTAAAAATTTATAAAAATTGATCAATATTTATTTTAAAACCCAATAAATATGATCATAGAAAAAAAATGTGTGTATCAGTAAATTTTTTTCAAATTGTGTAAAAAATAAAAAAATTCACGGTTCCGGTTACCACAACTGTTACGCTACGGCCTTTACACCTCGCAACCGCAACCGCACTACTGCCACCGTTACGGCGACCGCAACTGCTTTTCAGAACCTTCGTAATCAGTATTGTGATATCATTTTTTTAAAACTTGTCTCATCCCTGTCTGTTTTTGAACATTCAAAGTGAAAATTCATCCTTAGCAAGATTTACATAATGTCGCCCAATGCAGTATGCTGTGCAGTGCAGGGTTTGGGAATGGTCAGATATATGGAGTCTTACACTGTACATATGTGGAGCGGAAAGGCTCGCTGCGCTTGGTTTAGTTGAAATCAGTTTTGGATTTTGAATTTTAAAAATAAAAACTTGTATGAGTTTTGAAAATAATTTTAAAAAAATTAAATTTAAAACTTATTTGGTTATGATTTTTCAAAGTTTTTTTAATTTGTTTGAGTCTTGTGTTTTTTTGTTTTGTAGTGAATTTTTTTTTACAATATTATAGTTAAATTTATTTACTTCTTTCATATACCTAGTCTAGATTTATTTTTTAGATACATTAATTTAATTTATAGGGTAAAGTTTCATTTCATATTTTTATTTTTTATAAACGTTTTAAAAATTTTAACACTTGTTTTCTTGTTTTATATTCACTCAATTTATACACATTTAAAACGTTTATGTTGGCTACATATTTTGTATAAGCCAATTACAATTCGACGCATGGCAGAATAAGGGTAATACAAGAAGACTATTCAAATCTTCGATCCTGATCATACACGTGACAATTAGTATTGGTTATTACGAGATCTGAGTAGCATTGGATCAGCAAAGAGATGCAAAGTGATGTGGCTTCAACGGTTACTCACATTCAAATTCAAAATTAGGAGGGAAACCTAACTGCAAGTGATGGCATAGTGGAGCTAATTATAAGGCAACATGGTCAGCGATCATGGAGGAGCAGTTCGACGGTTGGAAATGCAGTTCGATGGTCATCGTTGAGAAGTATAAATAGCAGAGAATGCCCGAGAAAAAACCCCCAGACTCAGATTCAAAAAACCAGTCTTATTTTACTTTATTTCCTTTCCAGTTTTATATTTCCTATTCTTTACATTTCTGTACTTTAAAATTCATGCACTGCACTTCATTCATAGGGGTAGTTTCAAGTAGATTGTTGCTGTAAACCTCTACGAGGCTGAATTTGGATCATTGTAAGTTTTTTCATTTTATTGAAATGCTTCAATTGTTCTTCATTTAATTGTTATTTGTTTAATTCTCCTAAATTAAGCCACCAGTAAAAATCATCTTCATTGAGGCTGAAAGAACTAAAACACAATCGTCTGATAATTGGTTAGCAATTAATTTTCTGTAAGGATTGATTGATCCTTGCTAGCACGCTCATAATTACAAAAGTAACCTTTGAAAACCAAAAAGCCAAGAGTTTCATATTTAAATGTAAATTTTATAAAATTATTGTATAATGAAAAATATACACACACAAAAATCAACCCAGTTTAAAAATTAATTTTAATATTCTATGTATTTATTAAATTTATTTTTGCGTTCTTTACATTTTGCTTACTGTTTATTAAATAGCCACTTATTTGTTTACCCGAAAACCAATATTTATTAAACTTATCTGTATACCAAGGCTCACCCTATAAATCCACTAAGGCCCGTTCGGAAAGTTGACTATTCTAAGTAGAGTTTTAAATTTTTTTAGTTATTTTAATTTGAGTAAAAAAATTATGTTTTGAATGATAGTTGAATTTTTTTTTAGTTGATTTGATAGTTATGAAAAAAAAAAATTTTACGACGATTATGATTTGGATGTAATATTTTATTTTATTGGCTATTGTAACCTATTTTTCCTTGTTTTTATTAGTTATTTTAACCAAAAAAAAAAAAACTCCAACCCAACTTGCTAAACACCCCCCTAAATATGCATACTTGTTGCAATTTTTTATTATGAGTTAAAAGTTAATAATCAAAAAATAAAAATTAAAAAGTATTTTTTTTTCAAGTAATTAGTTATTTTTTTAATTTATTTAAATTTTTTCTGCTTAATAAGTTGTAAACAAAAACTACGTCAAATGATCTGACACTAACTTCGAAAAACAAATCATAAATAAAATTTCAAAAAATTATTATTATTGAAGATTTCAATTGTTTAAAAAAATCATAAAATAAATTCACATTTTAAAATTATATACTACAAATAATCCCTTAATTTGCAAATTTATTATGAATTTTTTTTTTTTTTTTTTTGTAATTATGTGTCGTATTATGAATTATCTTGCATCATTCAAACGCCTAGTAAACTATTCTATACTTTTTTATAAATAGCATTGGTCACTATAAATTCGTAACTTTCAAATATATCATCTAGGGCACATTACAGTAAAGGTCTCTATAGTTTAGGACTTGTATTACTTTAATTTTTAACTTTTCAATTGTAACACATTTGACTTTGAATTTTGAATTTTGAATTTTGTTCTAAATAAAGACAATTGAATATACTATTAATCAATTTTAAGAGTAAAGTTGTCAATTTAATAAAATATAAACTAATTTGACAAAAATAAATGTCAAAAAATATTTTTAAATTTTTAAAAATTATTTCTACCCACCAATGATAAAATTATATAAAATTAATAAATCTTTTACACATTTTTTTTAAAAAAATTAATTTTTATTATATGTTTGGATGATGATCATGTAATGGGTGGTTGTTTTTATTTTCATTAAATTAGTTTCTATTTTTTTAAAAGTCAAATATGGCTAACACTTTGATATCATTATTAAACCAATCTATTAAATCAAAAAATTCAAAACTAAAAACATTTCATATATTAAATATATCGATTACACATTAAAAGCCTAGCAACTACCCATTATATGATCATCATCCAAACACATAATGAAAATTAATTTGGTAAAAAAATAAATAAATGTATAAAAGATTTATCAATTTTACATAATTTTTTCTTTAGTGAGTAGAAATAATTTTTAAAAAATCAAAAATATTTTTTTGTCAAACTAGTTTATATTTTATCAAATTGATGACTTTGCCTTTGAAATTAAGTAATGGCATTTTCAATTATCCTTATTTAGAACAAGATTCAAAATTTATGGTCAAATGTGTCACAATTAAAAAGTCAGAGACCAAAGTGACATAAGCTCCGAATTATAGGGACTATTAGTGTATTTCGCCTTATCATCTAATTGAGTAATTATCTAATATCTCATATAATATTATACTTATATCACACCATTAATTAGGCCTGGTTTGACATGTGTAAAAAAAGACAAAAAAGTTACTCAAAAAATTAAAAAGTTATCACTATTCACCAAAAAAAATATTAAAAAATTAATTTTACACACACAATTACAAGTCAATCTTTTCAAAATCAGATCTGTGGCTGCGTGTTTTAAGAAAAATTGCACAGTTGGGGTGCAATTTTAACACACTGTTGTTCGGCCCGTGGGGGCCCATCACAGGCCCCGTTTTGATAATTTAAACCGTTGAATGTGTAGAACTCGTCAAGTACTATATGTCTGTAAAAAATCACATTGATCAGATATCGCTAATTACATGATCAAATCAGTTTTCTATAAAAAAAAAAAAAAAAGGATGGTGTTATAATTAACTGTTGAAAAAAAACTAATCTGATCAGATAGCTATCGATATTCGATCAACGTAATTTTTATAAGTATATTGTACTTGACGATTTCTACACATTGAACAGTTCAGATTATCAAAATGGGACCTGTGATGGCTCCCACCGGCCAAACAGCACTGTCCAGTGTAATGCCCGAAAAGTAGTGAATCATTTCTTAGCATCAATTCGGTTGGGAAGATAGTATGACGTACAACACACTCTTTGAATCTTCTCCTACACACTAATTTATACAATTTTTTAATACACATTTTTTCATAAAAAGTCAAAAAGTTAACTCAAACAACTATTTTTTTTTTTAACTTTTAATCTAAAAAGTCAAAAAATACATTTATTTAAGACACTCCCAAACAACCCCTTAATATGGACTACGTTTAAGTGTAGGCTCCACACTAATGGTGTGAACAACTCAATGTGACAAGTTACTGGAGGGCTATGGCTTCTCTCCCGGCTTCCATTGAGTTGGAGAAGTGTTGTTAGGTCATGTGGGTTCATTTTTTAATCAAGTTTTGATAATTTGATTCGTTTATATTTTGAGATTTGTCGAATATATATTTTTTTTATAAAAAAATAAGTCGATCGGATAAAAGTAATCACGTGTTTAGATCTATTTTGTATATTAAAAAAATAAATGATAAGAAAATAAACGGTTCATACAAATTGATCCGAACACTTGGTTTTCATTATACGATTGATTTAATTTTTCACAAGAATGATATACTTGATAAACCCTAAAATGTAAACGATTCATATATAATCAAAACGGATCGCAAAAGTGGATCCATTGGACCGGACTAGACAGTCTAGTCCAATTACGGACTGGAGACAATCAAATCCCTTACTGGATAATTTCACGCGGTTAACTTTTTTGTTAGTTAAAAAAATTATGTTTGAAATGATTTTTAATTTTTTATAATTGATTTGATGATTATAAGAAAAAAATTAATTATAATTTGAATATAATATTATAATTTATTAAATATTTTTATTTTTATTTTTATTTTTAATATTTATTAACTATTTTTGCTCAAAACTTAAATCCCAAATGATTTGATTTGGACCTACTATGGTTATCAGGTACACTACAAGAATTAACACTTTTGGCAACAAAAAAATTGGTCGCTAAAAGTCAATTTTTAGTCGGCAAAAGTTATCCGCGACTAATTTTTTTGGTCGCTAGTTTGGTCGCCAATTGAGGGTCGCAGAAAGTAATTCGCGACCAAAATTTTCGTTGGTCGGAAAAAGTTGCATTTGCCGACTAAATTCTTGGTCGCTAAATATTTATTTACTGCGACTAATCCATTTTGTCGCTGAAACACTTTGGTCGCAAAAAGTCGCCTTTTGCCGACCAAATTTCTTAGTCGCCAATTGTCACGTTCCACGACCAAAATTAGTTTGGTCGCCAATTGTGACATTTTGCGACCAAAAATTTTAGTCGCCAATTGTGACATTCTGTGACCAAAATTAGTTTGGTCGCCAATTGTGACATTTCGCAACCAAAAATTTTGGTCGCCAATTGTGACATTCTGCGACCAAAATTAGTTTGGTCGCCAATTGTGACATATGATGACCAAAAATGTTGGTCGCCAATTGTGACATTCTGCGACCAAAATTAGTTTGGTCGCCAATTGTGACATTTTGCGACCAAAAAAGATTTTGGTCACCATTTGTTACTTTTCGCGACCAAAACTTTTGGTCGGCAAAAGTGAGTTTCCACGACCAAGAGCTGTTTTGGTCGGCAATAGATGTATTTTTTGCGACCAAAACTCTTGGTCGGCAATTGTCATTTTTTGCAAAAAAAAATTATTTATTTGTCGCGACTAATAAATTGGTCGCCAAAGTAGGAAAATAATACACCTGTAATTCCTAATAATTCATTCAATCCATAATAAACCTATAATTTTAAAGCATCATTCAATTTAACTGAATCATTAACATTCGACACAATACATAATTCATTAACATTCGACACAATACAAATATTCTAAGTTTTCATTCACAAGTCACATCCATCTAGCATAACAATTTGAAACATAACTATTTGTTATCCATGCGCAGCTATCAACAAAAAAACTACTAATATCTGTTATCCATACACATCCATCCAAAAATATTTAATCCTCCAAAAAATGCTTATACTGCCAAGTAGTCTTGTACAATTTAGCTTCGTGAACTTGTTAAGAAATATGTTGGGGAGGGTGCTCGTCTGGTTCGTGAACTTTTGATCCACTTTTCCCAACTTCTCTGTGTATTCTGGTACTTTAGAATGGTCCAGTCAAATACATAATCGAAGTCAAAGCCTGCCAGACAAGGTAGAACAAGTGAATCATACAGCAAAGACACATTCACACTAATTTATGCCCAGTCAACACTTCTCCACTGAAGCCAGCCAACTTACCATGTTACTTATTTTTGTACCATGAGTTAAAATAAAAGTAAGTTGATGTCCAAGAAGCATAAGGGGGATTTTAGTGAGGAAAACATGCCAAGCCAGAGTGTTCATGTCATACCCAGGTGGAGAGTTACTGAGCCAACAGAGCAACCTCCTCCAGATACAATAATTTGGCAAGTTTTTACGAAGGCTCAAAACATTAAGACTAACTAGAGAAAATATAGTGTTGGTCAGGCTGTGAATATTAAAGGCTTAGTCATTTCATTGACTGATTATTACAATTGTTCACAATTTTGACACTATAGCAGGATTCTTTGAAAAACTGAGTTGCTGACCTAAAAACAGGTACGCACTTTCAATGGAAGCAATTACAACTTAAGTATCAAGGACGTAAAGCACACAATTTGGTTCATATTTACCTCGAGTAACTAGACAAAAGCAGTTGTTCAATTCATATTGTCAATGTCACCAACATAAAAGCCTGAATAGGCAATTTGTCATTTTTCTTAATTTTAGAACTTAAAATTATTATCCTACAGCAACGTGGACAAGGATTCTCAAAAGCAAGCAACAAATTCAGGTTTAATGCAAAAGGCAATGAACAGTGGGCCCATATTTTCAGTTGTGAACATAAGCCAAGCATGCATTAGGAACTCTTACACATAATGGGAGGAAAGATGCATCAGGAACTCTTACACATATAATGGGAGGAAAGAATAAGGAGATAGAGAGTTAAACAATGCTCTTGTGTCAGCTATCTGTCGTTTCAGATATATTGGCACAACAAAATATCCGTCTGTTTGTGGTGGGTATATATATGTATATATAGATTCTTGTGATGGTCACTATTCCTAGTCAAACATGTGGAGAAATCACCATACTTATTCTTTTTCCAGATTGCTCTACTAAGAAAGATGTTCACTCTTAAAACATCCATTATTTATAAAAGAAAACAGGGGAAGGAGGTAGATTTATCCCAAACGAAGCAAGAGTTACCAGTCCCTAATGCATAAGCAGCAGGTACAAGGATGTCTTTGAAATAAGTGAGCCAATATAAAAATTAAGAATAAACAATTTATGGAACCTCTGACCCAAGTATTTAAACAAAAATAGATTGCATGGAACATAGACAACTAAACAAATAAACAACATACAATGTCCAAAACAAAAAGGATAGAACACCAAAGAACCATGAAATTTAAGCATGAACTTGGTTATCAGAAGTATACCTGTAACGAATATGGCGGCTTGTGGTAGGGTCACGATATCTTTTTGCCAATCCAAAATCAATAATATATACCTAATCAACATGACAAGATTGAGATTATGACGATAATATATCTAAAATGAAGGAATCACAACGAAAACAGATATTATGACAATCCATGCATGCTAGATGTCAAAGAAGAGTATACAGCAATGGCCATTACCTGATTTGCTTTTCTGCCAAGACCCATGAGGAAGTTATCCGGTTTGATGTCTCGATGCAAAAATCCTTTAGAATGCACATACTCTATTCTCACAATCTGTAATTTCATATATCAAAAACCAAAAAAAAAAAGTGTAGTAATTATTACCTATTTGGCTTTAGTCACACTCATCATCTTAAGCATATAACAATTCAAGCAACAACCACAAGGGCAACCAGTAAACAAGAAAATTGCAAAATTAATTGGATATTTTGTCAAACTTGGTCATTTACAATCTACATATCACTGACCACTTGTGTCTATATACATAATATTTACAGTGAAGTGAATGAATATTTACAGTACGCCATGACAAATAAAATGATTTTGGATGCCAAAGAGTCCCTTTACGTCATGACAAATAAAATGATTTTGAATGCTAAAGAGTCCCTTTCCAACTAATGTAATATGCTAAAGCAGACAATAATAACCACAAAATGAAATTATCAGGGTGAACAGAGCAGGGTGAACAGAGCTATGGGAGCCTTATTACCCTGGCTACCCTTCCCGAGGCATATGCCTGCTTATCAACAATTGCTATATAGACTAATTGCTAATTGCTATATAGATGATCTACCTGCTTAATTTTAGCAATTGTCATTATTGAATTTAGTACCTACTTCCTCATTGCAGTTCTCATTACCATTGTCCATTAATATACCTGGACCTGGTTCATTGATGCACTAAAGCTGGTGTAAGTCTGGGAATAAGACAAATAAATTGGATAAACAATGCTTGTCAGTTTAGTCATTTATGTTAGCAACCTGTAGTGGACAACTGTCAAGTTCATTGAGTAGAGACATTCATGTGTAAACTCTTGCATTTTAGTATGAGATTTGGTCTTTGGAGCAGTATGACAACTGTCAACCATATCCATCTCATACTCTACTTTCTCATTTGTCCAGCACTGCAAACAATAGAACAAAGGTTGAGGAGCAGCATTAATTGATGTTACTTTCCAGTATTAAGACAGCTTATTACCATTATAAATGATAAACAACCAAAACAAACAGCAATAGAACCCATCATCCAATTAGTTATTCCTTTTTACGCCTAAACAAGAAAGAAGAAGATAGATAGATACATAGAGAGAGAGAGAGAGAGAGAGAGAGAGACCGTTGTGCTGCGGCAAGCTAATATATTTGGCGTCAACCCCAGACTTCTTAGTCCCCTAACACTATGCTGAGTTGGTTTTGTTTTCTAAAACATGGTAAATAAAATTACTAGTCATTATACTGACAATGCAATTTCTGTAATAGTTAAACATAAAAAAAACGCTGCTGCTTCAACAGTATAAGAGGCAGAGTGTGTGAATTATGCATCTTAGAACTTTACCTGCTCACCAACGACATTCAAAATAGGCACCAGGCTGACATGTATCAAGCAAAAGTTGCCATCACTTGAAAAAGGAAGCATTTACCAAAAGAAATCAAACAGATTAAAGATCTAATAGGTAAGTTGATCTGACCACTTCTAGCTCTTTGAAAAGAAAGTAGTTGATTACATTTGTACTATAAAATGAATTCATATATGCTTACCCACACGGCAGGAGAACTGTCCTAGAGCCTCAATGAATGGCATTGACTCAATGTCCCCTACATAAAAAAATAGAAACTTTTTAGCTAACAAAAATAGTAAATCAACTCATGTTGCCACACATCAAGACTTTGTTGTTAATATACCTATAGTACCACCCAATTCAATGACACAAACATCAGCTGAACCTTCTTTTCCATCCACTGGAATCATTGCTACACGTTCAATCCATTCTTGAATGGCATCGGTGATGTGCGGGACAACCTGTCCAAAGGAAACAAAATTTGAAAACAGGGAATATGCATGGGAGGTAACTTTTAAGAGAGAGTACAATGTACACTTTTAACATTTGAATTCAGCAGTAGAGAAAGACCTGAACAGTTTTCCCCAGATAGTCTCCCCTTCTCTCCTTGTCAATTACGGACTATCACACAACAACAAAAGGTAAATGATTCAATAATCCAGGATCTTAAGAATCTCCAGCAGCAACCATGTGATACACTAGAAGACTAAGCACACTACGTGTGCAATTGAAACTGTCAATAAGATCATGGATGGGTGAGAGAGAGAGAGAGTGTGTGTGTGTTTTTGTGTAGAGGCAAACAGTTGATTTTACTTTGGTCGGCCTTGCAATAACTGATAGACAAAAGTAAATATTTGGAAAAAAAATATAGTGGTGTTGTGGTTTTTGGGAAAAAAAATTGTGTCACAACGGTTCACACCAAATTGAGCTGTGTGTAATAAAATACATAAGATCATGCCCAATTTATACCACTTGCCTGATAAATTTTTCCAGTCGTGATATTATTGTCACGTGTCAGTTTGATGTCTAGGAAGCGCTCATAGTTTCCAAGGTCCAGGTCCACCTTCAAACAAAATGGTTTAGTACTTCTGTTGGTATTACATGAAAATTTGCAGTTCTCCAAATCCATTTCAGGCAAAAACAAGAGTTTGTTTTCAGATGCAAAACAAGGAACATGAGTAGCAATAAGCTATAAAAATTGAGAATTATACATGATGATGAAGTGGAATCTCCATCAAATTTGAGTAAAATAAAGGGAGTTTCTTATACCTCTCCGCCATCATCAAGGACAAACACTTCCCCGTGCTCAAAAGGAGACATCGTTCCCGCATCAGTGTTCAAGTAAGGATCTGAATGAAAGAACAAATGGTGATTAAGAAATAATTACTTTTTTCTCAACTGGGTTCTGACTGAATGACTTCACCATGTTTTAAGTAAATTTGAGCTAAGCTGGTTAAGACATTTATCTGCAATACCATCACCTGCTTACCATGCAAATGACATTAGCCACCTTCAAGTCTTTCTCCAATTCCCTCACCAAATGCATCCCCTTCACTGACCAAAAACAAGTATTATTACCTCATTTAGAGATGACACATTTTGGAAGACACATCTTTATAAAGTAAGACTGTTAACACTTCTTTACCTCAAGCAACATAACAGCATTAATTACTATAAAAAAGTATCAATACAGATTTGGGATTTACATAAATGCCAAGCTCATCATCATCTACATTTCCAAAGTGATTAATCAAAATAACGCAGCGACACGTAGAAGATGAGCTCTTCCCATCACAAGGTGCATAGTGCACTGACACCATATTTCAACAGATATCGTCATGGCAAAAGAACACATTGGCTCTATAATAACATTGTCAGAATGGCATGGTACTATGGTGGTTACCATCACTAAGAACACATTGGCTTCATCACATTACGCCTCATTTCATTTACATCTGTTTCGCTTTTCTAATAGCTGCTCCCTCAAGTCTACATGTTCAAAGAAGTTACATACAACTATGTGCTAATTGAGAAAATTAATTGTGGTAATTTTTTTTGAAATACCTCAAGACACAGTGATGCAGGTAATACTAACACATGAGTTGCCACACATATTTTTACTAAGCACACCACTCTTATCATAACTGCAACAAAAGTGTACCCAAACGACCTAATCTGCTGATGAATTTCGAGGAGTAGGTAAAGAAACCCAATTTCCAATCCAACCAATAAAATTCAGTCAAACCCCAAATCAACACTAGTCAAGGTAAAAAAATAAAAAATAAATAAAAATATAATTTTAATTAGATGCATAATTCCCTCTAAGTTCACCAGCTCAATTTAGTCTATTAATCGATATGCAAAATAGAAACCCAAGTCAACACTGATGATGGTGATCAAAATACAAACCCACATAAATATGTATGTAAAATAAGCATAATGAGGGATTAATTACCTCGGGACGATCGGAAGTGGAAGGAAGGAGGCCGAGAGATCGGGCAGAGCGAACTGAGCTGAGAAGCTTCTCTCCGACCTTGGAGAAATCCATGCCGCCCCCTTGGAAGAAGAGCAACGAAGCGAAATCTAAATCGAAATCATTTCCAGAAATTAGCAACGAAGCAAAGAAACTTTCCCAATTATATGAGAGAGAGAAGATATCATTTCCAGAAATTAGCAGTAAAAAATCAATTTTTGACAAATCTAAGATCCACAAATCTTGTTAATGGAATGCAATCAAAGATACAGAGGAAGGCAAATTGAAAAGTAACCGCCATGTTTACGCACGCAAATCGCAAGAAAACAAAAAAACCGAATCGAAGTAAAAAACAAAGAAATGACATGAGAAATGAGGACTTGAAGAGGCTGATCGACTTGGGAAAGGAGATGAGATGAGTGGTCAGGCAAGAGGCTGAGGAGAGCAGAGAGAGCAGTCTCCGTGTGCTTCGGAGGAATTCTTCTCATCAATCCCATCTCTGCTTCGATTTTCTTCCAACCAACCAAATCACCCTCCTCAAATCACCTACACCCACACACAAACAGTTTTAGAGAATTTGAAGTTGTTTGAAGAGGGGTTTCAAGAATGAATTTCGCAGATATAGAGGTAAAGACGGAAAGAGTGAAGGAAACCATTTGCCCACTATATGAATGGCGGTGGCTGGGTTGATTTAGGGGTAGGTTTGCGTGAAGGAGGCATGCGGATGAAAGAAGAAAAAAACCTAGAGGCTGAAATTAGGGGGACAAAGATAGAGATATAGAGATACATATATATATATATATATATAGAGAGAGAGAGAGAGAGAGAGAAACCGAGAGGACATACCTTGGCTAGTGCCCCAATGATGGATCGTGACTACGAGATAAGATGATATAGGCTGTTGGTTTGCGATGGTCCTCATGTGCGACGGGCATCGACGCCGATGGTGCTCCTGTACCAACGGTGATAGAGACAAAAGCGAGAGAGAGAGAGAGCTGGGCAAATGCGAGAGAGAGAATCGGAGGAGGGCAGATGCTAGAGATAGAGAGAGTCGCAGACTGAGAGAGTCACAGTGAGAGAGAGAGATGAACATGTTTTTAAGCCCTAAGTCACAGAGTGAGGTGAGATGGGGTGAGGTTTGGTGGTGAAGGAGAATCTGTATGAGAGAGAACAATCTGATCGGTTTAAACAAAAAACAGGCGGGGGCAATTAAATGGTTTCCCACTAAAATTTTCACGCTTTTGGCGACAAAATTAAATTTTGGTCGACAAATATTATTATCTGTGGTTATTATCTGTTGGTCGACAAATGTTAAATTCAATATATTTAAAAATAAAAATTAATTATTCAAATTCATTTAATTTATGGATTATAAAATTTATTAATTTAATCTCCAATACACACAATAAAAAATTTGGCGGGGGCAATAAAAAATATGAATTATAAAATTCATTAATTTAATCTCCAATACACGCAATATATTTTTAATTTCAATTTCTTTTTATTTTATTTTTTTAATTTTACTTATTTATAATAATATATCAATTGTGATGAATCAATTCTCCTTCTAGAAGAAATGAGTAAGAGATAGACAAAGAGGAGAGAAAGAGATAGAGAGTGAGAGACAGAAAAGAGACAAAGAAAGAGGAGAGATGAACGAGAGAGACAAAGAGAGAGATATAGAGAAGAGAGATGAGCGAGAAAGACATAGATAGAAGAGAGATGAACGAGAAAGATAGAGAGAAGAGAGATAAGCGAGAGAGACAAAAAGAGAAGAGAGATGAGAGAGAGCGAGAGTAGAGAGATGAGCAAGAGAGATAGAGAGAAGATAGATAAACGAAAGAGACAGAGAGAGAAAAGAGATGAAAGAAGAGATAGATGAGTGAGAGACACACAGAGAGAGAAGAGTGATGAGTAGGAGAGAAAAATAGAAGAGAGAGGAAGATGAAAAAATGAGTGAACAGAGACAGACAAAGAGAGAGAGAGAAAAAAAAAAGAACAAAAACAGACAAAAGAGAGAGAGGCAGGGAGAGATGAGCGAGAGAGATAAAGAGAAGAGAAAGAAAGAAGAGAGACAGAGAGATAAGAGAGATAGAGAGAGAAGAGATGAGAGAGATAGAGAGAAGAGAGAAGAGAGATGAGCTAGAGACAAAGAGAGAGAGAGACAGATAGACAGAAAAGAGTAATGAGTGAGAAAGAGAGAAAGAGAAGAGATAGAGAGAAGTGAGATGAGCGAAAGAGACAGAGAGAGAAGAGGAGATGAGAGAGAGCGAGAGGAGAGAGATGAGCAAGAGAGATAGAGAAAAGAGAGATGAACGAGAGAGACAGATAGAGAAGAGAGATAAGAGAGAGGAGCAAGAGAGATAGAGAGATGAGAGAGATATAGAGAAGAGAGATGAACGAAAGAGACAGAGAGAGAAAATAGATGAGAAAAGACATAGATAAGTGAAAGACACAGGGAGAGAGAGAGAGACAGACAGAGAAGAGTGATGAGTAAGATGAGTAGAAAAAGACAGAGAGAGAGATAGAGAGGAGATAGATGAATGAGAGAGATAGAGAAAGAAAGAAAACAGATGAGAGAGATAGAGAGAAGAGAGATGACCGAGAGACAAAGAGAAAAAGAGACAAAGACAGACAGATAGAGAAGAGTGATGAGTGAGAGAGAGAAAAAGAAGAGAGAGAAAGAGATAGAGAGTGAGAGTCAGAAAAAGAGACAGAGAGAGAGGAGAGATGAACGAGATAGATAGAGAGAGATAGAAATAAGAGAGATGAGCGAGAGAGACATAGAGAGATGAACGAGAGAGACAGAAAGAGAGATGAGCAATAGAGATAGATAGAAAAGAGAGATGAGAGAGAGCGAGAGAAGAGAGATGAGCAAGAGAGATAGAGATAAGAGAGATGAATGAAAGAGAAGAGAGAGATATAGAAAGGAGAGAAGAGATAGATGAGTGAGAGACACAGAGAGAGAGACAGAACAGATAGACAAACAGACAGAGAAAGAAGAGTGATGAGTAAGAGAGAGAAAGAGAATAGAGAGAGGAAGATGAAAAAATAAGTGAAAAGAGACAGACAAAGAGAGAGAGAAAAAGAGCGAAAAAGATAAACGAGAGAGATACAGGGAGAGATGAGTGAGAGAGATAAAGAGAAGAGAGACAGAGAGAGACGAGAGATGAGAGGGATAGAGAAAAGAGAGATGAGCGAAAGACACGGAGAAAGAGACAGAGAAGAGTGATGAGTGAGAGAGAGAAAGAGAAGAGAGACAGAGACAAAAATAGAGACACAGAGAGAGACAGACAGACAGAGAAGAGTGATGAGTGAGAGAGAGAGAGAGAAAGAGAAGAGAGACAGAGAGAAAAAGAGAGACAGATAGATAGAAAGAGAGAGAAAGAGTGATGAGTGAAAGTAAATTTTTATTTTTCTTTCAGCGATGAAAATATTTAGTTGCTGAAATTATATATACCTCGACCAAAATAATTTTTAGTCGCTGAAATTAAGGTTTTGCCGACCAAACTTTTGGTCGCGAAAGATAAAAAATAATTTTTTATTTTTCTTTCCGCGACTAAAATATTTTAGTTGCCAAAACTATATATACCGCGACCAAAATAATTTGTAGTCGCTGAAATTAAGGTTTTGCCGACCAAACTTTTGGTCGCGAAAGATAAAACATAATTTTTTATTTTTCTTTCAGCGACGAAAATATTTAGTCGCTAAAATTATATATACCGCGACCAAAATAATTTTTAGTCGCTGAAATTAAGGTTTTGCCGACCAAACTTTTGGTCGCGAAAGATAAAAAATAATTTTTTATTTTTCTTTCAGCGACTAAAATATTTTAGTTGCCAAAACTATATATACTGCGACCAAAATAATTTTTAGTCGCTGAAATTAAAGTTTTGCCGACCAAACTTTTGGTCGCGAAAGATAAAAAATAATTTTTTATTTTTCTTTTAGCGACTAAAATATTTTAGTTGCCAAAACTATATATACCGCGACCAAAATAATTTTTAGTCGCTGAAATTAAGTTTTTGCCGACCAAACTTTTAGTCGCGAAAGATAAAAAATAATTTTTTATTTTTCTTTTAGCGACTAAAATATTTTAGTTGCCAAAACTATATATACCGCGACCAAAATAATTTTTAGTCGCTGAAATTAAAGTTTTGCCGACCAAACTTTTGGTCGCGAAAGATAAAAAATAATTTTTTATTTTTCTTTCAGCGACGAAAGTATTTTAGTTGCCAAAACTATTTATACCGCGACCAAAATAATTTTTAGTCGCTGAAATTAAGGTTTTGCCGACCAAACTTTTGGTCGCGAAAGATAAAAAATAATTTTTTATTTTTCTTTTAGCGACTAAAATATTTTAGTTGCCAAAACTATATATACGACGACCAAAATAATTTTTAGTCGCTGAAATTAAAGTTTTGCCGACCAAACTTTTGGTCGCGAAAGATAAAAAATAATTTTTTATTTTTCTTTCAGCAACTAAATTATTTTAGTTGCCAAAACTATATATACAGCGACAAAAATATGTTTTTAGTCGCCAATTGTGGCAAATTTGGCGACTAAATTTTTTTTAGTTGCCAATTGTGAGATTTTTAGCGACTAAATTTTTTTTTAGTCGCCAAAAATTAATATACCCCGACTAAAAAAATTTAGTAGGTAAATATTGTACTTTTACCGACTAACATAATTTTTGGTCGCCAATTCCACAACTTTTGGCAACCAAAATATTTTTAGTCGGCAAAAGTGGTCGCCAATTGTGTATTTTCTTGTAGTGGTATCTTAATTTTACTATTTTATCCTATTTCACAGCTATTCTCCTGGGATAACTAAAGTCAATTCCAATTTTTATAAATTTCTCGCTTCACAGCTGTTCTGGTATAACTAAAGTCAATTCCATTTTTATGAATCTCTCAATTCACATATTGTACGTCTCAATATAAATTCATCATTTGTCAACACAATATACGCTTAATTTTTTCAAAGTAACTTACAAGTTCACATTCATAATATTAAGACTTAACATATTGTGTTTGAAACAAGAAAAAGAAATAAAAAGTACGATTTTTAAATAATATGTCAAGATGCTGATGTTGCACATATGAATTTATATATTTTTAAATGATAAATTAATTCGGTATTGTTGTGCATTTATGTACTCCCAGAATTTTTCAACAATTTCTTTGTATTACATTAACTACTAAGAGTATCTCTAACAATACTTTTTTTTTTCTCCGTCAAATTATTAAAAAAATAAAATAAAAGAGTTGTTTTCCTATTTTTAGGGAATTACTTTTTAACTACCTTTTATAAAAATGCTCCATATTTTTTCTAATCAATTTAACTTAATTTTGTCAATGTTGATGTGACAACGATACAAGTATGACTAAAAATGAGCTAAGTTAAACTGAATAGTAGGTTGTTTAATTATTTTTTCATGTTACATAATGAGCTTTTAACAAATCGAACACGAGTTGAGTTCGAGTAGTTTAATTATTTCTAATGCATATAAACTTATCAAGTTGATTAGTAGGTTGTTCAATTTAGCTTAAAAATTTAATGAGTTTAAAATTATATTTAAATTTGACTTATTTATATAATAAATCGATCTCAAATGAGTTTTTAATGAGTTAAACTCAATTAGCATGGTTCGTTTTAACAATCAAATAAAAATAAGAGAGGAGATGGAGGAAAGAGGAGGAAAATTTGATTTTATATTTTAGAAAATGAGTAGTGACTTTCCAAATATAGAGATTTATTGCAATTTTTTCAAAATTTAGGGAGGTCATTGGAGGTTTTTTTATTTTATTTTATTATTATTAAAGACTCCCTATTTTAGCTAGAAATGATGGATAATTATCTATTGGTGATGTTTTAAGATGGTTGTATCATGCATGCAATATCCAACTATTTATTTCAATCAAAAGTTTAGACCTATTTGGTTGGTTTTTATTTTTGGTCTTTGGTTTAATTTTAAAAATATATAAACTTTGTTTCACGAATTGTTTTTGAAATTTTTTTTTTCAAAAAGATTCAACCTCTTGATGAATATTATAAAATTGTTTTCAAATTTCTTAAAACTATTTCACACAAAAATGAAAGGTAAACTGTGATGGTGCAATTTTTTAACATGAAGGTTTTTCTGGACTTGGGGTGGTTGTGAGCGCATTCCACTGACGTTGGATGTGGACTGTTTGGAGGCTGCTGCGGTGTTGCATGGTGTGGTGTTTGCGCGAGAATTGAGACTTAATTCTATTCATCTGGAAGGAAGGGGATAGCCTAACTATTATTAGAGTAATTGAGGGTGGTGATTCAGAGCTGTGCCCATATGGACATTTTGTGTCACAAATTTGTTTGCTGTTGATAAGTTTCTCACCGCACCAGATTTCGCAAGCTCGGTGGGAGGAGAATCGTGTGGCGCATTGCTTAGTTCGAATGGCAATTCGGTTTGATGGGATGAGAGTTTAGATGGAGAATGTTTCAGCTTCTATCCAATCTCTTGTTCTTTCAGAGATGCCAGATGGATTTTTTAAAGCTCTGTTTGGCATGTCTATTTTGGTTAATTTAGTCATATAAGACACAATTGACTATTTTAATAAAATAGAACAAAATATCATATTCAAATCATAATTATTTTATTTTTTATCATACAAAAATTTTAAAAAATTAAAAAATCTATCATAAATAAGACTTTTCCTAAGTTATTTGCCGTTAGTGAGAATCAAATCTCATGCCACTAATCATGAGAATAAAAATATAATAATAATAACAAAAAGCCCGCCCCATGTGATCTTAAAAGTTGCCATTGCTTGTCGACAAGTTGTTCAACAAAAAAGTAAACAAACGTGGGCCCAAAATCCCAAATTTTATGTAAATTGTACATATGCATGTTATTATACAAAAATATAGATGCTTATATCTAACATACATACATTATTACATCAAAATTGGGTTTTAGCGGCAGTTTTTTACCGCCGTTGAAGGCTGTAAAACCGTCGTTAAAGCCTTTAACGGCGGTTTCATTACCGCCGTTTATGCGCGTGTCGAAAAAAGTGAAACCGTCATAAAAGGCAAATTACCGTCGTTAAAAGTCGACCAAAAACGGCGGTAATATAGGACCAAAAACGCGGTTTTTTTACCACCGTAAATAGGTTCAAATTTTCAAAAAATAATTCTTTCTTCTTACACTCCCCAAGTTTTGAACCCAAGACCTCTCATCCACCCACACCAACCACTCTGCCACAACCACTCTTCATGAAATATATTCCCTAAATAAATATTTAAACACTACTTTTACTTTATTGTAGATGGTTTTGCCGGAACTCGCCGGAGTTTCGCCGGAGCACGCCGGAGTTTCGCCGGAGCTCCGCCGGCAAAGACCACCGTCATTAACGGCGGTAATGGTTGGGCATTAGCGGCGGTTTTGTTACCGCCGTTAAAAGTGGGCATTAACGGCGGTTTCGTTACCGCCGTTAAAAGTGGGTTTCGTTACCTTCGTTAAAGACACTTTTAGTGGCAGTTTTCATTACCGCCGTTAATAGTACCTTTAACGGCGGTTTTCGTTACCGCCGTTAAAAAAACCGCCGTTAATGCCCTGTTTTGGCGTAGTGCATTGAAATGAGTGATATTTAGAACTCTTTTAGAAAGTTAATTATTTTGGTAAGTTATTTTAATTTTTTATTATTTTAATATGTTAAAATATTTACGTTTGGAAAAAGAATTAGATTTTTTTTATAGTTAAATATAATGTTTGTGAGAGAAAAAGTGAAATAATTATAAGTTTAACATGACATTTTATTTTGATGATTCTGTAATTACAACAAAGGATGGGTCGGGCTTGTCCACGCTTCTAACAGGTATGTTGGCCTTAAAGTCCACAGAGCATTCCTACAAAAAGGTCCAAGAGGGGAGGCAATCCCCCGGCGGACACTTCAATGATCAAATTAGGATAGAGTAGATTGATTGTATTGAGCAAAAGAGGGGGATGAAGAACTTAACCTTTAACGTATCTCGGAAACTTCCTTATATCCTTTGCTCATCATTTTCTTGTCCATCCCGACTGTCGTGTTGGCCGAAAGTCTATATTCTAGCTCGCATCGTTCATGGTGAGTCTGTCTCCTCCGACGTAAAGGGGTTGTCATACTTAATGCTGTGAGAGCTTCATTAATGACTGATGTGTGGTACAATAACTTTGTAGGAACTTTTTCTGCTTACGTGTCTAGGCCTCTGTTTGACAAGTGTTTGAATGTTATTGGTCCTGGCCTAGTGTTGATTTCTTAGAGTTATTGGGTTTTGATCACTGGGATGTGGACTGGGCCCTGATATGTGGGTTGGGCCCTCTTGGGTGCCCATCGGTATCAGTAATCCCCCATTCCGGAGTGCAGCTTTAGTCCAACAAAGGGAATAGGAAAGGTGGAGGGAGTCCTCCAAGCTTGGGAAGGGGTTGGGGTGGGGTGGGGTGGGGTGGTGGAGGAACGACCAAGCAGTAAGGGCGGCCGACAGTAGGGAGGACCGATCGCGAGGGTAGCCGATCAGGAGGAGGGCCGACTGTGAAGGTGGCTGAGAGGGATAACCGACCGAAAGGAGGGCCGACCGTGAAGGTGGCCGAAAAGGATGACCAACCGAGAGAGAAGGCCGATCGCAAAGGTGGTCGAAAAGTCAGTGACGGCGTACAGGGCTCGAAAGCGAGTAAGCACGTGATGATGTGAAGTGGAATAGACGGGGGAGAGGAAAGAGAAGTAGTGTGGAAGGGGAGGGATCGTAGCCGTACACGTGGCGCGATGGTGGGCCGCAGATGGGAAAGACGAATCGAGGTAGGGAGGGAAAAGGGTTGGTGGTGGGGATATGGAAAAGACGAGGATTTGTACTTGTTTGTCGAATTTCAAACTGGAGAAATTTAACCGCGATTCGTGGAACACAGGCAAACCGTGGGCCTTTAGACTGGTGCAATTTACTTACCTTATTGCGAAGAATCAACATATTCCAGACTTTAGCGCATACGTCTCGATGGACTCTCTCTTCTTTCACATCGCCAATTTCCTCTCTCCCGCGACCAAGGCCATAAACAGAAACGTGAAGGAGATGGCACAAAACAAAGCGTCGGCGATGACATCGAATGCGTTAGGAGATAATGACAGAGTAGCACTGGTGGAGTAGTATAGAGTAGAGATGCGGGAAGAGAGGGTTATAGAGTGACCAGTGTGACCCTCTTTAGAGACAATGATGGCAGCGGTCCAGCCGAATAGCCAAGTGGCGCCTGACCACTGGCATACCAAGGCTGATAAATCTACACCAACGGTAGAGGATCTGAAGGAGCAGTGGAGCAGATACCAGATTCCAACAGAGGTAGAGTTGAGAATGCCCACGGCGAAGGAGAGGGCTTCTAATGCACGGCCAACGAAGTTTGCATTGTATGAAGAAGCGCTGCCAGGGGGGAGTCTGAGGTTGCCCCTCCCACAGCTAGTGATCGATGTGCTAAATCGTCTGGAGATGGCCCCAGGACAACTGATACCGAACGCGTGGAAGATTCTATTCGCGTATGCAATCGCGTGGCCATGGGCGACCGGAGGAGAGAGAATGATGGTGGATGAATTCTTCTCCAGCTACAAGGCGTTAGGGCAACAGGAAACATGGGTGACCTTACAAGCTGTAACAGGAAAGGGATTGGTGGCGAAACTGCCCTCGTCGGTGAAAGGCTGGTGGCCAAAGTGGTTTTTTGTGTTGGCGAGCGACAGAAGGGGAGTGTGCACAATTTGGAAAGTCCCCACCAAGTCGTGGGAGCCAAAGTTAGACGCTGAAGCGGAGGGGAGGGTCAAACAAGTGAAATAGTGGAGGGAGAAAGAGCGGTTAAAGTGGGACGGCCTCGTCCAGCCCTCAGCCTTGTTCACCCTGAATCTAGGGCTGCAACCAACCGAAAGAGATCCGTCGCCAGAGGAGATGGAGGCGAGGAGGAAAGCGTAGGAGGTAGAGGGTAAGCGAGCCTTTGCAATGACGAATAAATATAAGGAAAAAGAACTCGGCCCAGCGCCTAAGCTGGTTACGAAGAGGTCAGTCTGACCACGGCCCAAACCGTTGGGAGAGAAGGATTTAGCAACGTTTGTCCTCCTACAAGTGCCAGTAGATCCATTAAGGGAGAAAAATAGGAGGGAAGTGGAGCAAGTATTAAGGAAGAAGAAAATAAAAAGGACGACGGAGGGTGATAAAGCGAGGCCCTTGGAAAAGAGGAGAAAGGAGGGGATGGTGGAGATGCCCCCCGCAGTGGGAAAGAGGAGACTGAGGCTGGGGGGAGTGCAGAGGGGGGTAGAGCTGAGACTCCAATCGTTGAGGCGATCAACGGAGGGGAAGAAAAAGGAGAGAGGCCAAGTGTTAAGCAGCTTACAGACCGGGCGAGCTCACCAGAGAGGAACATTGCTGTGGGGCCACTGGAAACTGCGACTTATCATGCAAAAGCGGTGGTTGGCCACTTGGTGATGGATGGTGGAGACCCTTTGAAGGTTTAAAGGGAGGTCAAAGCTGGGGCCAACAAGCTATTGGGGGTTATTAAGGATGCGGCTGTGCGAGGTGTTACACAATTAACAGAGGTCGACCCCATGAGGGGACTGTGCTCAGCGCACATAAAGCCGGCGACCTTGGCGGCCACCCTGCTGGGCGAGGCAATGGAGGCAAAGGTGGAGGCGGAGCCAGTGAGAGGCCAATTGGAAGAGACGCGGACGCAATTGTAGAGTGTAAGGGTAGAGGCGGTTAGCTGGAGGAAAGCGGCACGAAGCGTACGCTCAAAGAGCGAAGAAGATGGAGGTGTTGGCGGTGGTGCAGGATTATTTGGTGAAGCGTGCCAAAGTCGACCAAACTGAGGTTGCTGCCGAACTGTTAGCTGCCAAAGCAAAACTGGAGACGACGCGTCGTAGGGCGGTGTCGCTGGAGTTTAAATTAGCAAGTGAGCGAAAAAAAAGGTGATGAAGCTCGAGAAGCCTGTGCCACTACCAAGGAGAGGTTGGAGAAGGCCTTGGTGAACAACAAAGAGCTGCATAAGGCGTCCCTGAAGGAGAAGGAAAAGGCGGACGCACGGGAGGCAGAGTTGGCAAAGGCCTTGGAGGAAGAAAAGGCCAAATTAGTGGAATTTGAGAAAATGAGGGATCCTGAGAGGGCTGTTTACCCAGACCTGTGCACGGCGGCAGTGGAATAGTTCAAGCTATCGCCTAAGTTCCAAATAGCGATCGAAGTAGCTGTGGCAAGGAGCATTGCCAGATAGGGGGAGGCTGGTGTTGGGCCGTCGAACGTAACTGCTGCCGAACTGGTGGAGGGTCAAACAAAAGGAGAAATAATCTAGAACTTCCAGTAGTCAAGCTATTATAAGCATGAAATGAGCCAGTACTGGGAGAGTGGATGGGTGAGTTGCTAGTGGAGAGCCGCTGAGATGTTCCCAGAGGTTGACACCAGGCTCCTAAGGCCAGGGGAGGAGGACATTGCTTAGACCCCGCTGGACAAGGGCATTGATGAAGAAGAGCTAATGTCTGGTGAAGAGGAAGGAGATGGAGGTGAAGGTGGGGTAGTGTAGAAATTAGACTTTGATTTTTTTCGTTTTTTTCTTTTTTTTTTTTTTTTTTTTGAAAAAGAGCTCCTTGTAAAGAATGTGTGGTATTTATAAAGAATTTAAATATGATGGTTTGTGAAGATTTAAATATAAAGAAATTAAGACTTAGGTTTGTGAAGTTTTAGTTTGTATCTGCCTTAATGATGGTTTTTCTTTTTGCTCCTTTTTGCTGTATATTGTGTATATAATAAACCTGTGCATGGAAAGATTTAAATGTTGTATAAAGTAATGTGGCTGAGGAGACTTAAAAGTGAACTAAATGAATCATATAATTAACTGCCCATAAGTTGAAGAAATTGTGTGCTATTATGGTTTGTAATAAAATTAAGTTATAAAAATATTGTGTGTTTTGCTTCGTGCTTGGTCTGATGCTCAGGCTTTGGAGGGTTCAGTCTGGCTAAGCGTTTCATGCTCAGTCAGGCTGAGGCTTTGAAGGGCTCAGTTTTAGCTGAACACTTCCTGTTCAATCTGGCTAAGCGCTTCGTGCTCAGTCTGGCTGAGACTTTGGAGGGTTCAATCTGGCTGAGCGCCTATAGCTCGGCTTTTCACGCTCCTTTCGGAAGGTGAAGCCCTACAACTCGGACTCCACTTGTGGTTCTGAATCTAATTTCACAAGTGCAATGTGAAACAGTGAAAATACAAAAAAAAAAGTCTAAATTCTGCAATTCTTTTTGGAAAATCGATGTTTGAATCAAATGCAAAAAATGAACTGCTTTGCCAGATTTCAAAGTCACCACCTAAATATTTTTGGGAAATTTAGGAAACCCGAGACTCATGCAAAAAGCCATTAGTCTGTCATCACCAAAGTGTCTCAGCTCGGGAACTTAAGTATGAGAGGGGAAGGTCATGAATTGAGCACCCCACTCGCCCGATCAAAGATTGGCCTCTACTAATCATGATGTGTTTCTTATTTACATTATATGCTCCTGTTCCAATATATTAGCTATATTACTATGTGATGCGAACACAATGTATAGACTAGTTTTGCAAGATTTGGAACATTTGATCTCATGTTTTGTTTTGAAATTGTTTTGTGAATTTGTCACTTGAAAAAGTGGGCTTAAAATGGAACATTAATCAAACTACCCCAACTCAAGCAATTAACATTCATCCACAGGCATTCAAACAATTATATCATTTAAGCACTTAGCCTCATGGCAAGCACGGTAGATATGGCAACACAAACACTTGATGCAAGATGCTAAGATGTGAAAGCTCACCTAGTACTCCGAGCCAAAACAAAGCAAAATAATTAGAAAATATATGCATGCTCCTAATTAAATGCAACATTACTAATGCAACACACACATTATGTATTTTAAAGGCTCGGCTATGAGCATGGCATATGATTTTATTCAATACATGCGAGAGAGCACGTATTTCAAGAAATGAATTTGAACATTGATATTGGGTTAGTATGATGAGCTGAACCTTGGATGCTGTAACAACGCCCGCGGGGGACCTCGCTACAGCTCGGACTCTCTTTTTGAAGTTGCGGTTCTAAATCTGAACCAAAGAGTCCAACTCTGGCAAATCGTTTTGAAGAAAAACAGATTTTTTGAAAAGTAGTGCCAAACATGGACTGCTTTGCCAGATTACAGAGTCGCCACCTAAATATTTTTTAATGGGGGAATTTAGGAAACCCTGACTCGGTGCCGAAGGCCACGTGTCCGTCATCACCAAATGTCTTGGCTCGGGAGCTTGGGTACGATCGGGAAGGTCAGCTATGAGCACCCCCTTTCGCCCGGTTCGAAGACCGGCCTCTACTAACCGTGATATCTGATTTTGAAAACATTACGTGTTCTCGTTCCAATTATTAGCCTAGAATTACTATGTTATGCGTGCAGCAAACAAGTATAGACTAGATCGCCTAATTTGGAAACAAACATTGCATATCCGTTTGTTTTGAAAGCGTTTCGGAATTTGCTACTCGCAAGTAGGCTAAAACACGGATTTCAATGAGTTTTCCCAACTCAAGCAATCCAACCTCCACCTACAGGCATTCAAACAGTTTATCTCATATAAGCACTTAGCCGCATGGTAAGCATACTGTCATGTTAGCATTCACACGCATGTGGTATGCTAAAGCGTAAAATACTTACATCGTACTCCGTGCCAAAACAAGAAACTAGTTAGCAGACATGCATGTCCCTAGATCATGTTAAGTGGCTAATGCAACACAGGCAAGGATGCAATTTAGAGCAGGCTCGGCTAACCCTAAAGATGGCATGTGAAATGCACGAGTAACACGTATTCAAGTTAAATTTGAAATACAATGCAGTTTGTATGATGTACCGAGCCCGGTGCATGTTTAGACAAATGCATGGATGCACGCATGCATTGCATAAGGTATGCTAAAATAGACGTGCCCTAATCTACCATCATAAGCAGGTAAATAAAAGGGAAGAAATAAATGGGGGTTGGAAGACATACACACACTCACCCACACTTATTACAATTATGCCCTCGCACGGAGGGACCAAAAGAATATACAGTCCAAATAACAAATCAACTATCCTAGCTAATTAATTATTACAGACCCTTAATTAACAAAATAAATGCAGAAAGGGGGTGGCCGCAGCCCTGTCTCGGGATGCGTGAATGATGCATGCTTGACCCGTCTCGCCCAGAAACTCGCTGCCATAGCACTGTTGCCTCTGTTTACACTGCCCTGCTCCTCTGAAAATTGCCAAAGTCTCAGGATTGCTTCTTTGAGTTCTGTGGGACACCACCGGCTGAGGGCGAACACCACCGGCCAAAGGGGATGATCACCGGCTGCATTTTGATCTATCGGCTACAAATTCCTGGCCGGTCGGCACTTTTTTTAGCCGACCGGCCAAAACTTGCTGCAGAACCTGCAATTGACAACAGCAGAGGGCAAGCAGTGTATGGCATGGAATTTTCAGGCAAATGTATGCACGGACACACTCCCTATCATGCAATGGACTCAAGGGGGCATGGCCCTCGACCCCCGGGCCATCAATCGCGCATTTCCATACATGATGGCCAAAGAGTCAAGTGTGCATTTTAATATCAAATGTAATGCACACAAAACATACAAGGGACCCAACTTCAATCATGGTTGATCAAGAGGCAAGGCAATGCACAACAATGCACATGCAACCTAAGCATGCAAGCTAACATACAAACATGCAATGCAACTACATGGCATACACAATGCTAACAACATAACATGGCCAACGCATTGTAACATGGCATACACAATGCAAGATGGGCTTACACCAACGTGAGTGGACCTCAGCCACACTCACATAGGAGGCCGTCGGATAAAAGTGAAATGCCTCGAAATGCGTGCACACGGGCACGCAAACCGAGGCGATGGCCGTAAGGCATGAAATGACATGGAAATGATATGCAAACATGCAAATGAATTTTGGCACTGAAATGTGGGGGAAAAACAGCCCCGAAATGAGGCGAAAGTACACCCGATGCATGAAATGGCCCCGAAACGCGAATTTAGGCACCCAAAATGGCCTATAGCTATGCAATGCATGCATAATATGGACATGGAATGAAAATACAGTAGCAAGACAGCCCCAAGACAAGCATTTTTCAGTCATAAAAAGGGCTAAACAGCAAGCACACATAGGATTAAGCAAGAATGCAAAAATGGCCCCGCAAGAGGGGTATTGAAGCAAGTGATACATGCGATGCTCAAATGGAAAAGTACCCTTCTACAACACTGATGAGGGACTAAAAATATGAACATTTACAGTAGATTACATCCCCCAACTCAGTATGCAAACATGCTAAAAAAGTCATGCAAGAACTAGGATACATAAGGCTATAACATGAGGTACCAAAAGGGTGCACCAAACAGCCAAAGACCCTTCATGAGACATGTAGAGGGGGGGAAAATAAGACACTTTTCAGGCCTGTCAAAGGCCCAAAAACAGAATCATGGTAGGCTAAAGAAACATGCAAGATTACGGTAAATAGAAGAGATTATGAAGTAAGTGCAAGATAGGGGTCCCAAACAGGGTTGAGCCCTTCTTCAATGTTGAATAAGTGCTCAAAATGAGCCTACTTACAGTTTACATTATGCTCAAAAAAAGATCACACATAGGCTAGAAATACTATGCAAGATTGTGGCATTTAAGAGGGTATTGAAGCAAGTACCAAATGGAGGGCTCAAACAGGGTTGAGCCCTTAAACAAACATGAAATATAGCTCAAAATAATGACCTTCTCAGTTCTGGTCGGAGCCCAAAACAGTAAGCAAATAGGCTTAAGAAATGAGGCAAGGAAATGCTAGAAAAGGGAAGAGGAGGACTTACCCTTGAAGACCAGCAAACCAGCACCTCTTGGACCAAGTTTAGGTGCTCCTAAGCTCTGAAGAACAGCCTCAAGCCGCTGGAATGGAGTAAGGATGCCTTGTGTTATGAGTTGATGAAGAAATGGCCCAAGAACAAGGGTGTTTGGAGGCTTGGATAAGATAGATATAGAGGGTGTATGTATCTAACTCCAGCTGGTTTTTCTAACCTAGCATAAGGAAGAGGAGAGCTCCATTTATAGAGCTAAAGGACCAAGACTTCTCTTAGAAGCTTCAAAACCAAGAGCCAAGATCCTCCATACACGTGTATGGAGGATCCAGTTTGTGCCCTCCAGCTGGCACAGCTGGCATCCATTCAATCTGTAGAATACACCAGAAGGTCGTCGGCTAGCAAAAATGGTCGGTCGGCACTCTTTTCTGGCCGGTCGGCACTCTATTTGGCCGGTCGGCAGGAAAAATCTGCTCTGCAGGTCCAACTTCAAACGGGCATAACTTCTTCATATGAACTCCTTTTTAGGTCATTCTTGTGTCAAAATTGAAGCCCCGGAAGTAATCTTTCCAATGCCGCAAACCTTGCATTAAAATTCCTCCTGTGGAGAAAGTTATGCTTGGTTTGGTGAAGGTTTCTCAGTTTCGGTCCAACCGGGATGATGCCCAACTTCAACCAATCATATCTCCACCATCCGGACTCGGGTTTAAGAGATTCTTGTATGAAAAATGAAGCTCCGGAAGTCTTCTTTCCAATGGTGGTAGCCTCATAACTTAACTCCAAGTGTATAGACAAATAAGCTCGATTTAGCGAGGACTGCTCATCCCTCTCTTAGCGATTCTTGCCTATCTTCTTCTCCAACTTGGTTTCTCCCCTCTTCTCCTCTTCTCTTCAACTTCAAACCCCTAAGTAAGGTGTTTTGAAGGATTTTTCAAAGATTTCATCTCTCCTTCACTCATCTCCACTTTGTTCTTGCTCGGTTTACCGAAAAGCGCAACATTTATCGAAATGCGAGCGTCGGAACATCGTGGGAATTTTATTTCAAAAATGTTTTGAAAGAGAGGGTTTTAAGGTCTCAAAACCATCCAAAATAATTGTGGTTCAAAATGGGGTGTGAAGTTGAGATTCGCCTCTCTCCTTGCACCTGCGCCCTGCACACCTTCCAACACAGAGCAAACCATTAGTCGCGCCCAAGTCTCGGGGGCGGTCAAAAATGGGGTGTCTACAGATGCATATAAGACAATGGATGTAATGCACAAGAATGCTAATTTGAAAAATGATGCTTCTATACTAACCATTGTTAGCGAGTAAGTAAAAGGGAGAAAAACGTGGGGTTGGAAGACATACACGTTATTACATATTGGCCCTCATGCAAGATGGTCCGAATGAGTGTCCGGAAGTCCGAATTAAACTAATTATTACAAAACCGAATGAATGAATAAAATAGGCTAGGCTAATTAACTAGCTAATTATGCTATCTATGCTATTACAACGAATAACCAAAATTATTACCTAAGATAAATAAACTAACTCCCTAAACTAATTAATTACAACAATTATAAATGGATAATAATAAGTACAACACGTTAATGATGAGATTAATTACAATAAACAATATTAAGTTAATTAATTACCATAATCAAAATATAAGTGAGGATGCACAAGAATTGCATGCATACACATGCACGGTGCTCAAGAATAGCTCTGTCTACCCCAAGCTTGCCCTGTTTCACCTCAACCACTTCTCTCTGTTTTTTGCAAAAAATACACTGCTGACCAAACTTTGAGGGCTAGCTAGCCCTCAATGAAGCCCAATCGGGCATAGAGAAGGCCGGTCGTACCTCAATTTTGTGCAAAACTTTATTTTGTGTTCTGAAGTGAAAACAGGGTAGACAGAGTTGTTCAAGTTCTGTTTGTCCCTTTTTTCCTTCTCTGTCATAGGAAAGCCTCGAGAGAAGGTTGAAATTGATTCCAAAGCAATCAATGAGCGAATTGATTGCTTGATAATCTCGGATACAATTTTAGATAAAAATCAATAAAATGTAATGAATATGACCACCCCTCCCTCTTATCATGGAATGAACTCAAAGAGGGTGGTAGAGACACTTCAAGAATGATCAAAACGCCATGAATTAGCGCATAATCACTCTAACCTCGATAAACTTGGCATAACATCCGGCCAAGTCTAAGCAATTTAAACCATTTTATTTATGTGCGTTGATCCGATTTTAAACCAATTTGTCTAGTCATTGCCATTCATTAGTCCATTTGTCCATGGTGATGTTAAAGTCCACTAAACAAGAAATAACGTCAAATGAGAGGTTCTTCTAAAACATAAGAGAAAGACTATACCGTTGACAATGAATCTCCGAAAAGATTAAGCCATTAAGTAGGAGTCTCTTTTACATGTTTTGAGCAACCTCAATCGGTTGAAATCATTCTCAAGGATGAAAGAGATAGATAATTAGATGATTCGTTGGAGTGAGATTCTTAACATGAAAAGTAAGTAAAAGAAAGCTTGGAACAACATAAAACAAGTTATGTATGCCAATTCATAGGACAACAACTAAACTAAACAAAGCATGAACCAATTTAAAAGGCTAGAATAGCCCTAAAACAACCCTTTATAAATGAAAAACAGAGGCTAAAACTGCATGAAAAGAGCCTAAAAAGCTAAACAACAAAAAGAAGAATCAAGGCTAGTAAACAAGAACAAGGAGGGGTGGCTAACCCCTCCATTTTTGAAACCTCAAAACATAATTTTTAGCCCTTTTTTAACTCAAAAATCAGTGTAGAGAACAAAGAAAAAGAGTGGAAAAGTAACGGCTTGAGCTATAGGTAAAGATGTAGAAAGAGTGTAAACTCTCTCTACTCTTTTGGGTAGCTCTCCAAACCCAAACTCAAACACTTGGATGAGAATCAAAGCAACACAAAATGATAAGAACTAGATAGCAAATGAAAGAGTTGAAAGCAAGAGGGAAGAACGAGCTTATACCTCTCAAAGAAGTTAACTCTTACTTGTGATCCAAACTAGGTAACAACACACCCTCAAGCTTGAATTATGCTTCTCAAAGGTCAACTATGGCTCTAAGATGGTGAGACAAGGTTGTGTATGGTGTATGGAGATGACACAAGGGATATAGGTTAACTCAAAGGTTGCTTGCCATGGAAGAATAAGGAAGAAGAACTCTCAAGGTGTATATAAACTTTCTAGAATTTTTTTCAACCTCCAAAATAGAGGCTGGACCTCATTTTTATAGAATTTGAGCTCAGAAGGTGATAAATATCTTCAAAAATAGAGAGCTGGCGGGCTCCTGCCAGAATAGTGTTTCTCGCCACCAAGGCCCGGCCGGCCTTCACTGAGGCACGGCCGGGCATTCATGTCCTCCCTTGTTTTTTTGGTTCAAACTCAGTTCAGGGTGGAAAAAGGTCCAAAAATGAGACTTAGAGATTCAAACAAGGTAAATGTTAACAATTTGAGGTTATTTCGAGAGTCTGACTGAATTCGAATCGCTGTGAATTCAAAGCACACAATTCAACTTTCATCATCGGGTATATCGAAACAAGCGCCTAAGTCTTGCGGGTGGTCAAAATGGGATGTCTACAGCGCCATATGCTCAGTCTGGCTGAGCGTTTTGTGCTCAATCTAGCTGAGGCTTTTGAGGGATCAATCTGGCTGAGGTTTTGGAGGGCTTAGTCTAGCTGAGCACCGCATGCGCCATCTGGCTGAGCACTTTGTGCTCAGTCTGGCTGAGACTTTGGAGGGCTCAGTCTAGCTGAGTGCCACATGCTCGGTCTGGCAGAGCATTTTGTGCTCAGTCTAGCTGCGACTTTGGAGGTCTCAGTCTGGCTGAGCGCCGCATGCTCGGTCTGGCTGGCGCTTGGTGAGTGTTTATTCATTAAAGCACAACACAAAGAATGGGGAATTCAAATAGTTGACATTAAGGTACAGTCCTGCGTAAGCTGAAGCATGCAAAAATGGACAAGTGTTCCGAACAGTAGAATGAAACATACAACAATTAAATTTATGCAAAAACAAAAGACGCCGTTTTACTGGTAATAGCGCTTCAAGTGCTCAGCATTCCAAGGGTGAGAGACATCTTTGCCTTCCATCTCTTGGAGACGGTAAGTGCCTAGGCGGGGTTTAGCTTTAACGACGTAAGGTCCTTCCCATTTAGCTGTGAGCTTTCCCTCGATCAGGTTTTTAGTGGCGAGGCTTGTTTCTCGAAGGATAAGGTCTCTCACTGCGAATTCCCTATGTCGGAGTTTACAATTATAGTGTTGCCTCACTTTCTGTTGGTATGAGACCAGTCAGACGGCGGCTGTTTCTCGCACTTCTTCAATGAGGTCCAGCTCAGTCCTCCAGAATTCGTTGTTCAGTTGGGGATCGGGATTGATGACTATAGACACCCCATTTTTGACCAACCTTAAGACTCAGACGTCATCGATTGAGCGCTCGGTGATGGTGCATGTTGTGCTCGTTTCGAGTCTCCGGAGTTTTGGCTGAGAGCCTTGCCTCCGGGCCTCTGAACTCTTTTGTGCTTCGGCTCGATTTGTGGACCAAATCTTGTTTCTCTTCCCGGAGGGAGGGAGTGGTCTTGTAGACCATCTCTTTGTGGTCGTAGACCACTTTTCCCGGAGGAGGGAGTGGTCTTGTAGACCATCTCTTCGTGGTCGTAGACCACTTTTCCCATTTGGAGACTAGTTTCTGGTTTTTGGAGCCTTCGGCCGCGCGCCTTGTCTCAGGACCGTTTAACGTTCTCCGTTTGGCGTGGTTTTTGAACCACACCTTTTGTCCTCTGCTTAGAGGAACACTGTGGTCCGGGAGACCACTTTTGTGGTTGCATACCACTTTTGGTGCTCGTCAGCTAGTTTTCGGGGCTTTCGGCTTCGTGCTTTGCCTCCTGATCTCTCGTCTTACATCCGTTTTGGTTTGTTTTTTGTACAAACCTTGTTTTCCTTATTTGGAAGGTGGTACAAGGGTGGGAGACCACTTTTTCTCCTTAGAGACCACTTTTCCTTTCTGCTAGCCAATTTTCTGGTCGGATAACTGGCTTGCTTGGTCCTTGGGCCACATTTTCTAGTCGGCCACCACACCACTAGCTTTCTTTCATGCCATGGACTCTCTCCCACCATGGCCGACCAGTTTTTGCTCTAGAAGACCACTTGAAGTGGTCAGCCGACCACTTTAAGTAGTAAGCCGACCACTTCAAGTGGTCGGCTGCTTTTTGACACCTTTTTTGAGATATTTTCCTCTAGCTGGAGGACATTTGGGCTATCCTCCATACACATGTATGGATGGATTTGTTTGAGGCTTAGCTTCTCCAAGAAGCTTTGCCTTTTGGTTTCTATAAGAGGGAGGCTCCTCCTCCCTCCTCTAGGTTCAGAAAATGAAGGCTTGAGTGATACATATAGCCTATATCTATACTTCTTCATTTTGCTCTTGTTTTGTGTTCAAAAGTGTAGTTTTGTCTTGCTTTTTCACACAAACACACACTCAAACACCATCCTTTTGCTACTGAGGTGCTTAGGAGCTGGTTTTGGTGTTCTTGGATTGCTGTGAGCTTGAAAAAGTTGCTGAAGTTGCAGTGGTAGAGAAGGTCTTCAAGGGTGAGTCTTTGACCTTTAAAACTCCCATTTTTTCTTAAGCTTTTGGACCCTTTTGCATCTATTTTTAAGCTTAACTCTTAACTGAAAAAAGTTCTATATTTAAGTGCTTAAAATAGTTGTTTAAGGTCACTTTTTCGTTTGGGGTGATTTACCCCCTCTTAGGCCTTATTAGGCCTTGTTTTGAGCTATCCCTTTAGGCTCTTGTTGAACCCTTTGCATGACCTTTCTACCACTGAAATCTAGATGATTTTCAGTGGTGCAAAGGTGGTTTTTGTGTCCTAAATAGGAGAGGGTCATCCCCTCTCCTTGTATTTTATTTACTTGCTTCGTATGCCTCATGTTTGAGCATCTTTGTTAAGCTTATGTTGTCCATATCTTAGCTTGTATTTGTGGTTATTTTGCTGAGGCATACCACTGTTTTTACTTGGTTTGGTCACTCCATGCACGCCTTATACACTTGTAGTGTAAATCACACAATCTAGTCTTGTATGCCTCATGTTTGAGCATGTCTTTCTAGCTTGTTTTGGAGCCATCTCAGTGGGTTTTTGGTGTTGTTTTAACATGCCTTAGATCTATTTTGGGTTAGTTTGGTTGGCTCTTGCATGCCTAATACACTTGTAGTGTAAATCCCTTAAACTAGCTCTGTATGCTTCATGAAGTAGCATGTCATTTTAGCTTGATTTGAGTCCATTTCAGCATGTCTTTGGTGATGTTTTACCATGTCATACGTCTGTTTAGGTTTGGTTTGGTTAGCCTTTGCATGCTCCATGCACTTGTAGTGCATTTCCATGATTTAGCCTAACATGCCTCATGCCTTGACATGTCATTTTAGCATGCTTTTGGCTTAGCTCTGAAAAGACTTTGTTCATGTTTTAGCATGTTTAAGGTCTGATTTGTGTTTTATTGGTCATCCATGACTTGCTTTGTATAGCCTTGGTTCAATCTAGCTTGTTAGCTTTGTGTATTGAATCTTCTAGCATGCATTACTTGGCCTATTTACATGATTTGGCATCATTTATTATGTGATTTCAGTCCATGTTTCATGGTCATACACTTGCATTTATCACTCATTCAATGCGTTGGAGGGTTTGCCCCTTTATGTCTTAACATGAACCATTGTGTATGCCTTCATGCCATAACTTGCGAGCCATCATTTCAATGCTTATTTGGGGCTATTTTGCCATGATATAACTCTAATTTTTATTGGTTAAGTCATCACATGCTTGGTCTTAATAGGTGTAGTGTAATCCACCTTATTTGCCTTGTATGCATCATGCCTTATGCCCTCCATGCTAGCTTGTTTTGGCTTCCTTCCATGCATGTTTTAGACTCATTTTAACATGTTCTAGAACTATTTTGGATTGCCTTGGTCACATGCTTCATGTTTTGTATACTTGTAGTACAAATGCTCTTGCTTGCCTCAAGCTTTGAGCACCATTGCATGCTTCATTTGTGTTGTGTACATGATTTGGCATCACTTAACATGACATTTCAGAGCATATAGACTTGCCATGTTCCCACTTCGTTCACCCTTTGAGTGCCTCTAAGGGTTGTGCAATTGTTGCCTAGTTTATGGCTTAGCTTGTATGCTTGCATGCCTAGGTATTTGAGCCCTCGTCTCAACATGTTTAGGTCCTTATTTTGACCTACTTGAGCTCTGTCCATGCTTAGTTCATGCATTTGTGCCATGTATTGCATACCTCCTTTGTGTCCTCTTACTAGCTTCATGCTTTAAAGACCCTAGCATGCCATACTTGTGTTGTTTGAATGATTTGGCATCATTTCTTACCTCATTTCAGTGCACTTAGTGTTGTTACACTTCCATACTTTTCACTCTTTAAGTGCTCTTGAGAGTTACACCTTAGTGCCTTAATTGGTGAGCCAATTGGCATGCATGTTTGCATGTGTTTTCAGTGCCTTCATTTTAGCATTATGGCCACTGTTTTGGGTATGACTGAGGTCTGTCCATTTGTTGCATTGCATTGTGCATGCATACATTACATGGTGTTTAGAACCTTATGATTGTCTTGCATTGAGTATGCCGTCTAGTTCTTAGCATTTAGCATTTAGTATGCAATGTTATCCCTCGCATTGTGTATGCTATGTTGTTAGTTGCATTGTGCATGCTTGCCCCTTGCATGTTGTTTGCATGCCCCTACGTTGCATTGCATTGAGAATGCCATGTTATGTGTTGCTTTGTTGTTTGGAATAGGTGTTAGTCCAAACACGAGGAACGAGGGACGTTTCATACTTAAAGTGATGAAACGTGCCTCAATTCTCGGTTGCCGACGCTCTTGATCATACATGATAGAGTTTTAGGCTTTATGTATTTACTTGTGCATTCATTTTACATTGAATTGTGCAACTTCGCCTCTCGGCCATCATGCATTGAAATGCGCGATTAGTGGCCCGAGGGTCGAGAACCACACCCCCTTGAGTTCATGACATGATAGGGAGGGTGGTTGTGCGCACATATCTTGCAAATACATTGCCATGCCCTTTCTTGCTCTCTATTGCAGCAAATTGCAGTTCAACAGCAACAACTGGCCGGCCAGCCAAAAAAGCTAGCTGGCCGACCACTTTTTTGGTTTTTCAACAACCAAAAGTGGTCGGCAGGTGTCTGGAGAGACCAAAGTGGTCGGCCACCCTCCCACAGGCTTCCCTAGGTGGAGTTTCATCTTTCTGGAGCTTGGTGCAGAGTTCTGAGGACAGATGAAAACAAAGGCAAATCGGGGCATCGCATTGGATTTCCGAGCGAGGCGACCAGGCTTGCATGCATTCCTCTCCCTCTGAGGCTCCTGATTTACTGTTTTCCTTAGATGCCATGCTTAGATAGCTTGCTTTTGCTTTGGTTTGTACTTTAATTAGTTAATGTGTTCGCTATTCAATTCGTTTTGTAATAATTAGTTAACTAGGATTAGTTAATTAATTTGTTGTGTAATAATTAGTTTAATTAGCTTAGATTAGCTAGTTAGCTTCTTATTTGGTTCCTCTTTCGAGAGGGCGTATTGTTGTAATAAGCGTGCGTGTGTGTGATGCATGTCTTCCAACCTCCATTTCTTTCTCCCTTTTACTTAACCGCTTACGATGGTTAGTTTTAGGGCATATTTCATTTAGCATACCTTATGCTCGCATGCGTGTATTCATTCATCTGTCTTGCATGCACCAGGCTCAGCGCATCATACTAAGTGTATTGTATTTCAATTCCAATTTGAATGCATGTACCAAGTTGCATTTCACATGACATTTTAGAATAGCCGAGCCTATTTTAGTTGCATTTTCGCATGTGTTGCATTAGCCATCTTAACATGAACTAGGATCATGCATGATTTCTAACTAGTTCTTTGTTTTGGCTCGGAGTACACTGTGAGTGTTTACGCTTTAGCATATTGCATGTGTGTTAATGTTACCATGAAAGCATGCTTGCCATGAGGCTAACTGCTTGGTTGATTAACTGCCTGAATGCCTGTAGGTGAATGTTGGATTACTTGAATTGGAATAATTCATTGAAATCCGCATTTTAGCCTACTTGCGAGTAACAAACTTTAAACCGTTTTCAAATGAATATGCAATGTTTTGTTCCAAATTAGGCGATCTAGTCTATACTTGTTTGATGTGCGCATCACAAAGTAAGATTAGCTAATTAACCGGAATAAGAACACATGTGTTTTCAAAAACAAGATATCATGCTTAGTACAGGCCGATCTTTGATCGGCGAGCGGGGGTGCTCATTAAATGACCTTCCCCAATCGTACCCAAGTTCCCGAGCTGAGGCAACTTTGGTGATGACGGACACGTGGCCTTAGGTAACGAGTCAGGGTTTCCTAAATTTCCCCAAAAACAAAATATTTAGGTGGCGACTCTGTATCTAGCAAAGCAATCCATGTTTGACACTTCTTCCTTAAAAATCAGTTTTCCAAAACGATTTGCCGGATTTGGACTCTTTGGTGATTTATCGGTCTCATATCGCACATTGTGAGATTAAATTCAGAACCGTGACATTTGAGTCCGAACTTGTAGTAGCTAGAGAACAAAACGGATTCCGCGCCCTCACAGGCGCGGAGCCCGGAGAGTCCTCGAGCGCATCTACAATGACCATGGACGTTGGTAAGCCCACTTCTACAAGAATGACTACTTTGGCACCATAAGTTAGGCGAAAAGGGGTCTCCCCAGTCAGAGTTCTGGCTATCGTCCGATAGGTCCAAAGGACGTTTGGCAGCTCTTTTGCCCAAAGTCCCTTGGCAGCCTCCAACTTCGTCTTAATGATTTTTAACAGAGAGCAGTTGGCAACTTCTACCTAGCCGTTAGCTTGAGGATGGCCGGGGCAAGAAAAACAGGTCATAATGTTGAGCTCATCATAGAATGCTCTGAAATTGATGTTGTCGAACTGTTTGCCAAGTGGCACATAATAAACTGTCAAATGAACCTGGTGGTATTCCGCCCAGTAATCTTGGCGAGGGGCTCTGCTTTGACCCACTTGGTGAAGTAATCAATGTCGACCACAGCAAACCTTACTTGGCCTCAGCCAGTCGGCAAGGGGCCGTATAGCTCAACTTTCTTCGCGCCCCCTTTCGGAGAGCTCGAATTGGTCCTTTAGTTCGGACTCCTGTCACGGTTCTGAATCTAATCTCACAAAGTGCAATGTGAGACTGATAAACACCAAAGAGTCCAATCCGGCAAATCATTTTGGAAAATCGATTTTGAATCAAATAATGCCAAAACTGGATTGCTTTGCCAGATTACAGAGTCGCCACCTAAATCTTTTGTTTTAGGGAAATTTAGGAAACCCTAACTCATGCCAAAGGCCACGTGTCCGTCATCACCAAAGTTGCCTCGGCTCGAAAACTTGGGTACGAGAGGGGAAGGTCCTGAAATGAGCACCCCCGCTCGCCCGATCAAAGATCAGCCTCTACTAAGCATGATATGTTGTTTTATAAACACATATGTTCTTATTCAGGTTATTAGCTAACTTTACTATGTGATGCACACATACAAGTATAGACTATATCGCAAGAATTGAAACAAAACAACTCATGTTTGTTCTCGAAAATAGTTTGAATTTGCCACCCTCAAGTGGGCTAAAACGCGGATTTGCCACCTCAGGTGGGCTTAAAAAATGATTTGCCACTTCGCAAAGTGGGCTTAAAACTCACATTCGTCGAATTGTTCCAATTCAATTAACAAGCCTTTATCTACATGCATTCATGCAGTTAATCATTTAAGCAAATAGCCTCATGGCAAGCATGCTATCATGGCAACATCCACATCTCATGCGATATACTAAAGCGTAAGAGCTTACCGAGTACTCCAAGCCAAAACAAAAGCTAGTTAGAAAGAAGAAAGAATGCATGATCCTAACTATACAAGATGCCTAATGCAACACATGCAATAATGCAATTAATAGGCTCGGCTACTAATATGGCATATGATACAATTTGATAACATGCTTTGAAACACGTATTCAAGTAAGTATTTGAAATTCAATGCAGTTTGAATGATGCGCCGAGCCTCGGTGCATGCAAGAAAAATGAATGATGCAAACATGCAAGCATAAGGTATGCTAATTGAAACATGATCCCTAATCTAACCATCAAAAGCGGATAAATAAAAGGGAGAAAGATGTAGGGTTGGAAGACACGCACACACGCATGCACACTTATTACAACATTGTGCCCTCATGAAGGAGGGTCCGAATGAATAAGCTAAGTTACACTAAGCTAAGCTAAGCTAATTATTACAACACAAAACTAATTAACTATTCTAGTTAACTAATTATTACAACAATTGAGACAAATTAACTAACTATTCTAAGCGAGCTAAAATATTACAAACCAAATTGAACTTATTAATTACAACACTTGAATTGAATAATTAGCTACGCTAACTAACTAAAGCAATTAAATGGCCTCGAGGGCGAGGGATGCATGCATGCTCGGTTGCTCCACCCGAAAATGCCCTTGCCTTGCCATCGGATGCCTCTATTTGCACTCATTTGATCACAGAAAATTGTACCAACTTCTAGATTGCCTCTACCCAACTCAGGAGCACACTGGTGCAAAATTCACTGGTAGCCGGTCGGCTACAAAAGGTGGCTGTCGGCCACAACAACTGGCTGGTCGGCTACTTCAAATGGCCGGTCGGCCACACCCTTTTCCAGACTTCTTCTTTTGCTACAACAGAGAGCAAACAAAGGAAAAACAATGCATTTTCAAGAAATATATATACTGTTATCCTCCTTATCATCTCTCAAGCTCAAAGGAGTGTAGCTCTTGGTTCTCAAGCCACACCGACCAAGCATTCTCAATGCATGATGGCTAGAGAACCAAGCTTGTACAAGGTCAATGAATGCACAACCAAGACCAAAACAACCACCACCCTATCATGCATGATCAAGGGTGACGGTGACCAAGAAAGATGACACGTTTCATCACTTTGAGTATGAAACGTCCCATTTTCCTTGTGTTTGGATTAACATCCGATCCAAACACATGCAATGCAACACAACATGCTTAACTTGCTCAAGTTTTACTTGTCATGTTTTATTTACTCATTTTAATTACCGATCCATTCTTTAACCGGTTAAGTCCAAAACATGAGAGTCCTCTAATGGAAAGAGGGCTTAAGCCACAAGTATCTTGAGCATGAAAGAGGCCTCATGCTGTTGGTAATGAACTCCCAAAGGAATTAAACCATTAGGCATGAGGGTCTCGATTCCACACTCAAGCCAACAAGAGGCTCAAAGCCACTTTCAAAACAAAGTAAAGAGTGAAGAATAGAGGGAGGTTGCAGATATTTCAGTGCTAATATGGCATGCAAAATGACACTAAATCATGCAAGCAACACAGGCAAGTCATGTTCAAGAGCCTAACTCATTAAGTTAGTGAAGACCATTACACTATAGCCATGCAATACAAGCCTCAACTGACCAAACCAACTCAAAACAGAGTTAAAATATGCCAAAACAGTGGCTAAAACTTGCTGAGATTAAGGCACAAAAGGCTAGAAAAACATGCTCACATGTTAGCTTGCAAACAAGACTCAAGAGCAACTCTAAAAAAAACAATGAAAGAGTGAAGCAAATGAGCATGTGACAGAGCTATAAACACTGAAATTACATGTAAAAAGACACTTCAACATGCAACCATCTCAAGCAAATCAAGTTTGAAGGGCTAGAATGCCAAGCTAGTGAAGCTATTCGCACTACAACTATGCAAAACAAGGCTCATATGACCAAGACGGCCCAAAACAGAGCTAAAACTAGTCAAAACAATAGCTAAAACATGCTTGAATTAAGCTAAGTTAAACCACAAAAACATGCTACCATAGGATGCTAACTAGGTATGCAAGTGAGACACAAGGAGGGGAGGCCAACCCCTCCATTTTTGGACTTCAAAACATGCTTTCCACCACTGAAATAACTCTGAATTTCAGTGGTTTAAAGGCCCAAAAAGTTTGATTTTAATATGCTAAAAGATGGTGTAAAAAGCTTCACAATTAAGCAACAAGAAGGGTGGACAACCCCTTAGCACAAAATGACTTCAAACTACCATATTAAGCTTCAAAAATCAGAGTTTTTTGTAGTTTAAAACTAGGCCAAAAATAATATAAAAAGATGGCCGAACAAGTAATCAAAATAAAGCCTACAGGCAAGTCCTATACCTCTTGAAACACAGCACAAAACAGTCACAATTTTGAGCTGAAACCACCCTTAGGAGCTTAAACTAAGCCTCAAAAAACCTCACCTCCAAGATGATGATGTTTGGTTAAGGGTCTTTTGCAAAAGTGTAAAGAAAATCAACTATCAAGCACAAAACAAGAGGAGAGAGAGAGAATTCGAGAGAGAGAGGGAAAATTTTGCTCTAAATCGTCCAACCTCTCCAAATGGGGGAGAGACCCCCCTATATATAGAAAATCAAGCTTGGAGCTTGTATTCATCCCTCTATACACATGTATGGAGATGAGCATCAGTGAACAACAGCTGGTATAGCTGGCAAATAAATATCTGAAAAAGGAGAAAAATGGCCGTCGGCCATCATTAGTAGCCAACCGGCCATCAATGTAGCCGACCGGCCATCAACATAGCCGACCGGCCACCACTGGTGGCCGACAGGCACAAGTCATGGTCGGCAGGCTATGGGGATGGCCGACAAGCCACCCTCTCCTCCAAAATTAAAGAAACAAGCTCTTGGTCCACAACCAAGAACAAAACATACAAGATTAGAGGCTCCAAGGCAAGGCGCTCGGCCGAGACCTTCAGGGACTCAAAACAAACACGAGCAAGCACAATCATCGGGTGTTCAAACGATGACGTCCAAGTCTTGAGGATGGTCAAAAATGGGGTGTCTACAGTTGCCCCTCTTTGACAGAACTCGGAAGTCATGAAATTACGGGAGTGGATGTCAAAGCCTAGAGACGACCCATTTTTGACAAAGCCGAAGACTTAGACAAACAAGCAAGCAAAAACAAAGAACGGTTGCACCCACAGGCTGCCTACGTATCCCTTTGCAATGAATCAAACCAGCGTAGTTCTGGGGCAAAATGCAAATGACATGCACGATGCAAGAACATAACTTATGATCATGCAATGAGACTGTAACGAAACATCTAGATGCAAATGTTATGCAAAAAAATATTACATTAAACTCATACATAAGCAAGTAAACAAACATGCTACGCACGGGAATTACAAACCAAACCACATTTCATGCGGAAAGGATATAAGAAAATTATGCAATCTTAACTACGCATTACGCAGAAAAGGCAAAGAACAACACAAACATCGGGCGCACTCGAGGCGGCAAACAAGATTCCAACGCATGGCACACGCGAGGAAAGAAATGGTGTGAACCCAGGGACACACCCCAAGGTTCTGAACCAAAGAGAGCACATGGTAACAATTGAAACACATCCAAATATTATGTAACCCGAAACAAAGAGCAATAAAAGCATTAGACCACGTCCGAATGCTTTTAACCAAAGCGTCCTGACGCACCGCACGCAAGAGGAAAAGAGGATGGTGTAAACACCGAGGGGTGGTATAAACATCGGAACACGTCCCAATGTTTCTAACCAAAACAGGGTGGTATAAACATCAGGCACACGTCCCAATGTTTCTAACCAAAGAGGTGGTATAAGCGTCGGAACACATTCCAAACGCTTCTAACCGGGGGGTGGTATAAACATCGAGCACACGTCCCAATGTTTCTAACCAAAGAGGTGGTATAAGCGTCAGAACACGTTCAAAACGCTTCTAACCGGGAGGGGTGGTATAAACATCGGGCACACGTCCCAATGTTTCTAACCAAAGCAAGGTGTGGTGTAAGCATCACGCGTACCCGAGTACTTCTAACCAAAACAAGGAGTTCAAAGGGGGGAGGAATGATCTTACCCGGAATCCCTCTAAATGAACCGTACATATAATATCATCTGGTTGCACTAGCTTTGAATGAACCGTACATACAATATCGTACTTGCATAAGAAAGAGACTTAACAGATACAACAATATAAGAATGCATGTTCTATGCAAGATTAACAACATGTTCTATGCTAAATACCAAATGCATGCTCTATACGAATGTGAGAGGCTCATATTCTATGCAAGCGTGAGAAGTGCATATTCTATGCAAGATGAGAAGTGCATGCTCCATGCAAGATTAACAAATGCATGTTTTATGCTAGTGAGAAGCGCATATTCTATGCAAGCGTGAAAAGTGCATATTCTATGCAAGATGATAAGTGCATATTCGATGCAAGATTAGAAGTGCATGCTCCATGCAAGATTAACAAATGCATGTTTTATGCCATACTAGCAAACGCATGCTCTATACAACAGACATTTCATGCGAATGTGAGAGCATATACAATGCAATGCCAAGAGAGCACTTCCCATGCGAGATAACGACAATACATATCTTATGCCAAGCATGTTACGCACTAAAGTTCAAAACGCGTGTTTAATGCCCAAGTAGAAGCATGCTCTATGCTAAAGTACAAGATGCATGCTCTATGCGAACAAGAGACTATGCAAGACCTCATGTGAAAGGCACATTCCATGAAATGACATAGAGGTGCACATTCTATGCAATGACAAAAGCAGTGCATGGTAAAAACAACTCGATCGCAACCTCCAACTTCCCTCTCGGAGGAGTTGCAACAAGTTAAAAGGATACACCTCACACGTGTTGAGTATCACACACTGAAAACACGGTCTGGAGTTTTTGCAAAGGCCTTTTGAGCTTAAAAGTGTACTTTCCTTGCACTTCTTGAGGGATTAGGGCATAAAACAACAGAAAAACATCCAAGGAGAGCACTGGAGGCCTGTCAACCACTTTGGGAAGCCATCGGCCACCCATCGGCCACAAAAGAATGTCATCAGCCACCAATGACAGATTCAGGGCAATTTCGGCATTTCACTATGGGTCTTTAAGTATAGGGTTCCAAACCTTTTTTCCACACTACCTCAAGCCCAAAAATTCTTCTTCTCTCACTCTAGACCATTTTCCTCCTTAGATCCGAGCATCCCGCGTGTTTTCCAACACCCCGTAAACATTTCCTTCATTAAAACCTCATAGTTTAAACCACTTTGAACTGATTAAAAGTCTCTTTCGGTGTTTCTTTCTTCATTTCCACCACTCGAGGTTTGTTTCCCTCGAGTTACCCTTGAGTTTGATGCCCTTTTCCGAGCTTTGACCTTTTCTTCCATTTTTCCTCTCTCAGAGTTGACTTTTGTTGACTTTTGGCATTCTCCGCCCATTTTTCCATTTTCCCATTTTCAACCGTTTTCTCATCTTCCCTTGAGATGGCGGACGACATCCCACACAACGGAGCTCCTCCGGAGATGGAGATGGATGATCCAGAGTTCGAGCCATTGCCACTCAGCACTCGACCTTTCGACCCGGCGACATAACATCCCGAGATACATGTGCTGCCTCCCGATAACATCCATCAGTTCAGGGGGTTTGCACGAAGCGCTCCCGAGGACCTTTTACTGCGCCAACCGGAGTCACACTTATCTCATGGCTCCTCCGAGGTATACATTGTACCCTCATTTTTCACAATGTACTTCACATTTCTTGTATAGATCTCACTGTCTTTCATCTGTTCATCCCAAACACATTCTTGCATTGTATTTCTTACACTGCCTTGCATTTGCTTGTCCTGATCACAAGGGGATTCACGCACCATTCAAGGGTACAGGACCACCTCCACTAAGGAGTGGTACATGGAGCTCCCCGACGCTGTTCGCCATATCATTGACGAGGCCGGCTTCGGCACATTTTGCATGGGGCTCTCACGTCTCATAGCGAGCCGGCCTCTACTGGGCGCTTTGGTAGAGATGTGGTGGGATACCACCGATTCCTTTCACTTCTCTACCACAGGGGAGATGACGATGACTCCCTTTGACTTCTCTATGCTCACTATCATAGCGGTAGGGGGTCATTTGATTCCTTATGACACTGACATGGGCGAGTGAAAGGCCGCTCTGATCTACCTTCTGGGGACTTGCCCACCCATCTCTCGCTCAGGGATGGTCCGATACACACGGTTCGTAGATTACTACAGAGGGACAACACCAGAGACCAAAGAGGAGACCGAGCAGTATGCTCGAGGTTTCCTGATGTTCCTGTTTGGCACTACTTTGTTCGCCGACCAAATAGATCTGAAGATGTAAGGACCAGTCCAATTGGGTCTGAACTTGCCCCTAGGGTCATGGATGGGAGTCCGGTTGTCTTTGAGCACCAAATCCCCTTCTTTCAGATTCCTGGACTTAACTTTCTTGTTGAAAGCCCTGGCAATTCTGCATTGATAACCTTGGATGTGGTATAGTGCCTTCAGCCTCCTCTTGTCGAATAGCATTAGTTCCTCAAACCTGCTCTGCTGCCAATCCGCTTCTACTATCTGGCACTCCGCCATAACCCGCAGCGACGGAACTTCAACTTCAATTGGCAGAACAGCTTTCATCCCATAAACCAGAGAATACGGAGTTGCTCCAGTAGATGTTTGGATTGATGTCCTGTAGCCCCAGAGAGCAAATGGCAGCTTATCTGACCAGTCCCTATAGTTTTCCACCATCTTCTGTAAAATGTGCTTGATGTTCTTGTTGGTGGCCTCAACAGCTCTGTTGGTTTGCGGCCGATATGTAGATGACTTATGAAAAGCCACGTTGTATTTCTCCAGCAAGTCGATCACTTCTTTCTTGAAGTGGGAACCCTTGTCTGAGATGATCTCATTCGAAACCTCATAGTGACAGATGATGTTATTCCTGATGAACTTGGCTATATGCGACGCTTTCAACACTGCATAAGATTGGGCCTCGACCCACTTTGTAAAGTAGTCTATTGCCACCACGATATACTCATGCTTGTTTGACCCCTTCAGAGTAACTGCCCCATTAACATCAATTTCCCAGACTGAAAATGGCCACGGTGAAGTCATGTTGTACAGCTTTGACGGCGGGATGTTCATGCGATTTGCATGAATTTGGTATTTGTGGCATTGCCGAACAAAACCAATACAATCCTTCTCCATGGTTGACCAGTAATAACCCTGCCTGAGAATCTTCCGAGCTAGCATCACTCCGCTTATGTGCGATCCGCACTCTCCTCCATGGATGGCCTCCATTAAGCACTTCGACTCTTCAGCATCAACACACAACTTGTGCATTCCTAGATGGCCTCGTTTGTACAATTTACCTTGCAGATGATAAACTGAGCAGCCATTCATCGTATTGCCCTTTTGTCTTTGGCATTTGCCCCTAGTAGATAAGCCTCATTTTTCCAAGAAGTTCCAGATGTCATGATACTAGGGGTTCTGATCTTGCACTTCATCTATTGCGGCAATCAACTCATAAGCCGGCACATATCTCTGTTCAATAATCATCGGACGCATCCAGACTCCCAAAGGAATGTCTATCATAGAAGATAGAGTTGATAAAGCGTCCGCAAACCTGTTGTTCTCTCTTAACAGATGCGTGAAGGTTAACTTCTCAAACCAGGGAATCAGAACATCCAGGGTTTTCATTCTTTCTTCCTTAACCTTCCAATCTCCTTTTGCTTGAGACACAACTAGGTTCGAGTCCCCAATGACGTCCAACTGTTTTGCCCCTAGTTCCAGGGCGTCCTCCAAGCCAACAATACATGCCTCATATTCTGCTTCGTTGTTTGATACCTTGAACCAGAGTTTGAAGGCTAAGGGTATATGGGAATTGTCCGGTGCTATTAACAACACTCCTATCCCATAACCGTACTGATTAGACGCTCCGTCAAAGTACATACTCCAAATCTCTTATTCGACCTGCAGAATGGCCTCATCTGGGAACAAATACTCTACTGCTTCATTCCCTTCCACCGGGTGATCGGCTAGGAACTCCCCTACCGCTCTCCCCTTAATAGACTTGCGCGTCACGTACTTCAAATCAAATTCGGAGAGAAGAAGCAACCAACAGGCTAGCCTACCCGTAAGCACTGGTTTCTCGAAGAGATATTTGATGGGATCTAATCTCAAAACCAGAATTACAGAGTGAGCTTACAGGCAGTGCCTCAACTTCCTGGTGGCCCATACCAAAGCTAAACAAGCCTTTTCCAGCGGCGTGTAGCGAGTCTCATATTCCAGTATCTTTTTGCTCAGGTAATAGATGGCCTTCTCCACTTTATCCTCAGATTCCTGCCCAAGCATGTAGCCCATTGTCGTGTCGGTTACTAATAGATACAAAATCAACAGTTTCTTCGGCTCTAATGGTGACAACACGGATGGGTTCTGTAGGTACTGCTTGATCTGCTAAAAAGCAACCTGGCATCGATCATCCCATTGAAATTTCTTTCCTTTCTTCAGGAGACCAAATAGTAGTTCACAAGTCAAGGTTAGTTTTGCAATAAACCGTCTTATGAGTTGCACTTTACCCAAAAAGCCTCGCATCTCCTTTTCAATCCTTGGTGGTGGCATTTCCAGGATGGCCTTGATTTTGGAAGGATCGACTTCGATGCCCCTTTGTGTAATTAAGAACCTTAGTATTTTCCCTACTGTGACACCAAAAGTGCATGTCTATGGATTCAGCCTCAATCGATATTCTCTGATCCATTGGAAAAAATTCTTCAAGGCGGTGTAGTGGCCCTCTCTTTCCTTGGACTTGACAATCATGTCGTCCACATACACCTCAACCTCTTTGTGGATCATATCATGCAAGATCGTGGTTGCAGCCCGTTGATAAGTAGCCCGGCATTTTTCAGACCAAACGGCATCACCCTGTAGCAGTAGGTTCCCCACAGCGTGGTGAAGGCAATCTTCTCCCTATCTTCAGGTGCCATCAAGATCTGGTTGTACCCGAAAAATCCATCCATAAAGGAAAGCAACGCATGGCCTGCCGTGAAGTCCACCAATTCGTCGATGTGTGGTAGAGGAAAGTCGTCCTTCGGAATGGCTTTGCTCAGATCTCTGAAATCCATACACACTCGAATTCTGCCATCTTTCTTCGGCACCGGAACAATGTTGGCCAACCAAGTAGGATACTCATATACTAGCAAAAACCCTGCATCTATCTGTTTGGTGACCTCTTCCTTGATTTTCAAAGCCCAATCCGAACGTATTCTCCGAAGCTTCTGCTTAACAGGTCAGGCCTTAGGGTCAAGAGGGATCTGGTGCTGTACAATCTCAGGATCGATTCTAGGCATGTCTTCCTAGGACCACACGAAAACATCTTTGAAATCTTTTAATAAAATGACTAAGCGCTCGCATTCCTCTGAAGACAACGTGGACCCGATCTAGACCAGACGCGGATCCTTCTCAGTACCCACATTAATTGAAATGATTTCATCAACCAGGGGTTTTACAAACCTCTCTTCCTCTCGATCAATCAAATGTTTCAAAACCAGAGGAATTCCTTCCTCGTCGTTTTTATCAAAGTTTTGAAAGTCCTAATTAATGCAATAAACAAGTGGCACGGAAAAGTACTCAGAAACAGCAGCGGTACCATTCTCATTCACAACTTCCAGTTCGTCCAATTTCTCGATTACAACCGACTCAAAAGAAAAGGAAAAAGACGATCTGGACAAAACAACGGCATCTGGGTTATCAACCCTAGGAATACCGGACCCTGACTTGGAAGAAATAGAATCTGATTCCGACTCCACAGACTCTATGGAATCAGATTCCAGTTCACTACCTGATTCAGAACTGCTAGACAAAAAGCCCTCGTCAAACTGCCAAAAGAGAGAGGGTGCAATAGATGCGTCCAGAATGCCACCGGAAGGGCCCACAGCCATTTGATCTCCAATGATGGAAACGGAGAAGTCATCCCCCAAGCTCTCTGGTTTGATCTGAGGATCCGAGAGGAGACAAGCCAGCGCTGCTTCTATCTCAAGTTCTATGCCATCGGACTCATCCTCTATGCACTGTTCAGCCTCAGCTGGTAGGTCAGTCTGTTCTTCTACAATTTCATCCCCTTGCAACTGTAGGTCAAAAAAGATCTCAAAGCCGGGCAAACGCCGCTTCTCAGAGTTCAGCCATGGCTCAAGAAAGCCGCAGAATGGAAAATCTTCCCCCTCCCGGACAAAGCGGTCGTTCAGGGTTCCTTGAATGGGTCTATGCACCAACTCATAGTGCTTCCCAGTTTGTTTAGCTTTGGCCCTTCCTGCCATTTCCTTCCCTTTTGAACCCAGTCCTCTTTGGTAGGCATGTAACTTAGACCAAAGGTATGAGGGTTATGTGGCACTTCGGCCAACACAGCAACACCCTTCCGGCCGCTCCTTCCCAATCTCATTCCAAGTATATGTTGTAGCTTATTCATGAGGTAGACGGATTGAGCACTGATGTACAAACCCTCATCAATAGCCAGAATATCTTGCACTACCGGGCCTCGACTAAGGTGAACCCAGACAAAAAGACATCCTCCTCGCCGTGTACAACTTCTAGTACCGATGTAGTGACTTCCGGTGGAGGATGTATGGAAGAGTTCCCAAAAACAATAGCTACCCCTTTCCCATGGGGGTACTTCAGCATCTAATGTAGAGTGGAAGAGACAGCTCTCACTTTGTGCAGCCACGGCCGTCCAAGGAGTAAGTTAAAAGTGGCTGAAACATCTAGGACGTGAAACTCGATGTCCTGTTGTGCCAGGCCAACCTAAGTTCTGATCCGAACTGTCCCCATCACTTCTCGACTTGTATTGTCATAAGCCCGAATTACCAGGGCCGTTGGTTCAAAATCTGCAAGCTTCAAGCCGATAGCATAGGTCGTGCGCAACGGACACACATTAATTGCAGACCTGGTATCAACCAAGACAACTGGTATCCACTTCTCTTTACATTCGACAGAGATATATAGTGGTTTATTATGCTCAGAGCCCTCAAGAGGCAATTCTTTATCTGTGAAAGTCAAAGTTAGCGAAGCCCCTCCCGAGAAGACCAATCCCACTACCTGCTCGGGGGTTGTATCAATAGAGAGCTTAGCCTTATCCATTACTGATAGGACAACTTGTCTATGCACCCGTGAAGCCATGAGCAATCCCCAAATGGATATGTCCGCTTGAATCTTTTTCAGCTGCTTCAATACAGCTTCCTCTTCTAGCGCTTTATCCTTCTGTTTCTCTGCTTCCTTGTCCTTCCCTGATGCTTCTGGTTAGTCCAGGTGTGGGGGCTTAAAGTACCGCCCACTCCGAGTCATATGATCAACTTCCTCGACATACCATGTATCATCTGGCAGATTATGTCCCCAATCCTCATCCGTATGGGCGAGATGCAAATCCTCATCTTCCCACCATATTCATTCGGCAACCAACAAGCAACTGTCCGGTTCCGTTGTAAGCACTCCTGTATCCGCAACACAGTCAGTCCCCGCAGGGCCTTTGGCTTTTTTGGCCTTCTATTCATTCTCAGTTCTTTCATATTTGAACTGCTTCAGCGTAGCCTCTTGTTCTGTATTGGCTATACAAATACTACCCAATTCTTGAGCAAAATTCTTAGTACCGGTGCTCTCCAGCAACTCTGCCTTATCGTCGACCGTTCTGGCCGTTGTAGAAGTTCCTGTTTCCAGCTGTCCCTGCTTTGGTTGAGACCCCTCATCAACATCTGGTTCATCACTGAGCCACCCCTTATTATCCGTTGATCCGTTCATATCAAACCAACCAATCTGGACATTCCCCAGATCCTGTTCATCGAAGAACTGCAGGTTACTGATGTCCTCCTCAAGCTCTGCTAAGTCATCCAGTCCCTAGCTTGGCCCACCCTCCCGAACTACATTAACCTTCATTCCCGTCGACAATTCCACCCTTAGTCTGTCTTGACTCGTTGGCACAATGTAGCGACACGAGTTATATGCCTCTTCAGTTAAGCTCACGGAGCCCTCAGGCATGCCTTCTTCTACCACAACCACCACCACGGGTTCGGGTTCGGGTTCGGATATGGACGCGCTCATCATGCACAAGTCTGTGCTTTCTAGGATGAACAGCGCCAGCTTAGGTAGATGGGAGGAGGTGATGTATATGCTGGGGTCGTATAGGATGGCCAGTGTTTGGATAAGGTTTACTTGCCTAGGTGGTGGGGGTTGGTTATGTGGTGGGAGAGGATTTGTAGTGACATTAGGCTTTGAAGGAGGCGCTATCACTTTGTTGTCAATGAGATCCTGAATCTCATGATGTAATTTGAAGCATAGGTCGGTATCATGACCATGCTACTGGTGGAAGGCGTAATACTTGGCCGGGTTGTGTGTAGGAGGGAGGGGATTAGGCAATGGGCGCGGCTCTAGGGGCTTTAGATGCCCCTTTCTGATCAAGACCCTCAAGGCCGCAGATAGAGACATGTAGAGTGGGGTAAAAACCCTTTGGCCTCGGGGTTGGTGCTTTGCACGTTGTGAGGTGGTTCCGGATGCATCGGTAAAGGGGGTGGCTGTTTTCAGTGTGGTGGTGACCATACCAACATCAAAAGTCCTTGCAGCTACATTACTACTTGTAGCCGCATTTGAACCGCATGTAAAAGCCTTCTTGGGCTGCTCTTTTTCATGGTCTATCAGACCTTGTTTCATTGCATCCTCTATCTGCACCCCTATCTCATGAAGGTCAGCAAATGTAGGTAGAGGTAGGACTATTATCTTTTGTAGTAGCCTCGGTTGCAGATTACGAACGACCATTCTTATCTGGTCCTTTTCAGCTGGCCAGGTGGTCATCATGGAGGCCTTGGCCCTCCACCGAGTGACGAAATCGGAGAAGCCCTCCTTTGGCTCTTGACAAGTTGCCTTGAGATCACAAGTTGTGACCTCGATTTGAGTGTTATAGGAGTATTGAGCAATAAAGGCCTCAGCCATCTCTTCCCAACTCCTCTTCATAGAATCTTCCAGTTTAGCATACCAAATGGCCGCGATACCTGACAAGGTCCAGCCAAAGAGGGATAACTTCTACAGTCTAGTTAGGCCCATTGGCCGCAGAATATCTGAAAATAGCCGCAAGTGGACTATGGGATCACCCGAACCGTCAAAGCGGTCTATATGTGGCATTTTAAATCTATCTGGCAATGTCACTGCCGAATCTGTATAGCCGTCCTCTATATCTGGGACCGAGTTGACGCCCTAAGCTCGTTTGAAAAGCTTCTCGAGCTTGCTCACTTTTAGCACGGTAGGGTCGACCTCAAACTCAAACGGTGCCTCCATTGGGTAAACTGGTGCTTTGGAAGTCAGAGGTGGGACTGGCCCTGCTGGAATGTTCGCATTCTCTTGGACATTAGTTATATCCCCGGGTATTGAAACCCTAACTGGGGGTGGATGCGAAGCAGAAACTGCTGCTTGTTGTTGTTGTTGTTGTTGCTGTTGCTGTTGAAGCCTAGCAATCAGTTCAGCCTGCTGGGCTGCAATCTCCGTTTGGCGAGTGGTAACTTTCGCTTGGCGAGCAGCGTCCAGCTACATGGCCTCGATGGTTTGTTGAAGTTGGGGCATCATATCCTCCATATTGTCTACGGGGTGCTGATCTATCAGATCCGGTGTATACTCTCTTTCTGAGGTGGAAACAGAAAACTGGGCCCGACTGCGCACAAGTGATGTAGATAGTGACCGTTGAATTGGCGACTGCTGAACCGATGATCTATGCCTAACTCTCCTCCATCTCGTAACCGGGGGTAGCGAAGCAAACATTGGTTGTCCTCCAATAAGATCCTCATATCGGTAAATCCTCCTGACTCGAGTCCAGAGTGCTCGGGGGGTAACTACCTCGTTGGAAGCAATTGTGAAATACTACCTTGCAAAAAGAAAATAAAGGAAAAAAGGAAACAACAATCAGCAAAAGCACAGCACCTCGGCTTAAACAGAAACAACACGCAGTCGTAATCATAAGCTGGACAATCTGTACTCAAACACTGATTTCTGCCCCAAATTTCTGCCTCAAAATTGATACCCTCAAACTGATACCCAGACTTGCAACTGATACATACATTCCTACAGAGTTACACTCTAAAAGCACATATCAAGTAAGTGTGAGCCAAAACACCCCTATGATAGGATAGGGTTACCCAGTCCTAATTTCGTCAGGAACTAGGGGTTCGCTACGCAAGCAAGTGGTTTCAAACAAGCCTACATTCGGGTGAACAACCTATCCTAGTTTGGAACAGTCTCTAAGGCTTCCGATATGCAACTAGGTTGATCGGTCAAAAAAGGTGCCTTAGCAAGACCACCTAATATACCTCTCGCTCCTAACACCGAGAAGTGAAAGGAGGATCAAACGGTACATGGATAGTCCAGATCCAAGGTTTGTGTTCCCATCGTGGCAGAGCCCGCAACCGGTCAGCCTTTTGGCAAACTTTTCCAAGTAAGCCTCTGGCAAACTACTCAGGAATAGCAAATGGCAAACACTGTGACTTAGGCATATCGATGCAAATGCAAAATGCAAAGTGACACATAAGTGTGGATAAAACAACATATCATAAGTTCGAGTCAAGTTCTCTAACTCCCCAGCGGAGTCTCCAGAAACTGTAGCTCGACTTTCTTCGCGCCCCCTTTCGAAGAGCTTGAATTGGTCCTACAGTTCGGACTCCTGTCATGGTTCTGAATCTAATCTCACAAAGTGTAATGTGAGACTAATAAACACCAAAGAGTCCAATACGGCAAATCATTTTGGAAAATCTATTTTGAATCAAATAATGCCAAAATTGGACTGCTTTGCCAGATTATAGAGTCGCCACCTAAATATTTTGGGAAATTTAGGAAACCCTGACTCGTGCCAAGGCCACGTGTCCGTCATCACCAAAGTTGCCTTGGCTTGGAAACTTGGGTACGAGAGGGGAAGGTCTTGAAATGAGCACCCCCGCTCGCCTGATCAAAGATCGGCCTTTACTAAGCATGACATGTTGTTTTATAAACACATGTGTTCTTATTCAAGTTATTAGCTAACTTTACTATGTGACGCACACATACAAGTATAGACTATATCGTAAGAATTGGAACAAAACAACTCATGTTTGTTCTCGAAAATGGTTTGGATTTGCCACCCTCAAGTGGGCTAAAATGCGAATTTGCCACCTCAGGTGGGCTTAAAACATGATTTGCCACTTTGCAAAGTGGGCTTAAAACTCACATTCATCGAATTGTTCCAATTCAATCAATAAGACTTCATCCACAAGCATTCATGCAGTTAATCATTTAAGCAAATAGCCTCATGGCAAGCATGCTATCATGGCAACATCCACATCTCATGCGATATGCTAAAGCATAAAAGCTTACCGAGTACTCCAAGCCAAAACAAAAGCTAGTTAGAAAGAATGCATGATCCTAACTATACAAGATGCCTAATGCAACACATGCAATAATGCAATTAATAGGCTCGGCTACTAATATGGCATATGATACAATTTGATAACATGCTTTGAAACACGTATTCAAGTAAGTATTTGAAATTCAATACAGTTTGAATGATGCGCCGAGCCTCGGTGCATGCAAGAAAAATGAATGATGCAAACATGCAAGCATAATGTATGCTAATTGAAACATGATCCCTAATCTAACCATCAAAAGCGGATAAATAAAAGGGAGAAAGATGTGGGGTTGGAAGACATGCACACACGCACGCACACTTATTACAACAATGTGTCCTCGCGAAGGAGGGTCCAAATGAATAAGCTAAGTTACACTAAGCTAAGCTAAGCTAATTATTACAACACAAACTAATTAACTATTCTAGTTAACTAAATATTACAACAATGGAGACAAATTAACTAACTATTCTAAGCGAGCTAAAATATTACAAACCAAATTGAACTTATTAATTAGAACACTTGAATTGAATAATTAGCTACGCTAACTAACTAAAGTAATTAAATGGCCTCGAGGGCGAGGGATGCATGCATGCTCGGTTGCTCCACCAGAAAATGTCGTTGCCTTGCCATCGGATGCCTCTATTTGCACTCATTTGATCACCGAAAATTGTACCAACTTCCAGATTGCCTCTGCCCAACTCAGGAGCACACTGGTGCAAAATTCATTGGTGGCCGGTCGGCTACAAAAGGTGGCTGTCGGCCACAACAACTGGCTGATCGACTAGCTCAAGTGGCCGGTCGGCCACCCCCTTTTCTGGACTTCTTTTTTTGCTGCAACAGAGAGCAAACAGAGGCAAAACAATGCATTTTCAGGAAATATATGTACTGCTATCCTCCTTGTCATCTCTCAAGCTCAAAGGAGCGTAGCTCTTGGCTCTCAAGCCACACCAACCAAGCATTCTCAATGCATGATGGCTAGAGAACCAAGCTTGTACAAGGTCAATGAATGCACAAACAAGACCAAAACAACCACCACCCTATCATGCATGATCAAGGGTGACGGTAACCAAGAAAGATGACACGTTTCATCACTTTGAGTATGAAACGTCCCATTTTCCTTGTGTTTGGATTAACGTTCGATCCAAACACATGGAATGCAACACAACATGCTTAACTTGCTCAAGTTTTACTTGTCATGTTTTATGTACTCATTTTAATTACCGACCCATGCTTTAACCGATTAAGTCCAAAAGATGAGAGTCCTCTAATTGAAAGAGGGCTTAAGCCACAAGTACCTTGAGCATGAAAGAGGCCTCATGCTGTTGGTAATAAACTCCCGAAGGAATTAAACCATTAGGCATGAGGGTCTCGATTCCACACTCAAGCCAACAAGAGGCTCAAAGCCACTTTCAAAACAAAGTAAAGAGTGAAGAATAGAGGGAGGTTGCTGATATTTCAGTGCTAATATGGCATGCAAAATGACACTAAATCATGCAAGCAACACATGCAAGTCATGTTTAAGAGCCTAACTCATTAAGTTAGCGAAGACCATTACACTATAGCCATGCAATACAAGCCTCAACTGACCAAACCAGCTCAAAACAGAGTTAAAATATGCCAAAACAGTGGCTAAAACTTGCTGAGATTAAAGCACAAAAGGCTAGAAAAATATGCTCACATGTTAGCTTGCAAACAAGACTCAAGAGCAACTCTAAAAAAAACAATGAAAGAGTGAAGCAAATGAGCATGTGATAGAGCTATAAACACTGAAATTACATGTAAAAAGACACTTCAACATGCAACTATCTCAAGAAAATCAAGTTTGAAGGGCTAGAATGCCAAGCTAGTGAAGCTATTCGCACTACAACTATGCAAAACAAGGCTCATATGACCAAGACAGCCCAAAACAGAGCTAAAACTAGTCAAAACAATAGCTAAAACTTGCTTGAATTAAGCTAAGTTAAACCACAAAAACATGCTACCATAGGATGCTAACTAGGCATGCAAGTGAGACACAAGGAGGGGAGGCCAACCCCTCTATTTTTGGACTTCAAAACATGTTTTCCACCACTGAAATAACTCTGAATTTCAGTGGTTTAAAGGCCCAAAAAGTTTGATTTTACTATGCTAAAAGATATTGTAAAAAGCTTCACAATTAAGCAACAAGAAGGGTGGACAACCCCTTAGCACAAAATGACTTCAAACTACCATATTAAGCTTCAAAAATCAGAGTTCTTTGTAGTTGAAAACTAGGCCAAAAACAATATAAAAAGATGGCCGAACAAGTAATCAAAATAAAGCCTACAAGGCAAATCCTATACCTCTTGAAGCACAGAACAAAACAGTCACAATTCTGAGCTAAAACCACCCTTAGGAGCTCAAACTAAGCCTCAAAGAACCTCAGCTCCAAGATAATGATGTTTGGTTGAGGGTCTTTGTGCAAAAGTGTAGAGAAAATCAACTATCAAGCACAAAACAAGAGGAGAGAGAGAGAATTCTAAAGAGAGAGAAAAAAATTTGCTCTAAATTGTCCAACCTCTCCAAATGGGGGAGAGACCCCCTTATATATAGAAAATCAAGCTTAGAGCTTGTATTCATCCCTCCATACACGTGTATGAAGATGAGTATCAGTGAACAACAGCTGGCACAGCTGGCAAATAAATATCTTAAAAAGGAGAAAAATGGTCGTCGGCCATCAACATAGCTGACTGGCCACCATTGGTGGCCGACAGGCACAAGTAATGGCCGGCAAGCTATGGGGATGGCTGGCAGGCCACCTTCTCCTTCGGAATTGAAGAAACAAGCTCTTGGTCCACAACCAAGAACAAAATAGACAAGATTAGATGCTCCAAGGCAAGGCACTCGGCCGAGACTTTCAGGGACTCAAAACGAACACGAGCAAGCACAATCATCAGGTGTTCAAATGATGACGTCCAAGTCTTGAGGATGGTCAAAAATGGGTATCTATAGGCCAACGAGATCTATGCTCCATTTGGCGAAGATGTAAGGACTGCTGAGGGTGATCAGTTCTGTGGGGGGTTCGTGGGGGATGTTGGCAAAACGCTGGTATTTGTCACATTTAAGCCCAAAGTCGCTGGCATCTTGGTTCAATGTGGGCCAAAAGTAGCCCGTGCGAAGTATTTTATGAGCTAAAGATTGTCCCCCATAGTGGTTGCTATAGACACCCCATTTTTGACCGCCCTTAAGACTTGGGCGCCACTGGTCGATCACTCGATGATGAAAGTTATGCTGTGTAAATGCTTAATTTCTTCAGCAAGAAGAGCTTCTAAATCCCAACCTTGCACTCCATTTTAGACCAAAACTATTTTAGACCTTAAAACCCTCTCTTTCAAGATATTTTTGAAAATGTTTCTACGATGTTCCGAGGCTCGCATTTCATTTAAAATATTACACTTTTCAGTAAACCGAGCAAGGACAAAGTGGAAATAAATAAAAGAGAGGTGAACTCTTTAAAAAATCTTTAAAATCTCTTATTTATAAGTTTGGAGTTCAACAAAATAGGAGGGGAGGGAAGAAAACTAGTTGGAGAAGAAGTTGGGCATCAAATCGTTAAGAGAGAACTGAGCAGCCTTCACTAAATCAGACCTACCTCTTTCTACACTTAGACATTAGTTGTGAGGCCACTACCATTGGAAAGTGGACTTCTGGGGCTTCAATTTAGACTTAAGAATCTCCTAAAGCCGAGTCCGAATGAGAGAGATATGGCCGTTTGAAGTTAGACATCCATCTTGTTAAGATATAAATGAGAAACCTTCACTAAAATAGGCATATCTCTTTGCACACTTAGAATTTAGATGTAAGGCTGCTAGCATGGGAAAGTATACTTCTGAGGCTTCAATTTAGACTCAAGAATGACCTAAAACCGAGTCTGGATGAAGGAGATATGCCCATTTGAAGTCGGACCTAGAAGCAGATTTTTTTGTGGCCGACAGCCACCATTTGTGGATGGCAAGCCACCATTTCTGGCCTGTCGGCCACCACTACTGGCCTGCCGACCACTAGTGTAAAACCCAGATATTTTTGCCAGCTGTTTCCACAAACCTCCAGTTGTCCCTTTTTTGATATTTTTGACTGAGGCTCATCTGTTTCTATATATAGATGACCTTCCCTCATTGTTTTAAGGTTAGAAACATTTAGAAGTGAGGAAATAATTTTGGAAAATTCCTCTCTCTCTACGATTCTCTCTCTCCGTTTCTACTTGCATAGTCTTTGCCTAAACACTTTAAACCAAACCTAGAGAGCTTCTTGCTGAAGTGATTTGAGCTTGAGTTTGAGCTATTGAAACACTTGAGAGTGTGAAATTAGTGGTTTATAACTCAAAGAAGCATTCATCTTCAAGAGGTATACCTTCTTTTACTTTTGTACTATCTCTACACCACTTGTTTTCCATCTATTCTTGTTGTTTTTAAGCTCTTTAAAACCTATATTTTTAGGCTGAAACTTGTGGTGGGGTTGATAGTCCTTCTTTACACCTTACTTCTAAGGCCTTTGCCCTTATGTTTCCCACTTTGTTGTCAACTCTTTTTGAGCTTTTTAATACTGAATTTCAGAGTTATTTTAGTGGCTAAAATCATATTTTGAAGTCCAAAAATGGAGGGGGTAGCCTCCCCTCCTTATGCTTTGTTTACTAGCTTAACATGCTCCATGTTTTAGCTTATTTTTCTAGCTATTGTTAGCTCAATCCCAGCATGTTTTAGGACCATTTTAGACCTATTTTAGGACTGTTCTTAGCTGTTTGTTGCATTTGAGCTTTGTTTCGCATACTTATAGTGTAATTGTCCTCATGAGTTTTGTGTTTTAAGCCTTAGACACTATCTTATTTGAGTTGATTGCATTTATTTATGGCTTTCCATACTTGTGATCACTCTTTATCATCTCTACAACCTCCCTCCTTTCTTGGCTTTTGTTTTACTTTGAAAGTGGTTTCAAACTACTTGTTTGTTTAAGCATGAGATTGAGATGTCATGTTTAATGGTTTAATCCTTTAGGGGTTCATTACCAACGGTATGATGTCTCTTTCATGCCCAAAGCAACTCTTGGTTTGAGCCCTCTTTCCATTAAAGGACTTAAATTCACTTTTGGACTCAATTAGTTAAAGAATGGTTAGTAATTAAAATGAAGTAATAAAACTTGAACTAGAAATGGAACAAGATAATAATTTGGTTTAGGGTTCAATCGGACGTTAATTGAACCCTTGAGTCTTGAGTTGTTTCATACTCATTAGTGATGAAAACGGTTCAAGATTCATTGTCAACTACTTCCCTTGATCTTTCATGATGGGGAGGCAATTTTGAGAGTTTTGTTTTGTTGCATTCACTGAATTTGCACACTTTGGTTCATAAGCCATCATGCAATGAAATTGCATCCATTAATGGTTTGTGAACCAAGCTTACTACTCCTTTGAACTGTTCAAATGATAAGGAGTGATAAATTGCAAACAAACCCTTGCAAATACACTATCTCTGCTCTATTTGCTTTCTGTTGTAGCAAGGAAGTTCAGTCACCAGTGGCCGGCATGCCACTATTAGTGGCCGGCATGCCACTATTAGTGGCCGGTAGGCCACCTTCAGTGGACGGCAGGCCCTCTGCCAGCCACCAGTGCAAAATCAAACAGTGTCCTTCTGAAGCAGAACAGAGTTAGTCTTGAGGTAGAAATCAATGTAAGTGTTCTACTATGCAATAGAGGCATTCAGCAGCAGAAACAATGGCTTTTTCGGGAGGAAACCGCATTTATGCATGAGCCCTCCATCAATCCTCTGGATCCGTGTTGTAAATATGTTAGTGTTGTGCTTAAAATAGTGGCTTTGTAATTAATTAGTTAGAATAGCTAATTCGTCTCATGTTGTAATTATTTTTTTTAATTAGCTAGAATAGTTTATTACTTCGATTTGTAAAAATTAATTAAGTAGTTTAGCTATTTATTCATTTGTTTTGTAATAATTAGCTTAGCTTAGCTTAGCTAGTTAGCTAGTTAGTTTATTCAGACTCTCCTTCGTGACAGCGCAATGTAATAATGTGTATTTCTTTTAACCGCACGTCTTTCTCCCTTTTATTTACTAGTTTATGATGGTTAGTTCAGGGACATCATGTTTTGTTTAGCATACTTCATGTTTGCATCTATTTGTATTTTATGCACCGAGACTCGGTTCATCATTCTAACTTGCATTGTTAGTTTAAACACTTCTTTGAATATGTGCTTAGACCGCGTGTTATCAAATTGATTCATATGCCATATTAGTAACCGAACCTATTAGTTGCATTTTTGCATGCGTTACATTAGTCATATTGCATAAGTTAGGATCATGCATTATTTTAACTCTTTCATCTTTTTGGCTTGGAATACTAGGTGAGCCTTTACTCGCTTTAGCATATTGCATGCGTGTGATTGTTTCCATGTTTAGTATGCTTGCCATGAGGTGTAGACGCGCCCGAACGTCCCGGGAGAAAATCCCGTTTTGTTCATTTGGGCTTACTACAGTTCAGGACTCAATGTCACGGTCCTGTATCTAATCTTGCAGAGTGCAATGCAAGACCGATGAATCATCAAAGAGTCCAAATCCGGCAAATCGTTTTGAAAAACTGATTTTTAGAAAGAAGTGTCAAACATGGACTGCTTTGCCAGATACAGAGTCGCCACCTAAATATTTTATTTTGGGGGAATTTAGGAAACCCTGACTCGTGCCTAAGGCCACATGTCCGTCATTACCAAAGTTGCCTCGGCTCGGGAACTTGGGTACGATTGGGGAAGGTCATTTCATGAGCACCCCCGCTTGCCCGATCAAAGATCCGCCACTACTAAGCATGATATCGAGTTTTTGAAAACACATGTGCTCTTATTCCGGTTAATTAGCTAGAATTACTAGGTGATACACACAACACACAAGTATAGACTAGATCGCCTAATTTGGAACAAAGCATCGCATATCCATTTGTTTGGAAAATGGTTTGAGGTTTGCTACTCGCAAGTAGGCTGGAACACGGATTTCAATGAATTTATTCCAACCTTCACCCACAGGCATCCAGGCAATTATATCACATAAGCAATTAGCCTCATGGTAAGCATGCTGACATGTCAACACTTACACACATGCAAGATGCTAAAGCATAAACACTCACAGTGTACTCCGAGCCAGAACAAAGAACATGTTAGTAATCAAATGTATGATCCAAGTCCATGTTAAAATGGCTAATGCATCACAAGCAAAATGCAACTGGAATAGGCTCGGCTAATCTAAGAATGGCATGTGAAAATGCGACAACTCGATACACGTATTCAAGTTGGAATTGAAGTACTATGCAATTAGTATGATGCACCGAGCCCGGTGCATGCAATACAAATGAATGAATGCAAACATGTGTAGCACAAGGTATGCTAAATGAAACGTGCCCTAGAACTAACCATCGTAAGCAGGTAAGTAAAAGGGAGAAAGACGTGGGGTTGGAAGACATGCATCACACACGCGCACGCTTATTACACAATTGCGCCCTCTCGAGGGAGGGGCCGAAAGAATAATACAAATTAATTAACTAACAAGCTAATTAAATATTACACAATACTTAACTAATTAAGCAGATTAATTAAGCTACTGAAAATAGTAAAGCAGCTTCGGGAAGAGGGACGAATGCATGCATGCTTTGGCTTCGCTCGGAAATCCATCACCATACTCATGCTGCCTCTGTTTACACTGCTTTGTACTTCTGAAAACTGCACAAGTCTCAAGGCTGCTTCTGAACCACTCCCTGAGCACTGAGGGATACCACCGGCCAAAAAATGAGACCACCGGCCATGGAAATATGGTCACCGACCAAAAGTGGGGCCATCAGCCAACAATACATAGCCGGCCGGCACTGAAGATGGCCGACCGGCCATCTCTTCCTGCAGAATCCTGTTTTGCTGCAGCAGAGGACAGACAAGGCATGGCAATGCATTTTCAAAGCAATGTGTGCACCACCACCCTCCTCATCATGTTTGAGATTCAAAGGAGTATGGTTTTCGACCCTCGGGCCACCAATCACGCATTTCGATGCATGATGGCCAAAGAGGCCAAGTGTGCAACTTCAATATTGAATGAAATGCATATAAACACATAAGGGGCCCCAAGCCTCTATCATGATTGATCAAGAGGTAAGGGATGCATGCTCGATGCTATGCAACCTAAACATGCAAGCATACTAGTGCAACACAAGCGTGTAAGCAACAATGCTATACAAGGAAACTAGCATATGACAATATGCGAAGATAAGCATGCGAACAAGCATGTGGCTTAACAAACATGCAAAACATGCAAGGCATGTGATAACATTCACTCATGTAATAACATGTGAGGCAAACATGTAACAACATGTTAGGCAACTTAACAAGAGATGCATGCCAAATGCAATACCACTTAAACATGCAACAACATGTTAATAAGCCAAGTATGTGACAACATGCAAGGCAAGCATGCAACAACATGCAAACGATGGACTTAAACCAATATGGGCAGCTCTCAAATAGGCCCAAATCAGCGGCCAAAATGCTAAGAAATGAGGGACAAAAGCATATACAAACATGCATGCTAATTGGCCTATCACCTAGGCATAAAGAACAACTTTTGAGCATACTTAAAAGGAATGGAAAGCATGCAAATGTGACAACATTTTGTGCCCTGAAATGATGCTAGGAATGATGCCAAATCACATAAACAAGTCAAGCATGGCATGCTCAGGACTGAAGCCTAAGACTAGTCGAGGGATTTGAACCAAAGCTACACAAAACAAAGAGCATATGGCAAGTATGACCCAAAATAGTCCTAAATCATGCTAAAGTGAGCCTAAAACATGCAATGACCAAAGCCAAAACAAGCCAAAACAAAGGGGGCAAAATCATGAGGCATGCAAGGCCATCAAAGAGGTGTTACACTACACCTAATACAACCAAACATGGCATGATTTAGGCAACCAAAATCAGAGGTATGACATGTCAAAATGAGCCCAAAAACCCACTTAGATGTCATCCCAAATACCCAAGCATGTTGGCATACGCAATGTCACATTCATGAGGCATAAAACACAAACCCTTTAAATCATTAAAGGAGCGATACGTGCAAGTATTCAAGCATACTATATGGACTGAAATAACATTATAAGTGATGCCAAACCACTGAAATGATCCAAATAGAGCATGCTAATGACTTGAGCACTCGAAGCCAACAAGCTAGATTACATGGTAGCTATATAAAACAATGCAAGCATGACCAAGAAGACCAAAATCAGAGCTTAAGCATGCTACAACAAGGCTAAAAGCTTCATGGAGTTGAACCAAAATCATGTTAAAAACACATGTTACAACATGATGCATGTTAAGGCCAAATCATGGGATTACAAGACAAGTGTACGAAGCACACAAGGCATGTCTAAACCATCTCAAAACAAAGGTGTATCATGGCAAAACAAAGCCTAATACGTGCTGAAATGGAGCTAAAACAAGTTAAACACACATGCTACCACATAAGCCATTTATGCAAGCATTAAAGACAACAAGGAGAGGGGATGACCCTCTCCCTTTTAGGACCTCAAAACCACCTCTCCACCACTAAAAATCCTCTGGATTTCAGTGGTAGAGAGGTCATGCAAAGACCAAAACAATGGCCAAAAGGTATGGCCTAAAACAAGGCCTAACAAGGCCTTGGAGGGGGGAGACAACCCCAAACCTCAAAGTGACCTTAAACAAAGTTCTAAAGCACACAAAATCAGAACTTTTTTCAGTTATAGTCGAAGCTTAAAACAAAATGTAAGATAGGCTAAAGGCTTGTGCAAAAATGGGGAATAAAGAGGGTAGCTTCTTACCCTTGAAGAACACTTCAAGAACACCAAGTCCAGCACCTCCTTTTGATCAAAAACCAACTCAAAAACTCTAAAAACAACTCCTTAGAGCCTCATCAACCAAGGATGGTGTAATGCTAGGTGTTTGTGTGCAATACTGTGAACAAAAGTCACTTTAGAGCACAAAATACACACACAAAGGCAAAGAGAGGGAACTATAGAGATAGATAGATACAAACTTCCTAACCCTAATTTTCAGAACCTCTAAGAAGGGAGGAGGGCCTCCCCTCTTATAGGAATTCAATTCCTAAGCTTCTTCGAGAAGCTAACACAAGGGAGCAAATCCCTCCATACACGTGTATGGAGGGGGTGTAATGTGGATGCCAGCTGTGACAGCTGGCATAAAATATCTGCCAAAAGCAGATGGAAAGGGGTCGACCAGCAGAAATGGTCGATTGACCAACAAAGGTGGCCGACCGACCAAAAACATTGCCGACCGGCCAACACCTTTGGCCGATAGCAAGAAAACAGGGCCGGTGGCCTCAAGCCATGGTCGGTGAGGTGTAGGGATGGCCAACAAGCCATTCCCTGCCCTTAGAAGCAAAAAACACAAGTGTTTGGTCCATAACCAAGCACAAAACAGTCAAGTTGAGAGATCTTGAGGCAAGGCACGCGGTCGAGACCTCCGAGAATTCAAAACGAACACGAACATAGATGATCACCGAGTGTTCAAACGGTGACGTCCAAGTCTTGAGGATGGTCAAAAATGGGGTGTCTACATGAGGCTAATTGCTTAAGTGTTATAATTGCTTGAATACCTGTGGATGAAGGCTAGTTGCTTGAATTGGAATAATTTGAGTAAAGTTTTTATGCGATCATTTTTCCAAGTGGTATATATTCGAAACAATTTTTCAAACAAATATGAATCGAGATGTTCCAATTCTTGTAATTTAGTCTATACTTATGTGTGTGCACATCACATTGTAATGCTAGCCTAATAAATTGGAACAAGAGCATATAATATACATAAGATTCATATCATGATTAGTAGAGGCCGATCTTTGATCAGGCGAGTAAGGGTGCTCAATTCATGACCTCCCCCTCCCGTACCTAAGTTCCCGAGCCGAGACAATCTTGGTGATCATGGACACGTGGCCTTTGGCACGAGTCATGGGTTTCCTAAATTTCCTAAAACATTTAGGTGGCGACTCTGTAACTGGAAAAGCAGTCCATTTTTTACATTTTTTATTCAAAATCAATTTTCTAAAAGATTTGTCGGATTGGGACTTTTTTGTGTTTATCTATTTCACATTGTACTTGTGAGATCAGATTCAGAACCGCGGGAGTCCGATACTGTAGGGCTTATTTGTCTTCCAAAATGGGGTGCAAAAAAGTCGAGCTACAGTTGCAGCAAACGCCTTCATGTATTTCTCTCATGACGTAGGTGGCTTGATTATTGTTGAGGCATCTGAGGTATGGCCATGAGAATCCCCTCTTATACAAGATGTCATTAACAAGGGCATAATTTGAGGACCGAGCCCTGACTTTGGCGGCCTCCTGTCTGTTTGCAGGTAGTATTCCCTGTTTTAAGAATGTGATAATGTCTTGGGCCCATGGGATAGGCTCGTCCTAGAGCAGATGAATTGCTTGCTAATCTGGTGAAACTGTCGAATGGGTCAGGTATTCAATTTGGACGCCATAATTGAGGTCTGACTGGTTTGTTAAGGCTAACTGTGCCATTTCATCTGCTTGGGAGTTTTCTGCCCTGGGGACATGCATGATGCGAAAGCTATTAAAGAGGCGGATGAGAAGAAGTGCGATGTCCCTGTATGATCGCATTGCTTCCTCCTTTGCATCAAATTCGCCCGTGATCTGGCCGACCACCAATCGGGAGTCGTTGAGCACTTGGAGACTTTCAACCCCAATGTCTCTATCCAGGCGGAGACCGGCTATAAGGGCCTCGTATTCAGCTTGGTTGTTACTTGCTTTCAACAAAAATCGGAGAGCACATTTGAGGTACTCGCCCTCTGGTGTGGTGAGGATTAAGCCAGCTCCACTACCCTCTTTTCGAGATGAACCATCGACACTAAAGGTCTAGGAGTGGGGGTCTTCTGTATCAATAATGATGTGTTCTAGTGGAGAGGTGCGTTCGAAGTAAAATTGGTGAACTCTAAGATAAAATCGGCGACAACCTGGCCTTTGATAACTGTTCAGGATCAGTAAGAGATTTCATACTTACTTAGTTCAACGGACCATTGCATGAGTCTACCAGACGATTCTAGTTGTTGCATAACCTTTTTCAAAGGCTGGTCAGTGAGGACCACTATGAATGGGCTTAGAAATAAGGTCGGAGGCGTCTGGAGGCGATGACTAGAGCCAGGGCCATTTTTTCCAACAAGGGGTAGTTATGTTCTGCCCCCCGAAGTGCACAACTGAAGTAGTAAACTGGGCGCTGGACAGAGCCGTATTCTCTGATAAGGGTAACACTAACCGCGGTGTTAGAAACGGCTAAGTAAAGGGAGAGGGTCTCGCCCGGCAATGCTTGAGAAAGGAGAGGAGGGTTAGCCATGCATTGCTTTAGTTGTTAGAAGGCCTCCTCGGACTCGGTATTCCATTCAAAGGTCTGCCAGAGAACTTTGAAGAATGGAAGACATTTGTCTGTTGCACGGGAAATGAATCGGTTGAGAGCGGTGACTCTACCAGTAAGCCGCTGGACCTCCTTTACTGTTCGGGGAGATTGCATTTCGATTAGGGCTTTGATCTTCTCCGGATTAGCCTTGATACCTCTATGGCTGACCATGAACCCCAAAAACTTACCAGATCCGACGCCAAAGGTGCACTTCTCTGGGTTTAGTTTCATTATGTACTTGCATAGGGCTTGGAAAGTCTCCCGCAGGTCTGTTAGGTGATTGGAATAGAGTCTGCTTTTGACGAGCATGTCATCGACGTAGACCTCCATGTTGCGACTGATCTAATGTTTGAAAATGGCACTAACCAGACGTTGGTAAATGGCTCCCGCATTATTCAGACCGAATGGCATCACCCAATAATGATAGGTTCCTTTGTCAGTAATGAAGGAGGTATGTTCCTGGTCAGTTGCATGCATTAAGATTTGATTATAGCTAGAGAAAGCATCCATAAAGCTGAGCATCTGGTGGCTGGCCATTGCGTCGATCAGTAAATCTATTCGGGGAAGTGGGTAGCTATCCTTAGGACAGGCTCGATTGAGGTCAGAGTAATCGACGCAGAGTCTCCACTTGTCATTGCTTTTTCAAACCAAGACTATGTTGGATAGCCATTTGGGGTAGTCTACATTTCTAATGAACTGGGCCTTTAACAGCTTGTCCACCTTAGTGGTAATGAGTTTATTGCGTTCTGGATGAAAAATGCGCTGCTTTTAGCGAAATAAATGGAACTAGGGCTCAATACTGAGGCGATGGGTAATAAAAGAAGGGTCGATACCTGGCATGTCCGGGTGGGTCCAAGCAAAGATGTCTTTATGCTTAGCTAAGAGAGTCGTGAGGTCGGCCTTGGCCTTAGAGGATAACTGACTGCCAATCTTAGCCATTTTTGTTGAGTCAGTGGGATCAATGGGTATTTCAACCAGTTCCTCCACTAGTTCGCCCCTAACTAGCTCTTCCCCGTCCCGAACGTCAAGGCCCTCGATGATCATAGCCTCGTGGTAGCTTGTAGGGCGTTGAGAGCTGTGCGACCGAGTATGATGTTATAAGTGGAAGGGCAGTCGACAACGAGGAAAATGAGTAGTTTGGTGGACTGCCGTGGATATTCTCCGATGGTGAAGGGGAGATCGATGAAGCCTATGGAGGTCACCCGATCGTCGGTAAAGCCGACTAGTGGGGTTTGGAGAGGCGACAACTTTTCTTCTCTGACCTTAAGTTGTCGATAGGCGTTGAGAAAGATGATGTCAGAAAAGCTGCCATTGTCAACAAGTACTCATCTGACTTTGTAGTTTGATAAAAGAGCGGAAATGACCAGGGGGTCGTCATGGGGGTAGCGAATACCTGTGCAATCTACCTCCGTAAAGGTGATTGGTTCAGACCATTGCTTGAGCTGTTTATAGTGGCGGTCCAGTGTCGTTACTTCCTTATCAGAGCCTTATCTGATTTTTCTAAGCTCGGCTCTCTGTGCTGACCGAGATGGTCCATCGCATGCAAGCCCCCTTAGCGATGACTCTGATCTCGTCTACTAGGGGGTGGGGTCGCCTTGTGCTCGGGGATGTGGGGGGACTTGACCGTCGTTCTGCCTGGGTTGTGCAAGTTGTCTAGGAGGAGTGCATCGGTGGTTATGCCCCAAGGGGTCAGTCCTCGGCCTTTGTTGGGGACGTGTCATCGTGAATCAGCTAAGATGCCCCTGGTAAATCAAATCCTCGACCTGATCTTTTAAGGTTGACACATTCCTTAGTGTTATGGCCGTGGTCTTGATGGAAACGAAAATACTTAGATTGATCTCGCCGGTTGAAAGGAGATCTGGATGGTTGAGGCCATTTTAGGTTATAGTCTCGTTGAATTTGGTGTAAGACTTACTCCATGGGTGAATTGAGAGGGGTGTACCGTTTGAACCGACCAGCGAGCAAGTAGGTGTCGGGCAGTCTACTCGAGCCAGTCGGTCCATGTATAAGGGGGGTCGATGTGTATATTGAGAGGACCTGTGTTCGGGTTCTTTTCTTTTGTCCTTAGGGGGTGGATTTTTAGGTGTGGAGTCTTAGCGGGCTACAAAGAAATCCTCAACATTCATATATTTTTGGGCTTTGGCGAGAAGGGTGGCCATGGCGGACGGGGGGTTTTTGGAAAGGGAGAAAAAGAAATCTGATGGGCGCAAGCCGGCCATGAAGGCGGTAAAAATGACTTTGTCATCATTCTCCTCCACTTGTAAGGCCTTGGTATTGAAACGAATGACAAAGCTGCGCAGTGATTCCCTTCCATCTGCCGAATGTTTAGCAGTTGGGTTGCTGGATACCGCTGCCGTTGAGCACTAATGAAATGGCTTAAGAAGGATTTGCTGAGCTGGCGAAAGGAGGTGACAGAGTCTGGAGGAAGCTGGCTGAACCATAGGCGCGCCGATCCCTTCAACGTAACAGAGAATGCCCGACACATGATTTCATCGAGAAAGGCATAGAGAATCATGAGTGTCTGATATGCTTCCACGTGGTCGACCGAGTCGGTGGTACCATCGAAGGTGTCGATCGATGGCATTTTGAACTTGGAAGGGAGAGCTTTATCTTTGATAAAGGCAGTAAAGAAGAGTTGACGGTAGAGGAAGTTTTATGCTGCATGTCCTGCATGACTCCTTGCAACTGCAGCTTCATGGCCCTCAGCTCCTCGTCCTAGACAGGGGCATTATCCCCACAAGCAGGAATCGGAGGTTGAACACTGCTAGCCTCGCCGTCGTGAATAGCGGCCTGGTGCAGTGGAAGGTGGTTATGGAAAGACCGTGGCATCTCTTGTCGAAGCTGTGAGCCGGAAGGAGGGGGTGCAGACCATCAAGATTTAACGGTTGAAGGCGTGGGGCGAAGGATGGAAATGTTCAGTGGGAAATTTGTGGTGGGAGTTAGTGGTGATTGTGGGCTTGTTCGGGGTACGGGGGAACTAGTTGTGGTAGTGGGAGAGAAATAGGTAAATGGCGCTGGAGTAAAGCGCTGATCAGGGCTTGGTTTTGTTCAGTCAGGCGGTTGATACTGTTGGTGAGTTCTATGAAATACGGATGTGGGTTATTCGGGTTAGAGGACTCAGCTTCAGGATCACTAGCATTGTGTTGGGAAGCCATGGACCTGGTCGTTACCATCCTCTCTGACATAGGATAGGGATGGGGGCGGGGTTCCCTCCGGTGACAATGAATACAACTATCGACCGAAGTTAGCCTTTCCCATAGACAGCGCCAACTGATGATACTGTAATTACAACGAAGGATGGGTCGGGCTTGTCCACGCTGCTAACATGTTTGCTGGCCTTGAAATCCACGAAACATTCTTGCAAAAAGGTCCAAGAAGGAAGGCAATCCCCCGACGGACACTCCGACGATCAAATTAGGATAGAGTAGATTGATTGTATTGAGCAAAAAGAGAGGGATGAAGAACTTAACCTTTAACGTATCTCGGAAACTTTCTTATATCATTTGCTCATCATTTCCTTATCCATCCCGACTGTCGTGTTGGCCGAAAGTCTATATTCTAGCTCACATCGTTCATGGTAAGTCTGTCTCCTCTGACGTGAAGGGGTTGTCGTATTTAATGCTGTGAGAGCTTCATTAATGGCTGATGTGTAGTGCAATAACTTTGCAGGATCTTTATCTGCTTACGTGTCTAGGCCTCTGTTTGACAAGTGTTTGAATGTTTTTGGTCCTAGCCTAGTGTTGATTTCTCAGAGTTATTGGGTTTTGATCACTGGGATGTAGACTGGGCCCTGATCTATGAGTTGGGCCCTCTTGGGTGCCCATCGGTATCATATTTTATTAGCTATTTTAACATATTTATATTTTTATGAATTTTAACTAAAAAAATCAATTTTTAACTTCCCAAACAACCCCTTAGAGTTTGAATTTAAAACCATGTTTATTTTACTCTATAGGTTTGGTAAATTGGATTAACAATTTAGTACCTCCACTTAAAATCTTGTTCGTTTTTCAAAATTATGAGTCTTATAGGACTTACGAATCTCCTTGAAGGAGAATTGGGGATGAAAATATTATTTTACCCCCGTTATATAAAAATAACAAAATTACTTTGTATATATATTGAAAACTTTAACGTATATTTATAGATTTAATACTAATTAATTAATTAGTGTACAGAGACAAACACAAGTTATTTTACATCTTTAACATAATATTATCACATTAGTAATCTCTTTACTCAATATTACTATAATAATCACATTAAACCTAGTCCGACACACAAACATGGCCTAATAAACCTACTTAAAACAAATTTGACAATATTTTACAAACATAGCCTAATAAGCCTACTTAAAACAAATTTGACAATATTTTATGTCTAAATTTGTTATGTTCCTCCATCACAAATCACCTTTTAACCCACATTCAAATAAAAAAATTCATCATACCACAAAGAAAAAAATTTGGAAAAAAATGAAAGAAGAGGATTTGAACAAAAGATTCGAGCTCAACAAATCCAAATCATGGACCTAAAATTTGTGTTACCAATTATGTATGTATAAATAAAAGCGTAGTTGCTAAATAAATTTTCATTTAAAAACCCAATTTAAAATTTAATTAAACATTAAGTTTGTGGCCATTGAATTTATAGTTTGTAATTGGATTTTTTTTTGGGGGGGGGGGGGGGTTGTTGTTGTTGAAGAGAATCAAATCCCCTACAGCATGTGCATTTAGACAACAGTAGGTAGGGTAGGACATGCCATGCCATGCCAATGGTGCCATCAATGGCTTTAATTTGGGGGGCTCCAAAAGGCATTCTGAGAGTGTTAATAGCTAGGAATAAAGATTGGGACTCCCTTTCCCCCACCCCTTTTGACTCCCTTTCTTTTTTGATTTTTTTGATTTTTTTTTTTTTTTTTCTTCTCCTCCAATCACCACCCGCCACATATGTGTGGGGTGGTGAGGGTTAAAGTTTGAGGGAGTCTAAATCACTGTTGTAATAGCTAGTCATCGTCAGCCTAGTTGTCCTGAAAAATCATCATATGAAAGTGATAGTGCTTTTGTGTATTAGCGACCCACAACACTTTGATCTCCACCGTCTCATATAACTCTGTCAATTGATCTTGGTTTGATGCTTTTACTTCCCCACCCACCCCAAAAAAAAAGTATTTTGCAAACTATTGTTGGAAGAATTATTGGAAAGCAACTCGCTTGTATGAAACATTAAAAGGTTTTTATTTATGAATAGGATGAATGCTTTTGAAACTTTATTGTTCTCATTTTCAAAATAAGAACAATAAAAATAAAAATTGAAAACAATACCAAACAGATATGAATTGAACAAATTATTAGTTAATTTGAGAGCATTGTTTCACACCTATCACTGATTAACACACCCCGTACATGTTGAGCAAAACACCAATATTAGGATATGTTTGTTTGGACGGACTGGATAAGGGAAGATTGTAATCTATCGGATTATTAGTCCTATGATATATTGTCTCCGGACTATTTGGTTGAACTGAATTTGTATCATATATTTGTTTAGTCATGGGATTAGATGTCTGGATTTGACTATTTTTAGTGAATCTAATGTTTGTTTGGGATATTATGAAAAAAGATAAATGCTCAAATGCCTATTTTATCATTTTCAATTATTTACTAAGTAATAGCAATATTAAACATAGTTTTAATATTTTAATTATTTTTAGCTAGATTAAATAAAAATTTATTTTATTTTATTTTTTGCACAATTAAATAAATTTATTTTTTTTAAATTAAATAAATTAAATAAAAATAAAAATATATGTTATTTTTTAATTAAAATTTTAAATAAATTTATTTTAAATAATAATAATAATTAAATAATGAAATAAAATAAAACATCTATTAAAATTTAAATAATGAAATTAAATAAAATATAAACAAAATTTTAAAATAAAACATCAATAAAATATCTATAAAAAATATTTTTAAAAATTAAATAAATAAAACAAAAATAAAAATTAAATAAAATTATTTTATTTTTAAATTGAGACATTTAAATTTTTTTGAATTTTACTAAATATAATACATAATTAAATACTAGAGGGCAAAATTGTAATTTCATTGGCTAATCCCATGGGATAAGTTATCCCATGATTTCTATCTCACCCCCCCCCATGGGATAGGATAGTCTCACAAATATGGGACTAATAGTCCGGGGGGACTATTACTCCGGAACAAAACTTTTGAAACAAATAATGGACTATTAGTCCGGTGGGACTAACAGTTCAATCCCACTCCCTAATTCTTCAAAACAAACACACCCTTAAAATATTAAGTCGCACTGTATAAATAAATTACATTCAAATTGAAAAACAATCACAGATCATATTGGTTCAATTTTAAAATAAATTAGAGACTAAAGAGTTGGTTTGAAAAGTGACTTTTTTTAGTAGTTGTCTGGCTAAAATGAGGTGAAAAAAGCTAAAATATTTGAGAATGATTTTTAAAAAAAAAAAATTATGAAAAAACGTTTAAAACAATACAGAGAATGAGAAGTAATCTTTGATATTTTTGTATGATTTTTTTAACTTTTTAATTAATTTAGCCCATTATCAAATAATTCTTAAATGTCAAATAAATATCGAATATAATAATAATACCACGTGATATTATCACTAATCGATAGTAATAATTTTGATTTGCACTCACCGTTATATGTTTGATAGTTTTCCTTAGGAAAAAGGTTATAGGACTCTCCCATCACCCTCAATGCATCATGATTGGTTAATTTTTTTTGTTTTTTTTTTTTTTTTTCCATCTGTATTGCTAATATGTATATGTGGGGTTGTGAAGATCAAAAAAAAAAAAAAATGGTCTGTGTTTTTCTTGAATGTCAACTAGCTCTCATCAAACGAACGTTGAATGCCAATCCCCGGCTGCGTTCTACTACCAATTCTTCCTCACCAAACTGGTCCCACCCTTGCAATTTTTTAATTATTATTATTAGTATTTTTTTCATATTTAATTGTATACTTAATCATTTATATACATTAAAGTATGAATAATATAATATGTACCAATAAATATATCAATTAATGTATTAATGAATGATATGATATAATTTTAAAGATTTTGAATCTTTATAATTTGTATAATCAGTTTAGTCATAATTTTAAAATAATAATGTCATAATTGATATACCAATTAGTGTATGTAATACAACCGTAAAAGTATTACTAAAAAATTTATAAACACAGTTTGAACATAATACTTTTAAATTTTTGAGTTATAATAGTGGGGTAACAAAATACCATATATATAGTGAAATATCACACAAAAACTATGGTCTGTTTTGTAGAATTTTTTTAAGTTAAAATTTAATAATCAAAAAGTAAAAGTTACAAATATCCTTTTTTTAGCTAATAAATAATCAATTTTTTTAATTTATTTAAATTATTTCTATCTAATAAATTATAAGTAGAAATTAAACCAAACAATCTAATATAAATTCTTAACTTAAAATAAATTCTTAAAATCTATACCGAATAGGCCTTATATATCATTCTAAGAGAAAAGGATCTCGAAACCATGATAACTATTTTTTTTTTTTTTCTTTAGAACATGGAAAATATTATATTAATAAAACAATAGTACATAAATAGAATCCCAAAGGATCATTTCAACCAAATAACAAAACAAAAAACAAACAATAAAAAAATAAATTCGCCAAAAAAAATTACGATATAGGAAAAATCACTGATCTGCTCAAAAATATGATCTAAAAAATAAGATCTGCTTAAAAGCCCGTCGTCCTCGTCGACGTCGTACCTGTCGCTACTGTCCAACTCCGCCACCACTGTCGTCAGAAAAAGAAATATACCCACAATAAAATGGAAGAAGGCTTGACAGAAGAGGAAACCATTATTAGTGTCGAAAATTCAAAAATATGCATTACCGAAAGATTTACATTCTTATTTATAATATGAAAATTTCTCATCTAAATGTAAAATAGCTTAACTATGCTAATTCCTTACTACACACAAAATAATAAATAAAAAGCGAATTTTATAAATAATTCATTATTATTATTATTGAGTTCTAATTTGATCCATATTATTTCACTTACAACAAATTTGCTTCCTACTTGTATTTTGTCTTAAATAAAGACAATCGATAACAATGTGCAATGAATATAATCACTTTTCCAGAATAAAATAATCCATCCAATACTGAACCACCATCTCCCTCCTCTGAGACAGCCTCTTCTATCAGTACCACCACAGGCCTGAGAAGTTATTGGTTGGTCTGGGACGCTTTATATTGTGATTGGTGTAAGAAATATGATTTATGATTCTATTTTAAGATTTGGGAACAAGAAGAAATATGATAAATTATAAGGAAAATGATTTGGAGTCCTAAAAAGAGGTCCCCTAATCCCTCTAATTTCTTGTTTTGACAACTGTTTTTTTTTTTTTTTTTTTTCTTACTTGATATGAAAATTAGGGGGATTAGGGACTCTTTTTAGGGGATGTAGCAAGGTTGAAATTATAATTAGTGAGGGACAAAATCACATGCGGCTTGAAATAGTATTTCCCACAGGACTGGCCACTAATGATTCCATATTACATTTTTGTATTATGTAGTTTATCCTTTATGTAAAACCTGTTCCGTTATGCTACACCTAATTTCATTTAACTAACCAAATATTATAATTTTTGAAATACTTTTTTTCAGAAATGATACAAATCCCTACAAACACCTCCACTTCCATGACCTCCACGCACACATGTCAAAGAGATAAGAAAAGGAAAAAAAAATAAAGCAAAACAAAAACACACATGACCAATCATAATCATTTGGAGGTCATGGGAGTCCCCCAAAATAGGGATTCCAAGTATTTTCCTATAAATTATTGATAAATCTCATTTAGAAGTGTTTTAACCCAAGAAATCCATGAATGAATTTTTTAACCCATTTAGTCCCATGTATGTATAGTTTTATTCCACGAAGTCCTTTTTCTTGATTTATACTATTTTCTTGGACACTTATATCCTTATATTTAATTTTGATACCCTTATAAATATTTTTTGAACGGTTAGCAATTTTATGATGTGAACATTCATATTTTAAAATTCACATTGGTAGGAATGTAAAATTGGCCCGTGGGCGGCCCGAAACCTGCTCGCGAGCCGGGGCAGGCCCGACCCGTTGGCAATGTGAATATTCACATTGACATGTTAACATTCACATTAATAGGAGTGTAAAATTAGCCCGCGTCCCGTGGCAGCGCGAAACCCGTCCGCGGCCCATGGGCGGCCCGGGACGGGGCCCGGTCCGGCCCGTTGACAATGTGAATATTCACATTGACATGTTAACATTCACATTGATAAGAGTATAAAACTGGCCCGCGACCCATGGGCAACTAGAAGCCCGCCCGCAGCCTGGGGCAGGCCCGGCCCGGCCCGTTGACAATGTGAATATTCACATTGACATGTTAACATTCACATTGATAAAAGTGTAAAATTAGCCCGCGCCCCGTGACTGCCCGAAACCCGCCCACGGCCCGTGAGCGGCCCAGGATAGGCCCGGCCCGGCCTGTTAACGATGTGAATATTCACATTGACATGTTAACATTCACATTGATAGGAGTGTAAAATTGGCCCACGGCTTGTGGCTGCCCGAAACCCGCCCACGGCCCATGGGCGGGTCCGACCCGGCCTGTTGACAATGTGAATATTCACATTGATATGTTAACATTCACATTTATAAGAGTATAAAATTGGTCAGCAGCCCAGGGCGGGCCCGACCCGGCCCGTTGACAATGTGAATATTCACATTGACATGTTAACATTCATATTGATAAGAGTGTAAAATTGGCCCGCAACCCGTGGACGGCCCGAAGCCCAACCACAGCCCGAGGCGGGCTTGGCCCGACCCGTGACAATGTGAATATTCATATTGACATGTTAACATTAATATTGATAGGAGTATAAAATTTGTCCACTGCCTGAAGCTTGCCCGCGGCCCGGGGTAGGCCCGGCCCGGCCCGTTGACAATGTGAATATTCACATTGACATATTAAAATGCACATTGATAGGAATGTAGAATTGGCCCGCGGCTCGTGGGCTGCCCGAAGCCCGCCCACGGCCCGGGGTAGGCTCGTTTGTGTTCGGGCCCGAGTATGTCCGAGACCCTAGGTTAGGGCCTAGGTCATCACTTTGAAACCCGGCCTGGCCCATCGGCCCGTTTAAGGCCCATTCAAGGCTCGATCCGAGGCCCAGCCCGCCCGATGCGCAATGTATTTTTTTATGGAAAATAATAAAATTTTGGTAGAAAAAATTAAAAAGAATTTAAAAAAAATGGCCAGGCCCGCCCAAGCCCGACCTAAGCTCGAGGCCAGGCCCAGGCCCACCGGCCCGACCCAAGGCTCGATTCATCGGTCCATCCAAAGCCCGAATACCCTTGTGCCAGGGCTAGGGCCTGGGCCTAATTTTTTGGCCCGTGGGCCGGCCCAACCCGGCCCGAGAAAGGCTCGTTTGGGCCTAGGCTCGAGCCTAATCCGAGACCTTAGGCTAAGGCCTGGGCCATCACTTTGAAACCTCGCGCCCGCCCATCGGCCCGGTTAAGGCCCATTCAAGGCTCGGTCCGAGGCCCGGCTCGCGCGCGAGGCCTAGTGTCTTTTTTTGTGGAAAATAATAAAATTTTGGTAAAACAAATTAAAAAGAATTAAAAAAAAATGGCCAAGCTCGCCCCGGGCCGCCCAGGGGCCATGGGCGGATTTCGGACAGCCACGAGATACGGGCTAATTTTACACTCCTATTAATGTGAATGTTAACATGTCAATGTCAATATTCACATTGTCAACGGGCCGGGCCGGGCCAGCCCTGGGCCACTGGCCAATTTTATACTCTTATCAATGTGAATGTTAACATGTCAATGTGAATATTCACGTTGTCAACAGGCCGGGCCGAGCCCGCCCCAGGCCGCGCCACGAGGCGTGGGCGGGTTTCGACAGCCACGAGGTGCGGGCTAATTTTACACTCCTATCAATGTGAATGTTAACATGTTAATGTGAATATTTACATTGTCAACGGGCCAAGCCCGCCCCGGGCCGCGGGCGGGCTTTTGGCCGCCCATAGGCCGTGGGCCAATTTTATACTCTTATCAATGTGAATGTTAACATGTCAATGTGAATATTCACATTGTCAACGGGCCGGGCCGCCCATGGGCCGCAGGCGGGTTTCGCGCCGTCATGGGACGCGGGCCAATTTTACACTCCTATTAATGTGAATATTAACATGTCAATGTGAATATTCACATTGTCAACGGGCCGGGCCCGTCCCAGGCCGCGGGCGGGCTTTTGGCCGCCCATGGGCCGCGGGGCAATTTTATACTCTTATCAATGTAAATGTTAACATGTCAATGTGAATATTCACATTGTCAACGGGCCGGACCGGGCTCGCCTCGGGCCGCCCATGGGCCGCGGGTGGGCTTCGCGTAGGCTACGGGACGCGGGCCAATTTTACACTCCTATTAATGTGAATGTTAACATGTCAATGTGAATATTCACATTGTCAATGGGCCGGGCCCGCCCCGGCCCGACTCGAATTTTTCCAGGCACCCACGAGGATCGACATGGGCCGGGCCCTTACACATTGACGATATGAACATTCACATTGACGGTGTGAACATTCACATTAGGGGTATTTTGGTAATTATGTCACCCATAGGACTTATTGAAACATAAGAAAATAATATGAACTAAATGGAACATAAGTAGATGAAAAGGGTATTTTGGTCTTCTTATCTCAAATAGGACCTAATGGAATAGTCAAAAAAGAATATGGGTTAGATGGAATAAAACTCTTAGAAAGTGAATTTATCAAAAAAGCTCCCTTTTTTTTATGGGTGAATTATATTAATGGTTTTTATAATTTGAGATTTGTATCATTTTGAGATGTTTTGAGAAGATGGTTAAAAGCTGATTTTTGACTTTTTTTTGGTTTTTTTTTTGAAAATAACGTGTCAAAAATATGAGAAGTGATGTGATCCAAAATGGGTTAAAAGCTGGGAAATAGCTTTTAATTCACTTCCCAAAAGAGGTTAACCTTTAATCTTTTAATTGTTATACATTTGATTCTGAATTTTAAATATCATTCTAAATAAAGATAATCAAAGACATTGTTACTCCACTTTAAGAGAAAAAAAATTCAATTTGATAAAATATAAATTAGTTTGACAAAAAAATTATTTTCGCCCACCAAAGATAAAATTATATAAAAATGATAAATCATTTACATTTTTATTTTTTTTTATCAAATTAATTTTTAGTATGCATTTGGATAATACTAATGTAATGGATGGTTGTTTTTATTGATATTTTTGGATAGTTATCATGTAATAAATAGTTGAATTTGTTATTAACAGGAATGGTTATCATGTAATGGATGTTTATTTGACTTTTAATGTGTAATCGATAATATATAAAATATTTTTAGTTTTTGAATTTTTTGATTTAATTAATTAGTTTAATAATGTTATATTTGACTTTTGAAAAAATAAAAATTAATTTAACGAAAAATTTACTTCTATCCTCCTAAAAGATAAAATTATATAAAAATAATGTATTTTCATTTTTTTTCACTAATTTAATTTTTAGTTTTTTATATAAAAAAATTGAAAATAAATTCTGAAAACTAAACCAAATATAACTTTATAAGTAAGAAAATTTTAACATTATTCATTAAAAAAAAATAATTACATTTCAAATAACATACAAATTAACTAATATAAAATGAATTGTACGAAGATTTCACCCTTGAAATGAACCATTTGTAAATGAAACATTTTGACTGTCTTTATTTGAACAAAATTTATAATTAAATATATTATGACTAAAAAGTCATAAATTAAAGGAAAATTTACTCATAAGTCCTAGTTTTTGAAAAGTTGAACCATTTAATCCTAAAAGTTTTCTTATGCTGCATTTAGTCCTATTTGCACATTAATCTAATGTTTGAAACATTAATCTGATGTTCGAAATCTAATGTTCGAAACATTAATCTGATGTTTGAAACATTGTAATAGGACCTTTCAGTCTATAAGAAAACTTTTAGGACTAAATAGTATATAAGTTATTAATTTAGAATTTATTGGTGCATCCCCTAAATTAAAATGATACAAGTTTTAAATTATAAAACTCATCAGTGTAATTCGTCATATTTTTATTCAAAATATTTAAGTAGAGATCCCTTACCCTTTTGTGAGCGCGTTTCCACCTTCAAGAATGATACAAACTAGTGGTATCCATCTGGATTTGCCTTTAACTTACAGTAACGTCCACAGCTAAAAGACCAAAAATTACTAGATAATTCAAAAAAAAAAAAAAAAAAAAAAAACTAGATAAGCAATCCCTAATCCTTTGACCATGTAATTAATTATTAATTTGTTTTGTCTGTGTGTATTTTATAGAATGATGCTTTTATTCAGATAAAAACAATTCAACTCAGATTGTGTCTGTTTCCTCTATTTTGGACATGCAACATTATTACTGGAATCCAATCAATTAAAACAAAAAAAAAAACAATTAAAAAATTATTGTTGGTTGGCATTGTCTAAGCATTTCCATGTTTTTGGTGGTACTAATTGGTCGTGACGGGTGCCAGTTGTGGGTGTTGGTCGGAGATGGAGGAGGGAAAGGGAGTTTGAAAATTTGTTTTGAAAATAAATAATTATATATCAATAATACTAGAGAATATAAAAGGGTCTAACTTGTTTTCAGTTGAAGATTAAGATTTGACTGTTTAGTCTGGTCCGTGGACTCACTTTTGGACCCCGCTTCGATGATCCTAATTGTTCACATTTCAAGATTTGTTGAATACATTACTCTTGTAAAAAAACAAGTCAATCGGATAATAATAACTATGTGTTCAAATCAGTTTTATATAATAAAAAAAAATGGACGATAAAAAAATAAATGATTTATAAAAACTTACTCGAATATGTAGTTACCGTTATCCAATCGACTTGATTTTTTACAAATATAATGTACTTGACAAATTTTAAAATGTGAACGGTTCGAATTATCGAAACAGAACTAAAAAATAAGCCCATTGATTGGAATGGACGGTTCGGTCTTGATTTTCAACGGGACACAAGTTGGACCCAATATAGAATGAAACACATCACAAGAATCCTGATGCAAGACATTTATATCCAATTTTTGTGAGACATTTGTGTCCCATCACATATATACTAGGAGTGCTTAAAATATAAATTTTAATTTTATATTGATAACATATTTCTATGTTATTTAAGTGATAGAAGTGTTGTCTTAGTAAGTTAAATGAATGGTATTAGGTTCAAGTCATGTGCCGTTATTTCAACTACTATATTTTTTTTTTTTTTTTTTTTCCTTTTGGACAAAAAAATTGACATTTTGCGCAATAAAAGAAAGTCACTTGGCAAAAAGATGGAAGTCATAGACAGCAAGTGAGATGTTCACTTTTAATAATAACTAAGGGTATAAGCCCACCTGAAGGGTGTGCTATTAACTCTGTACAATATAAATTTTAAGTTTAAATTAGAAATATATATAGTGTTTGTTGATCAAGTGTTAAGGGTGTTGTTTTCAAAACCCAAGACCTTAGATTCAATTCTTGTACACTTCACTTTATAATTTTCTTTTTTTCTTTTTTTGATATAAAATAATAGTAGTTTAATTTTTTTTCTTTTCTTTTAGATGCAAAAATTGATACTTGACCCAAGAAGAAAAAATCACTTGACAAAAGTGGATAAGGTTTTAATAATAGTGTAGATAATATAGTGTGTGTATATATATATTTCATTTCTAAATTTTTTTAAAATATTGTTTTGAAAGAAAAAATATAGAATAAAATTTTGTTTTAAATATAATTGATTCTAAATTTTTTTTAAAAAGAAATAAAAGTTTTTCATTTGTTTCTAGCCAAAAATAAATTAATTCCCTTTATTTTCCTATCACCTTCTACCATCACCCATAGCTACCACCAACTATTATTATCGCCTGCCACCGCCAGTGAGCTCCGACCACCATTCGATGATCTTTGGCAATTGAATGATCACTGCACATTACCTATAGCCACGTTTCGACAATCCTCCCACCACCTCATAACATCAGGCAACACTTCCGCAACAACTCCAGTGGCCACATTGAAACACCCATACTGCACACCATTACATCCATCCACCCTTCATTGTTAGCCATCACTTCTAACAGCTTACTAAACATATTTTTATTTATTTTCAAAATTTTTATGTACACCAAACAAATTTTTTTTTTTTCCCCCTAAAAAAAATTATTAGGAGCTGAGTTTAGTTTCATTATTATTACTAAAAACCAAGGGTACATATTATTATGTCTGTTGAAGCTATGACCATGAAAGAGAATCGTTTTCGAAAAAGACACGAGCGGTTTAGACATTCGATTATCATTAAGGGGAGCAGCTTATCTCCGGTCGATTGAACGGGTACTGTTAGACTTTTGAGGTCTATTATGAATTATGTTTCGATAATTTAAACCGTTCAATATGTAGAGTTCATCGAGTATTTTGTTCTTGTGAAAAATTACGTTAATTAGATATCGATAACTACTTGATCGGATCATATTTTTGTCAATAATTTATTTTGAAAATTATATTTTCCGTTAACAGAAATCTGATCCGATCAAGTATTTATCGATATCCAACTAATGTGATTTTTTATTAGAATAAAGTACTTGACAAGTTTTACATATTAAACGGTTTAGATTATTAAAACGGGATCTGTAGTGAGTTTCCAAAAGTCTAATAACACGCTCCAATCCGTTTAGGGACTGAAGAGAAACCTATCCCATCATTGAATACCCTTGTGAAGAAAATTAACAAGATTAATTTACACCTAGTGGTACCATTAACAAAAGCGAAAAAAATAAAAATAAAAGTAATGTTAGAGATCTTAAAAATAATATATTGTGTGAATCCTATATTCATGTGAGATATTTGATAAAATTTTTGAGATTTCTAATATTTTTGTAAAAATAAACCATTATGATATGTAAACCTGTTCATCTTTACTCTTTTACAATGGGTGTATAGTTTTAAAGTAATATTTAAAATAAATTATCGTTATATTTTTGATATAATTATATCGGTCTCTTTTGATATTTTAATTTATATAACGGTTAAACCCATTTTATAAATAAAATATATTATTGTTTTCTCTTTCCACTAAAGTGTATATTTATTTTTATTTATTTTAATATCTATCCATCATCTGTATTAGTTTTGAAAACCTTATTAAAGATACACCAATACAATTATGTTAAAAATGTTGGCTAAATATATTTTTTTCAAAATTCAAGAAAGGTGAGTGTAAGTTACCTTAATATTTATCATGTTGTTAAGTTATTAGGAAAATTGTGCTGATAGTTCCTATATTTTGATTTTTGTATTATTTTGGTACATATAATTTCAATTGGCTCAATTTTTATTATGAATTTATGACTTTGTTTCAATTTAATCCAATTGCTTACAATTTTTAACATTTTTTAATAAAAAATATGTAAATAAGTGACAAATGTCATGCTTTTCAAGGAAAAATTATAAATTTGTTTAATTTAGTGAGTTAACTTCAACCAATTTAGTAATAATTTTTTATAAAAAATACTAACGACGTTATCATTTAGATCAAATTGACACAAAATCTAAAATTAAGAGTCAAAATTGAGATAAATGAAAGTGTAGGGACCAAAATGACACAATAAGAAAAATGTAGGGACTATCAGTGTAATTTGGCTTAAGTTATTTTAATCAAAGTTCATTTGTTTTTCTTTAGCCCATGATCTAGATTGGAGGGTATTGTTCATGTTCGCGAGCCCCACCACATATCACATTCTAATAATTCAAATAATTTATTTTGAAGAATCGTTCATGTATATCACCCACACAAAAAATAAGTAGATCTAATAATTATAGCCTATTTAATTTATTACATTTGCCAAATAATAAATGGTTTATTTTTTAATATACTTATTGTTTATTTTTTCAGAGACAAATGTAGTAAATTAAATAGATGATGATTATTAGATTGATTTAATTTTGTGCATGAATGATACACACGATCCACCCAATAAATGAACAATTTTGATTATTGAAACAGGAGCTATTGTGGACTCTATTAGTTCAAGCAATCATCTTTAGTCTAGATTATATATGAAAGAGAAGGCAACTCTTTTATTTTAATGCTACTTATGATTTTTCAAAAATAAAAAATAAAAAAAATTTAATCACCATGTTTGTTTCTAATTTTTTAAAAACACTTTTTAGAAAATTTTACTTTCTTATTTTTCGTTTTTTTTTTTTTTGTTTTTACGGAATTTTTTTAATATTTTAAGCATTTTTATATAAAAAAAAATTAGACATACCTAACATAAATACACTTAAAAAGTATAATTTTCATAAAAAAAAATCTTTAAAAAATTCACTAAATACTAAAAATACAAAAAATAGTATATTTTTGTATATTTATTAATTTTTTAAAATATTTTTTCACAAACATTTTACTTTTTAAATACATCTAAGTAAGGTGCATTTAAAAAAGTAAAAAAATGTTTAAAATTTTAAAAATATTTACTAAAAACAAAAAATCAAAAATTTAATTTAAAAAAAATTAAATTTAAAAAACTAAAATCAAACACACTGTAGGACTAAATTTTAAAACATTAACTTATCTTACCTAAAAAAGACCATCTCACATTTGTGACTATTTCGAGTGTAACACAAATTCAATTTACATTTAGTCCTAACTTCAACAACATAAATAATAAGAAGTAATAATTACATTCAATTTTGGAATTTACATTTACAATTTGGAGTGTAACACAAATTCAATTTACATTTACATTCAATTTTGGAATTGGACCTAACTTCAACAACATAAATAATAAGAAGTAATAATTACATTTCTCTTTTCTAATCAATGTGAAAACCTATCATCTAATTATTTTGACAAAGCTTCATCAACTTCTACTCCTCCTCACTCATTATTTATTTTGTTAAATTATTCAATTAAATATATTAAAATGCACCAACGTATACCTTAGCGAGAAGTCTAGCTAGCTGTGAATTGGGATTTATATCTTTAGATAAGGTTCTACGATGACGCATGAATGTGTTAGCCAATCTATTTTTTTATAAAAAATTATTTTTATTTCTCTTTTGTCTTATTGAAGCAAATGCTTGAGACAAAAGGAGAAAATCAGCCAAATATGGCCCAGCTGATATGACAACTTCTTTGATTGTGGAAAAGTTAATTAGAGGGAGGCCTTGATGAGCGGTTAAGAAATCCAAAGGTTCTTTATCGTCAACACCTCCTAGAAGTTATTTTAATATTTAGAAATGGTTGAGACTCCTTTTCGTGACTTTTACAATTTTTTTTAAATCATAATTATTAATGATGTAAATTTTACATATATATAAATGAGTCTCATACATATATTAATAGTTAAAATTCAAAGAGAATTATGGAGCCTTCAAAAAAAGAAATTCCAAACATTTTTCTTTAATATTCGACTTTTTGGGAAACGATTAAAAATTAACTTTTTTATTTTTTATTTTTTTAAGTCACATTACTTTTTAATTTTTATATATTTAAAAAAAAAAATAGCTTCTCACTTATTTCTCAAAACAACCTATTCTGCTATGCCATAAAAATAAATCTTTAAGTTTCATTTGAAAAGTGGATTAGTTTTTTTATTATTTTAGTTTGGGCTCAAAAGTCTCATTTGGTTTAGACTTTTTAGCTTTTTTTAATTTTTATGAGTGAAAAAGTAAAATAATTATGATTTAGATGTGATATTTTGTCATATTGACTTTTTAAATTTTTTTTTTTGTTTGTATCTATTTTATCTTTTTAACTCCAAAAGCCATGCCAAACAAGGGATAAGTATTTATTTGTGTAAAATTTAATACAAATTGAGATTTATTTATTGGGTGATGATTGAGACCCCCTCCAATCACCACCCCCACCACCCCCTCCACAGACACGTGGCAGGTGGTGATTGGAGGAGAAGGAATAAAAAGAAAGAAAGAAAGAAAAAGTAGCCAATCAAGTGAAGAGGGGGTCAAGGGGGTGAGATAAAAAGGGGGTCCAAGTCATTATTCTTATTTATAAGGAAAGCTGATAAAAAGCTAACTGGCTTTTTAGTTTTTTTGGATCACATTATATCTTTATTATTTTAAACAAAAAAGTCAAAAAATAATTTTTTATCAACTTTTCAAAACACCACAATGTTAAATAAATTTTCAATGCTTAGTGGATATTTTGAATTAGCATTTGAGTTTTTTTTTTTTGTTTTGTTTACTTTTTTTTTATAATGTTTTTAATGAATTTTTTGTTTAAGATTTTAAAAAAATATAGAATTTTAGGTTTTACTCAATTAGATAATTCAGAAAAGTAACGATTAAAAATTAAAAATAAAATAAAAATTCACTAAAGACAATATATATAACAGTTGGCTTTTGTAGTTCTTTTTTTTTAGTGACTTTTTTTTTATATTTTTTAATTTATTTATTTTTACTTTTTAGATTTTTCTACACTAGATGAAAAATTAAAAGATTTTGACATAAATTCTTTTTAAAAAAAATATAAAACTATGTTGGAGTATGGAATTGGGTAGAAATTTGAAAAGGGAACAAGAAAATATGTGTAAAATATAAGTGATATATAACTATATTTTAATCACATTTTATCTATTTATTTTTTCAAAAAAATTCTATCTAAATCCTTAATCTAAGTATAGTGTAAAGATAAACAAAAAATTTAAAAAAAAAAAAAGTGAATTTTTAACTGGTTACCAAATGACACCTCACTTTATTTTCCTAACTGTGTGTGTACTGAAAAACTCTTTTATGTTTTTTTGATTCCCTTTCCAAATATCTACTTTAAATTCATAATTAAATACAAACCCATGATATGTTTGTATTATTATAATAAATTAGAATAGAATAATTATTCTACCAAAATGTCTATTTCAAAGTTTGATTTACTAAAATCATTATAATAAAAAAAAAATGATCATTCCATTATTGACACTAAACATAAAATTTGATTATATTAATATTTCAAAAGTACACTAATAAAGAAAATAAATCAAATTTGATATAAAAGAAAGTCTATAATTTATCTTGGGGTGTTTTGGGAAGATGGTTAAAAATTATTTTTTAATTATTTTTTTTTTTTTTTGACTTTTTTGTGAGAGGGGGAATTAGGTTAAAAGCTGAGAAGTGGCTTTTGACCCACTTTCCAAAATAAGCCCTTATCTTCTTCTTTTTTCTTTTATTTTTTTATTTTTTTTTATCATAAAGGAATTAAATTGTAACGCCCTCAAAATAAACCCATAAATTCATCCAACAATAGCATGCTTAGACATAAGAGAGTAAAACATAAATATATTCCATCAGAGTAATCATTACAAAATGTATTATATGTTGACAACAAAAGTAAATGCCCTAAGGGCTTACAACTTTCCAAGTCAATACTTGGTTATAAAAAGAGAGTACTACTCTATACAAAGAAGGCCCTTGGCTTGATATACATATAATACAACAAAACAGCAAAAGTAATCCCAGCCATTAAGCCTTCCAAGTTACGTCCTTGGAGGTGACATGCTATCTGTACCTGAAAATGATGTCCCATATAGGGTGAGCCACAGGCCAGTAGAAATATACTAAACCAACTATAAACAATGACTAAAATAACAGCATTCGATAAATGGTCCACACTTATATTCCCACTTATAACACATTACAGTTTCATGACATCCAAGTCCATGTTACATTCCATTTCCCACTTCTTTTTCAACGTTGAGTTTGAAAACGAGGCTCAGAACTTAGCCAAATAACTTAGTGAGATTATGACTCATCTTTAAAACACTTTTGAAATTCATAATGGATACAAATTTTGATATTGTATCAATATTACACAAACCACTTCCATACTTCACGAAGGATACACATTTGGTGCTGCATCAATATAACATAAAAATGCTTCTATATTTCACAATTGATAACGATATACATTTTAGTGCTATATCAAATCAATTCAAACACTTCCATAATCCACACTTGATACACATTGTAGTACTGTATCAATGTCAAACAAAATCCGGTTTAGAGGTCCATCCCCTATCTTCCCCTATACCGTGGAGTACATCTCCTATCTCCTCCCACACACACAATGTATATAAAAGTAGATCATATACATAGTCAATCAATACATAAAGTTAATGTATTATTCCAACTGCTATATTTGTTAGCATACTCAGTCGATTAATTTTGGTTCGCCTAATCATCATGCATTGTCTACAACAATCAAGACTATCCTCCACCAAAAGCCCCAAGCAATTATTTCTAAACAGAAAATAAATGCACCAAATAGATAAAATATCAACATTTCAACTAGGTGAGTGATAGATGATCCAACTACACCCTTTAATCCCATACATGCCCAATTTCAATATTCTCAATTCAATTTCTCATTTCCTAAAATTAATTTCACAAATTAATTTATCAATGTAATTAGGGCATTTCCCATAATTAACCAAACAACCCTAATGTTCCATTTCTATCAATAATCCAACATTTACCTCATTTCTCCATGCTAACACATGCAGATAGGTTTATATAAGTAAAACCCCTTCTTTTGTAAGGCTACATAAAGGCCCAAACTTTCTCAAAATTACCCAACAACCCTCAGCATATTAAAATGCTAAAATTTAAAGACAAGGCTCATAAGGAGGAGTAAGATATCCCTACCTCGAAGTTTGAGCTCAAACGGAGAAGAAGACCAAAACCAAAGTACTCCAAACTCTAAACTTTTCGGATCAAAACGAAGCCCTCGACGATTAACACAACTTTTACAAAGGCCGAAGGGAAGGAGAACACTCTAACTAGATCAAACCCTAGAGAAAATGGAGTTCCTAAAGAGAGAAGCTCTCAAAATCGATTTTGGGAAAGTAAGAGAGAGAGAAGAAAAGTGAAAAGTGATTCAAAAATGCCTAACTGCTATTTGATATACGACAGGTCTGCTCGAGCGGAAAACACAACGCTCAAGCGTCAAGAACAAAAAACATGGTCCGTTCGAGCGCAAAAAGGCTCGCTCGAGCGCCAAGATACAAAGATAAAGTACATCCGCTCGAGCGCGAAAACCAGTCCGCTCGAGCGTAGATTTCCCCCTCCCAGAACTTTCACAGACAAAGCACTACCCGTTCGAGCGCCCAAAGATTCGCTCAAACGCAACCTACACGAGCGCAAGAAAACCCGCTTGAGCGTGAAAAACACACCTGCAGAAGTTTTGCAGAGGCACGAAATACTGGGAGTGTGTAAACTCCGCTCGAGCACAAGAATGCCCGCTCGAGCGGACAACCAAAAAGCAAACTCCGCTTGAGCGCAGAATGACCCGCTCGAGCATAACACCAAAACTCTAGGCAACAACACTTGAGACCAAAACTCAACCTACCTGTTCAAAACATGCTCAACACATCCTAAAACTCAAACATACGGAATTAAAGGATGACAACAAAGTATACAACTACCAACTCCACGGAACCAACGTCCGAAACACAACAAATACAGAAAGGGAAAACTGGAATCGCTATATAAATTTTTGGTGAATTACCAATAGATGGTAATAATTAGATTTAATTCTCATAAAGTTCTATTTAAAACAAGTTATAGTAAAATCAATACAAAAAATAATTAATATATCGCTAAAAATATAGTCTCTTGCTCGGAACGGCCAACAGGACACCCTGGTCATCTCTTCAAGGGGCGCTGCCTTGGACCTGCGGGAGAGTGGGAGGATTTTCCTGTAACAAAAAAAAAAATATATCGCTAAAAATTAATAATTAATGATTTTCTATTACAATTTTTATAAATTGTTACTAAAATTTACAATTAGTGACATTTTTCTCTGACAAAATTTTTGAACCGTCACTGAAAATTGAAAATTAATAAATTTTTGTAACTTTTTTTTTGAATAAATTGTTGCTAAAATTTATAATTAGTGATAGTTTTTATGACAATTTTTAAACTGTTACTAAAAATTAATAATTAGTGACGTTTTGCAATAGTTTTTGATAAAAAAATATTATTAATTATCATAAGATCTATTAGACAATAAATATACCTATTACGACCTATACGTAAGTCTTTCATAATTTTTTTTAATAAAACTAAAATAACAAAAAAATAAAAAGTCTAATTAAAAGCTTTGCTCTGCCGGAAATATTCTATAAAAAAAAAATATTAAAAATTCTAAATATTTTACATAAATATAAAATCCACATTCTTTAAATCTCACATCATATCTATATAAGATATTTATCTTATATCTTCTGGAGATTCCTACAACTGCTCTTCTGAAGTCCGCCCACCCCCACCATTGTCCGAACGAGTAAAGTAAAGGCAGAACAAATACGCGGAGCGGACCAGTCGCGTGGGTCCCACTAGCCGAGCTCTGTATTCCCACTACCATGCGGACACTCACACACTAACAAAACAAGAACAAAAATTGCAAATCTCTCTCTCTCTCTCTCCCTCCCTGTCTAGTTCTGTCTCTGAAAAATTCTAGAGAGAGAAACAAAATCCGCTGCTCCGGCCGCTGGGCTCGCTTTTATACACACAGTTTCAATTCTCGTATACACACAGATATACATATACATACATATATATATAGAGAGAGAGGGTATCTGACAATGTCATCATCTCCGGGGGCGTCTCCGGCTCCGACATCACCACCAGCCACCAACACTACTTCACCACCACCACCTGCCGCCGCAACGCCTCCGCCGACGACTATCTCGCCACCACCATCTAGTCCACCTCCACCCGCAACATCTCCGCCGCCGGCTTCTTCTTCTCCTCCACCACCAACTCCTGTTGCTCCGGTCCCTGTTTCGCCGCCCCCGCCGTCTACTACTCCACCTCCATCAACCAATCCCACACCTCCTAACTCCTCTACTCCTCCGCCGCCAACTTCTTCTTCTTCATCTCCTCCTCCGCCGTCAAGTTCCTCGCCGCCCCCTTCGGTGACCAAGTCTCCACCGCCCCCTCCGGCGACCTCAAAGTCTCCGCCGCCACCTCCGGCGACCTCAAAGTCGCCTCCGCCTCCGCCGTCTTCTACAACTCCATCGCCGCCGCCAAGCTCGTCGAGTATATCAACAGGGCTTGTTGTTGGGATTGCGATTGTTGGTGTAGTGATTCTTGTAATTTTGAGCATTTTGTTCATATGTTGCAAGAAGAAGAAGAGAAGAGACCATGATTACTATGTTCCACCACCACACGTGCCTAAAGGTGAGGGACCTTTTTTCCGATCCACTTATTGTTCTTTCTCATCTTGTCATGTTTTCAAATTCCCCTGAATTTCTGTCATTCTTCACATGCATTTATGATATATAAAAAGAAAAAAGAAAAAAAAGAAAGCTTTATTTTTCATTCTTAGGGTTTTGAGAAACTCATGGATTTGTTCATTAATTTGTTTTTGGAAGTCTAATTCTGGGAAATTTGACTGGGTATATGTTAGAATTGTATAATAATTGTCAAGCTGTAACTGTTATATAGATCTGGTCACAGTCTCGGGAATTACTTTACTCTTTCAACTTCTTGAAATAGTATTTTTCTCCTGCTAAAAATTGTTGAATTTAGCATTTTCATGACTTGGGTTGTTTTTCTCAAACATAAAATATTGGATCATCAATTGCATGTATGTGTTCTTATAACCTAATAGAAGCAAACCAAACTAAGCCTTGAATCCCTACATGAAGTCTTTTTGCCATTTCGCCCTTGCAAGGCTATTTGTTCAGTTAAATTAAATAAATTAATATAATTTTTTATTATCTTTCAATGTCAGTTTTAAGTATTCCCTTCCCAAGAATTTATTTTCATTTAACATTTTGAATATATGATGGTTGTTGTGGTTTGAGGATGTGCAAACCATGAATGAGTAAAAGATGTTGTTCATGCTTATCTGACAGACCAATTCAAGATGAATTACAAAAAGAAAAAGCAACATCATGCTTATCTGTTCAGATTCCCAGTTGACCATTTTTGGAATTATGATTATCAGAATTTATGATTTTGGTGAAGGCTTCAAGAAGCATAATATACATTAATATTTTACCTATTAAATGGACAAGATTGGATAATGTTGTTGCTTCTTTGTTTTTTTTTTTTCAAAACCATAATTATCCCAGAATTTGCTCACTCATTCTGGTGTTTGTTTATAATTTCCAGATGACCCGTATAGTCAACCGCCACAGCATTGGCAACACAATGCTCCCCCACCTGGGGATCATTTGGTCACCATGCCACCAAAACCCTCTCCTCCACCTGCAGTTGCGTCGTGGCCACCTAACTCACCAAAGCGTCCTACACCCCCACCTCCACCCCCATTAATGAGCAGTAGTGGTGGTTCTGGGTCCAATTATTCAGGCGGTGAAAACTCATTGCCACCACTTTCCCCTGGCATGTCTCTAGGTTTTGCAAAGAGCACATTCTCATACAATGAATTGGCAATGGCAACAGATGGATTTTCAGACGCCAATCTCCTTGGACAAGGTGGTTTTGGGTATGTGCACAAGGGAGTCCTTCCAAATGGAAAAGAAGTCGCCATTAAGCAGCTGAAAGCTGGAAGTGGTCAGGGGGAGCGTGAATTTCAAGCTGAGGTTGAGATCATTAGCAGAGTGCATCACAAACATCTTGTTTCATTAGTTGGATACTGTATCACTGGGTCCCAAAGAATGCTAGTTTACGAATTTGTTCCAAACAACACCATGGAGTTTCACTTACATGGTGAGTGTTCTTTTCATTACTAAGCAAATTACGGAGGCAACTACTTTATCTTCATGCTTATCTGATTTTCTATCTACTGTTGCTCTTACAATTTTTATTTTTATTTTTAAAATTTTTGGTATGGTAAGGGTCTAAGGGGTTAGTTAAATTTTCAAGTCTGTTAGTAATTATTGTTTAGTGGTTCTTACTTCTTGGTTTTATTTTAAACAACAATGCTACGCACTTGGAAAAAGTACCCCGAAAATGAAATGTGTGGACCCAATTTATTTTGTGTGTACATCACACAAAATTAAAATCTACAGCATATACTTCATTTTCAATGTACTTTTCAAGGTAATTTTTTGGGTTACGTTGCTTTTCAGTATTTTAAATTTGTATGTATATTTTCTGAACAATCCTTCTCAATAAACAATAGAATATTAATGAACTCTAGTTGCCAATGTACTTAAGTTATGAGTCCTACATATGCTTTATTGTCTAAGAACCTGTTGAGCTGATGCTGGATGCTTCTGGTAAAATTGATTCTGATATAGAAAGTAAAACGTTTCAGGAAAGGGAAGACCTACCATGGATTGGTCCACAAGATTAAGAATTGCTCTAGGGTCTGCCAAAGGACTGGCCTATCTGCACGAGGACTGTAAGTTCTCTTCATGCATATACTTGCTTCTCGTTTTAGAAGCAAGAAGCAACTCTTTAGCATATGACACCGGGGTTAATTTTTTTTTTTTAATTGAATTTTTTTTATTTGCAGGCCATCCTAAGATTATACATCGTGACATTAAGGCAGCTAACATACTTCTGGATTTTAACTTTGAGGCAATGGTAGGATTTCCTTGTAGGCATGGGTCGAGAATCATTAAATTTCAATTTGCATCTTTGAAGTTCGTCATAATAAATCCAAGAAAAACAGAGTTTTCCCCCCTTTCTGGATGTGATATGATTGGTGAGATTTTATCAGTTATGAGTGCAAGGAGTGAAACAAATATTTTTAATCACAAGTGACAAACAAAAAATTTCAAACCACTGATTGGGTTGTCCAAACTTCATACTAGTGGTGATTGTTGTCATTAAGTCTGTAACCTGACATTTTTTATGCTCTTCTCAGGTTGCAGATTTTGGACTTGCAAAGCTTTCTTCTGATGTCAACACTCACATATCCACCAGGGTGATGGGAACTTTTGGGTAAGGCCTACCTCTTATGTCCAAGTTTCTAATAATTGATTGTCAATAATTTAATTCTTTTGGGTGATGGGAACTTTTCAGTTGCTTCTGTCAATAATTGATTCTGTTATTGTTATCTCATTCTGGATGCTCTGTTTTCATTTCCAAGTTTCAATTTCTCATTCCATTTTGATAATGGCAAAGATGTTACAATGTTTTCTACACTAGTTCTTATTACAATATCAATCACATTCTAATAATAAGCTCACCACTTCTAGGTACCTGGCTCCGGAATATGCTTCTTCTGGGAAACTTACAGACAAGTCTGATGTTTTCTCATTCGGAGTCATGCTTCTAGAGTTAATTACTGGACGCCGACCTGTGGACTCATCTCAATCTTACACAGATGATAGCTTGGTAGACTGGGTGCGCAATTACATCAAAACCACTAAATCTCTTTCCACTCTGATGAAAGGCTTTTATTTTGTTTTATTTATTTTTTGGTTTTTTTTCGAAGTCTAACAAAATTATCTTTGTTGTAGGCACGGCCCTTGCTCACACGAGCTTTGGAAGATGGAAACTTTGATACCCTTGTTGATCCACGGTTGCAAAGGGATTACAGACCCAACGAGATGGCTCGTATGGTTGCTTGTGCCGCTGCTTGTGTGCGTCATTCAGCACGGCGTCGACCACGAATGAGCCAAGTAAGATTTGAGGGTTATTTGCAATATAGTCAAGCTAAACAATTCCCGTATCTTATGCCAACGAGTTCTGAATCCAGTGTGGCATTTTGATAAAGTCTATTCTTACATTGTGGAATGGTTCTTCAATTATAGATTTTACCATTCCATACTACTTACGTCACTTGCAAGTGGAAGTCAGGCCTGCAGTTTAATGCATTGTCTTGGTTGAGACCTTTAAGACACACAAAGCTATGAATGATCTGATCTACAAATTTCAAATAATTTGATTCTGCTTCCCAAGGTTGGTGTATCTTGCACCATAACACTTGAGCCCCATGTCGTTTTTCCTAAGAAGCACGGAACACTTCTAAGCTGCGTGTCCTTGTCCGATGTTGACGCTCATTTGGCACTTCCGGACATGCGTCAGACACACGATGGCACAGATATATTTGAACAAAATAACTTAAAGGATACAATGACATAAGAAAAACAATATAAATTTTTATGTATTAGTCCCTCCTTTTAAATTAAGGAATTAATATTATGTTGTATTTTTTATTATTTTGGAATGAATTATTCATATATGTGACATAATAAATATATAAAATCATATATTTTGTGTATGTCCGTCATTTGTCATGTCCTATTTTCTATAGTTGATGTGTCAGCGTGTCCGTAGCCTGCAAGATTCTTGCTTCTTAACTTAGATGTGCTATATGTAAGCTAACTCCTAACCGATATATGTAACTCGAATTGCGCAGGTAGTGCGGGCCTTAGAAGGTGACGTATCTTTGTCTGATCTTAACGAAGGAATCAAACCCGGACACAGCACAGTCTACAGTTCTCATGGCAGCTCAGACTATGACACTAGCCAATACAATGAGGACTTGAAAAAATTTAGGAAGATGGCTCTGGGAACCCAAGAGTATGGAAGCAGTGAGTACAGTGCACCAACTAGCGAATATGGATTGTATCCATCTGGTTCGAGCAGCGAAGGCCAACAAACCACTCGAGAAATGGAGATGGGAAAGATGAAGAAAGACAGCCGAGGGTTCAGCGGAGGAAGCTCATGACAACTTATGCCCCGTCTGTTTACCTGTAATAACACCCACCCCTTAATTCTCTTATACAGTCACTTGTTTGTTGATTTAATGGCAAAGATGGCATGTCCGGTATGAGCTAACATACACAATTTTTTTTTTTTTTGACCCCCAGAAAAGGATGTGGTTTCTTCTTGTATTTAATAGGCTTATACATGAAAATAATTGAGATAATTATTTATTTTTATTTGATGTTTGAAAGCTTTGATTTGATTTGGTTGTTCAGATCTGTTGAGAATTTTGCTTTTTATTTTTAACTTCTTGTGTGTGTGTCTGACTTGCTTAAGTTCAAACTTGACAGTTGGATTGTTGGAGGGTAGATGACAGGCTACTATAAGCTATTGTTGAAATTTAATTTAAAAATTTTAACGAGTTGTAAAGATTGAGTTTAAACTTCCTTTATTCATTCAAATTTCTTTTCCGTTGTACCAAAAAAAAAAAAAATTCAAATTCAAATGAGTTTTAATCAAGATGGTTATGGAATTTAAATGTTATGGAATTTGAGTAGTTTAATTTTTTTTAAGTATATAAGCATGTTGAGTCGGGCTTAGAATATTAATAAATTTTAAAATGTTTAAATTTTAGTTATTTACATAGCAAGTTGATTTTTTTTTTAATGAACTTACAGTAGGTTGAGCTATATTATTTGAGCAATGCTAGGGAGCTCGAAAATGAGCTCCCCCGAATCCCCCTAATTTTGTTTTTTTTTTCAGAAGCAGAGAAGGTTCAGAAGCAGAGAAGGAGGAGGAAGGAGGAGGACTGGAGGGGGCTATAACCACCGGCGGAGGAGGCGGCGGAGGCGGGCCGGAGGCGAGCGACGGGCTGGGCGACGAGTTGCGATCAGAGCTGCGACGATCAGAGTTGCGACGAGCTCACGATCGCCGACGATCTACAAGCTCTCTTCTCTCCCTCTCCCTCTTTCTCTTTCTCTCTCTCCCTCTCCCTCTCCCTCTCCCTCTGTCTCAGAGACGACCTGCGTGAAGAAGAAGAAGAAGAAAAAAAAAAAAAAAAAAATCTCCAAAACGACGTCGTTTTGGGGATTAGGGGGGGCCAAATTCGAGCTCTCAAACATTATTCATATTATTTTGTCTAGAATTTCATGAAAAGCTAATACAAAATTTATTGAAAATGCTATTCTTCTATGGTTTTTATTTATTTATATAATCATTCACAAAAATATGTGGTCCTTTTGCAAATAAAAAGGCATCTTGATGAAATTTTGATTTTAAAATAATAATATCACAAGTAAATACAGCATTCTATATAAATTTCTTATGGAAAAATTATTAGATATTTTCAAGATATCAAGTGGTATTATTTAGGTGATATTCTTAATTAATAAAAAATTGCAATACATACTAATAGATAATTATTTATCTCTTAACTACTTAATAGAGATTAGTTTACATGTTCCACTCATAAAAATATTCACTACATAATTGATTTGGAATACCATAAAAGTTAATGCCACAAATGAATTATGTGGAAGAGAGAACACTAGTGCATTATTCATCACCATCCCAAGGAATGGTGTATGGATAAACTTGAAAGAAACTCAAACTCATAGCAAGCCTGACCTTATCCAGATGTAGAACTGTCAAGAACTGCTCTACTTGTTTGAATCTAAAAATGGTCCCCCTTCTTGCTACACATTTTAAATGCCACATAATGCTTTCAAAGTCCAGCATTTTTTAATTTTTAATTTTTTCTCAAATGTGATGCATCCTTGATGAAGAGGTCACCACCATGCTTGGAGTATGAAAAGGTGGCCAGCACATATGACACATACATAATACATTATTTGGTCATTTTATGCACATGGGGCTTTTACTTTCTTTCTTGTTGTCTTTTTGTGTTTGTTGGGTTTAGTAGGTGGTTGATTTGGCTGCAAAGTGGTGGTTGTAGATTCCACCAAATTTATAATATGGTTTGAAGTTAATTGCCAACTGCTAAGGGCATCTTTAGTTGGAACACAAAGGATCCTCTAAAGTATTTTTTTCTTAAAATTTCTTAAAGTGGTGTATTGTGTGGTTGAGATTTAATGCTGAAAAATAGATGTGACTTGTCATTAAATCTCAACCACACAATGCACCACTCTAGTTGGAAAGTGTTAAAATTGTGTGTGGCAAGGTGTGTTGATTGAAAAAAAGGTAATAAAAGTGGAATTTATTTTTATGTGCCAAGTGTTTGTTAATTAGGAGAAGCTTTTCTCTAGTTCAGTTGAAGGTGTTGTTGGGTCGTGGCCCACCACAGGTTTACTTTATCAATCTGAATTTAATTTTGTTTAACTATGGATATAGATTGTTAATGAAAAAATTAAATTTATCTAAAAATAATAACCACGTATTTTAAAGAGTCGTCTGCAAAAAAATGAACAACAAAGATTATTTTAAGAAATAGACCACCAATTTTCATTTTTTTTTGTATAGACAATTTTGATAAAATCGTGAGTTATGATTATTTGAACATTTATTTGAACAAAACAATTGCGATTGTCAAAGTGGGGCCTATGGTAGGCCTTACAAAGCCCAACAACACCTCCAGTCTACAAAGTGAACTAAGAGAAATTCATCCCTTATTAATTTAAAGAGTGAGTAAATATTACAATGAAAATATTAAAGTATGTGTTAAATGAATATATAAATAAAAACAATAAAAAAATTATTTTCTCTCTCCCTCTCTCTCTCTTCTTTGTTGATAGAATTACTACAATTAACTTCCGTTATTGATTTTTTGTTCAATTTTTACCTCCATTGGAGGTGTTAAACTAGTAGAAATTGTAGTTAAATATCAGGAAACATTAAAAAATAATTTATGAATTACACCAAAAAAAATAAATAAATAATGAGTGTTTTCAAAATTTTATTATATTTTTTTATTATTATTATTTGAAAACTTGAAATGGAAAAATGCCACATATTTTGGCAAAATATCATTATCTTGAGGTCAATGGATTTTGATCATAGGAAAGGTTCAAGGTCAAAGTTGAAGGATTTTAATTAGAAATTTCATAGAGATTTATTTATTGGCAGCGGGACTGGTGTTTTAGGTGAAATCTCAAATGAAATATTTTTTAAAAAATAAATATTAATGTAATTTATTATTTTATATTTATTTGTTTTGTTTTTAAATCTTTACATATTTATTCTTGTAGTTAAAATGGTTATTCTATATTTATTATTGGAGGCCTTTGAATAATATGTTTTTATTATTTGGGTCCATGAATAAAGAATGTTTTTGTTTTGAAAGACCTTTAGACTCGGCTTTTATTTTGATTGCCCTAAAAATAAGGAGGCCTTTTTTTTTTAACTTTTTGTTGGGCTAATGAGTTTTTATTGAACCTTTATTATTAGGCCCAATAGACAATAATGTTTTATTTTGTAAGGCCTTTGGATTTTTTTTTGGGTTAATTACAAACCAAAAAAAAAAAAAATCTCAGGTTTTGTATCTTTTTCATTTTAAATCCTAAATTTTCAATATCGACATATTAAACTCCATACTTCCACCCGTGTTTCATGGCCCCTTTATCCATTTCTGTCATATTACACTAACAGAAATCTAGACAGAATTTTAGATTCAAACACACGTGTTCAAGCACTTATATCTTCCTCGTCGTAACTCTGTTTTGCCTCAATTTTGCGTCGTTAGATTCACCTCACGACCTAATTTTCATTTCACCCCTCATACACCTTATTCTATCTTTTTTTACATGCTGTTGGAGCTCCGAAAATTGGCTAAAAATAAGACTTTTCTCTTTTTGAACAAAATTTTCAGATTCAAACTCACATGTTCAATAACTTGTATCTCTCTCGTCGTAATTTCGTTTCGCCTTATTTTTTGTCATTGGATTCACCTCATTGCCTAATTTTCACTCAATCCCTCATATGCAATGTTTCACCTCTTTTTATGTCCCGTTGAAGCTCCGAAAGTTAGCCAAAAATAAAAATTCTCTCTCTTTTTTTCCCCCTCATCTTCTATCTCTATGCTCCTTCCTTTCTCCTTCCTTTCCATAATTATTCCCTTGTTTCCTCTTCTTTCATGGCGATGGGTAGTATACATTGATCCCACAACATTGGGTATCCCAAAAACTAATTCGAAATGTTCCTTAACCCTTTTCACAGACTCTTCATTAGGCCATTGAAGATACTCTGGCATTAACACAGTCCTAATCACAGAACAAACCTCGAGAATGAGCTTGTGACAAGTAGATATACCCATACCAAACCTCTTGGAAACAAGCCTAAGAGGCTCCCCAGTAGCCAACCTCCCAAGGAAGCACGAGTGCGGGTACGAGTACGGTGCGGGTACGGGTGCGGGTACGCCGATTTGGCAAAACTCAAAAAAAGTACGATACGGGTACGGCTGCGGTACGCCGATATATATATATATATATATTTAAATATAATTATGGTTAAAGGATCCAACCTACAAATTAAAATTAAATATCAAAACTAACAAAAATACTACTCATTTTCCTATAATTTAAAACCATTAAGCGTTAAAATAATATTTGCGAAATCTCTCACTTTGACATGTTATGCACTATGAATTTGTGATCATAATTTATTTTTCAAATCTTTCTTTTTGCTCATCAATTTGCTATTTTTATAGGGTGAGACCAAAGAAATAACAAGAGACCAAAGAAAGATTTAAAGTTAATTGCCAATAGTAAAGGAAAAAAAAATTCTCAATTAGGGCAGGTTGTCAATTGCAATTTGCATAATACATAAAATTGCATCATTCCCAACCACTACTAATCAACTAATACTGTAACGCCCTCAAAATAAACCCATAATATCATACATTCACGATAAAGAAAAGAGATTTCATATTACAACCATCAGAGTATTCTTACAAAAGATATTACATGTTGACAACAAAAGTAAATGCCCTATGGGTTTACAACTTTCCAAGTCAACACTTGGTTACAAAAAGGAGAGTACTAACTCTACACAAAATAAACCCTCGGCTTGATATACATGTGATACAACAAAAACAACAAAAAGAGTCTAACAGCCTCAAGCGTCCCAAGCTATGTCCTTGGAGGTGGCATAACACCTGTACCTGAAAAGGATGTCCCATATAGGGTAAGCCAACGCCCAGTAGAGATATGCTACACATAATATGAGCAAAGACTAAAACATTAGCATTTGATAAATGTTTAACCCTCATAAATCATTTCATGATCCATTTCAATTACATGACAAGTATGTCCATGTTTCATTCCTCTTTCCTTTACTTAATCGGTTTTCGATTCATAAATATGGCTCAGAACCTAGCCAAACAATTCCCATGAGACCACAACTCATATCAACAATACTATCATACTTCACAATAGATACACATATTTGCTGTATCAATATCACATAAAGCACTTCCATACTTCACAATAGATACACATATTCGCTGTATCAACACTTCAATAGATACACATATTTGCTGTATCAATGGAGTCCATCCCCTATCTCCTCCCAAATAATATCCGGTTTAGGAGTCCATCCCCTATCTCCTCCTAAACCGTGGAGTACATCCCATATCTCCTCCCACACAACACAATGTATACAAGCATCTATCATATACATGTTCAATCAATACACAAATTTGATGTATAATTCCATTCATCATATTCAATGACATTCAACCGATTAGTTTTAATTTGCCTAATCATCATGCAATGTCTACAACAATCAAGACTATCGGTGGACGCGCCCTTGAGGGCCTATGCTTTTCCACAGTTCGGACTCAAATGTCACGGTTCTTAATCTGATCTTACAATGTGCGATGTGAGATTGATAAATCACCAAAGAGTCCAAATCCGGCAAATCGTTTTGGAAAACTGATTTTTGTAAAGAAGTGCCAAACATGGAATGCTTTACCAGATACAGAGTCGCCACCTAAATATTTTGTTTTGGGGGAATTTAGGAAACCTTGACTCGTGCCTAAGGCCACGTGTCCGTCATCACCAAAGTTGCCTCGGCTCGGGAACTTGGGTACGATTGGGGAAGGTCATCTATGAGCACCCCCGCTCGCTCGATCCGAAGATCGGCCTGTACTAAGCATGATATCGAGTTTTTGAAAACACATGCATTCTTATTCCGGTTAATTAGCCTAGAATTACTATGTGATGCACACAACACACAAGTATAGACTAGATCGCCTAATTTGGAACAAAGCATCGCATATCCGTTTGTTTGGAAATGGTTTGAAGTTTGCTACTCACGAGTAGGCTAAAACACGGATTTCAATGAATTGTCCCAATTCAAGTAACCTAACCTTCACCCACAGGCATTCAAGCAGTTATATCACATAAGCAATTAGCCTCATGGCAAGCATTATAGCGATCCCGGTTTTCCTTTCCTTTGTATATTGTATTCCGGACTCGGTTCCGTGGTTGTGTTGTTGTCTCATTCTCATTTCTAGCCTTTACTCTTTGTATTTGAGTCTTGGGTTGTGTTGGGCAGGTTTGAAACAGGTTGGTTGTACTTTGAAACCAAAAGTTGATGCTCAGAATTTGGCCTTTACGCTCGAGCGGGGCTTTTGACGCTCGAGCGTGATTTTCCACCTCCTAGTACTTTTGTCTGCAGGTCTTCAGACGCTCGAGCGTGAACCTTTGTTTTTGTTCCTTCGCTCGAGCGGGGAGTTTGATGCTCGAGCGGGGACCATGTCTGCAAAACTTCTGGAAGTGTGCAATCGACGCTCGAGCGGCTCTTTTGACGCTCAAGCGTGAGTCTGTGTCTGACGCTCGAGCGGGTTTCCACGCTCGAGCAGGGCGACTTTTATATAAATCTGTAATTTGACTTTTTGCGTCACTTTTTCAACTCTCTTTCTCTCTCTTACTTTCCCAAAATCAGATTTGAGAGTTGCTCTCTCTAAAACCTTGCCTTCTCTCTAGGGATTGATCTAGCAGGAGTGGTTTCCTCATCTTTGGCCTTTGTAAAAGTTGTTGAGTTTGTCGAGGGCTATCTTTTGATTCAAAAATTTCTTGGTTTGGAGCATTTCGAGATTTCTCTATCTTCTCCATTAGGTTTCACCTCTTGAGGTAAGGATTCCTACTCATTTCTATGGTCTTTAACATAAATGTTACGTATTTTGCATAAATGGTTTGATTTTGAAAGTTAGGGTTTCAAATGTGTAAAGAGGGGTTTCAAATCTTTGAACCACAAATGTGTATTTTTGGGTTTCAAAATGAGGTATTTGGTGTTGTTGATAATATTTGGACCTTTGGGTCAATATTGAGAAAAGGGGAAAAATGCCATGTTTGGGTATACTTGGGTCATTAGTGTAATTAATGACAATTGTTATGGAAATGTGAAATTGAGTTGAAAATAATGGAATTAGCTCATTATGGGTTAGAATGGTGGAGTTGGATTTATTAATCGCTTACTTTAAAAATGTTGAGATTTTATATCTGTTGAGGCATTTATTATCTGTTTAGAAATAACTGCTTTGGGCTATCGGTGGAGGATAGTCTTGATTGTTGTAGACAATGTATGATGATTAGACAAACTAAAACTAATCAATTGAATATGTCATCGAATATGATGGTTGGAATAATACATTGAATTTATGTATTAATTGATTATGTATGTGATATGTGTTTATATACATTGTATTGTGTGGGAGGAGATAGGGGATGTACTCCACGGTTTAGGGGAAGATAGGGGATGGACCCCTAAACCGGATATTATTTGGGAGGAAATAGGGGATGGACTCCATTGATACAGCAATTTTGTATATCTATTGAAGTATTGATATAGCAAATTTGTATATCATATGTGAAGTATGGAAGTGTTTGGTTTGAGATTGATACAGCAATTATGTGTATCTTTGGTTAAGTGTAAAGTGTTTAATTTGAGTTGTTATCTCAATTGAAATGGAAGTACTGTTGATAAGAGATGTAATCTCATTTAAAGTATATGGCCAGATTCTGAGCCAGATTATGAATTGAGAAATTGGATAAGTATTGAAAATAAAATGAAACATGGACACTTTTGTCATGTAATTGAAATGGGTTATGAATTTATTCATGTGAGTTAAACATCTGTCAAATGCTAATGTTTTAGTTGTTGCTCATATTATGTTTAGCATATCTCTATTGGGCGTTGGCTCACCCTATATGGGACATCATTTTCAGGTACAGGTAATATGCCACCTCCAAGGATGTAGCTTGGGAGGCTTGAGGCTGTTGGACTCTTTTGTTATTTTGGTTGTATTACATGTATATCAAGCCAAGGGCTTATTCTGTGTAGAGTTAGCACTCTCTTTTGTAACCAAGTGTTGATTTGGAAAGTTGTAAGCCTATAGGGCATTTACTTTTGTTGTCAACATGTAATACATTTTGTATTGAATACTCTGATGATATATAATTATGCTTTATTCTTTTATATCTAAGCATGTCAAGAATGATGATTTATGGGTTTATTTTGAGGGCGTTACAACTTGGTATCAGAGTGTACCGGGTTTGAATACTTTGGGTACGTGGGAAGTGATTAGTATCACAATGGGTTTATCTCGCTTGTTAGAGACTTATGTATGATGGTATGTGCTTATTTGATAACATGTTTATATGATTATTTGGGTATGGAATTTAATTTCTAGGATGTTGATTGGATCCTTGATTTTCTGTGAGTCTTGTTGGAAAAGCACTTGATCAATACTGTTTCTGACTGGAACTCTAGTAACGCCTCGGGACTATCATTATTCGGAAATGAAATTCGTAAGTGCTTATGTGATTATGTGCTTACGTGGAATGAATTACAGTTGTCCATGCATTAGGGCGCGAGTGTTTTAGCTTCGGCACATTTATGAATGTGCTAATGTTCTTCATTACCTTTATTAGGATGTCAGGACGAGGACGTGGTGGTAGGCGAGGTAGGCCTAGGAGGCAGGAGATGCCTATACCGGATGAGATTTCGGAACAACAGGAGGGTGTTGGTCAGGCCAATGTGGCCGAGCCAGTAGGTCAGCAGGCCATGGGCGCCTTAGCCCGCGAGATGGCAGGAGCATTGAGGGAGTCCATAGGCATTCTCAGGGCTGAGAATAAAGCCCAAGCCCAGGTTGTTGATGCAGGGCCTTCCTTTCTGAAGAGGGAGTTCTTCCGGTCTAATCCGGATGAGTTTGTTGGGGATCCTAAGAAGCCACTTAAGGCAGATGAGTGGTTGGAGCAGATGACTAAGACGTTTGAGATGCTTGGCATCGAAGACGGAGCATTGAAGGTGACCTTGGCATCTTTCCAGCTAAAGGGGGATGCGGGTCAATGGTGGAAGTTTATGAGAGGTCGTATTGGTGGTACATGGGAGGCTTTTGTGGATGCTTTCCAGGAGAAGTATTTATCTCCAGCTGTCAGGGAGAAGTTGAGGGATCAGTTTTGCCAGCTCTAGCAGTTGAGTTCTTCAGTGGCCGAGTTTGAGGCCGCATTCAACAGTCTATCTAGATTCGCACCTGAGCTTGTGGCGTCTGAGGAATGCCGTTGTATCGAGTTTGAGAGGAAGTTGAGGCATGGCTTCAAAATGAGAGTTAGGGGTTCTATGACCCGAGACTATGGGCGTCTTGTGGATGCTGCGGCCCATATGGAGACGTGACTTGTTACAAATGTGGTCAGCTGGGCCACAAGTCTCCAACTTGCCCGCAGAAGGGTGGAGGGCAGAGAGCAGCTTCATCTTTGGCTCGACCTCAGAGCCAGAGTCAGAGCAGAGGCCACCAGTGTGGTCAGGCGGGGCACCTAAAAAGGTTTTGCCCGCAGTTGAGTGGCACTTCTGGTACATCTGGACAGAGGCAGAGTTTTCAGCTAGCTCAGTCAGTTCAGGCCTCGAGGGCCAATCAGGGAGCTTCGTCGTCCCAGTCTGTGCAGCAGTCTTTTGCTCCTAGAGGTGAGCAGGTAGATCAGGGGCCTACAGGGCGCGTGTATGCTGTTACTGCGCAGGATCTTGTACCGGCTCCATCGGTTGTGAGAGGTACCTTTTTGTTTTGCAACTCGGTTGCCAATGTGTTGATTGATACGGGTGCATCCCATTCTTTTATATCTGCTGCATTTGCATCTGTTTTGGGTTTGGAGTTGGCACAGTTAGCATCTCCTATTTGTGTTGTATCACCTGTTGGGGGTGAGTTGATTTTGAAACAAGGGTGTAGAGGTTGTGATATAGAGGTAGCAGATCGCCGACTTCCATTTCCTTTTGTAGTTATGCCTATGTCGGGTTTTGATGTTATCTTGGGTATGGACTGGCTATCGTCATACCGGGCTGTTATTGATTGTTACCGCCAGAGGGTCACAGTATGTACCTTGAGCGGGGATTGTTTCCATTTCTTGGGGGATCAGGTTGGTAGTGTGTTGCCACCAGTGTATGATCCGCGAGGGCGGAGTGAGCTTAGTGGTCTTCTCGCTAACCTTATGAGTAGTGAGTGTGATGAGACCGGGATTGAGTTGTCGAGAGTGGTTTGCGAGTATTCGGATGTTTTTCCCGAGGATCTTGTCAGTTTGCTACCTCATCGAGAGATAGAGTTCTCCATTGATTTAGTGCCCGGCACAGCGCCGATTTCTATGGCACCTTACCGTTTTGCTCCAACCGAGTTGAGTGAGTTGAAGATTCAACTCCAGGAGTTGTTGGATAAGGGCTTTATTCGCCCTAGTGTTTCGCCGTGGGGAGCACTGGCCCTCTTTGCTAAAAAGAAAGATGGTGCCTTGAGACTTTGTATCGATTATCGGAAGTTGAATCGGGCTACGGTAAAGAATAAATACCCTATGCCCCGTATAGATGATCTGTTTGACCAGTTAAAGGGTTCCCGTTGTTTCTCTAAGATAGACTTGAGATCGGGTTACCACCAGTTGAGGGTCAAGGAGGAGGATATTTCGAAGACGGCATTCCGTACGCGGTATGGCCATTACGAGTTTCTGGTGATGCCGTTTGGGCTCACCAATGCACCGGCAGTGTTTATGGATTTGATGAACCAGATATTCCGGGAATTCTTAGATCGCTTTGTGGTCGTTTTCGTGGACGACATTCTGATTTATTCACCTTCGGAGGAGGAGCACGAGGAACACTTGAGAGTAATGCTTGAGTTGCTTAGAGCCCATAGGCTGTATGCCAAGTTTGGGAAGTGTGAGTTTTGGCTGAGAGATGTCAAATTCATAGGCCATGTGGTTTCCGGGGAAGGGGTGTCTGTTGATACATCCAAGATTGAGGCAGTGCAGGATTGGTCACAGCCTAAAGTGTTTTTGAGATCCGCAGTTTTCTGGGGTTAGCTGGGTACTACTGCCGGTTTGTGAAAGACTTCTCCAGGCTAGCTTCACCGTTGACTAGATTGACGCGGAAAGGGGTCAAGTTTGTATGGAGTGAGACTTGTGAAAAGTCGTTCCAAGAGTTGAAGATTATTGACCACCGCTCCGGTTTTGATTATTCCGGAGAGAGGTTTGGGTTATGCGGTTTATTGTGATGCCTCACGAGAGGGTTTGGGTTGTGTGTTGACGCAGGAGGGGAAAGTGGTAGCCTATGGCTCACGTTAGTTGAAAATACACGAGAGGAATTACCCTACACATGACCTAGAACTAGCAGCTGTAATTTTTGCCTTGAAGATTTGGAGGCACTACCTTTATGGTGAGAGTTTCGAGGTGTTCTCGGACTATAAGAGTTTGAAGTATTTGTTTACACAGAGAGACTTGAATTTGAGGCAGAGAAGGTGGATGGAGTTCATTGAGGACTACGATTTCGAGTTGCACTATCACCCGGGAAAGGCCAATGTTGTGGCCGATGCCCTTAGTAGGAAATCCATTAGTGATATAGCTTGTATAGCCATCCGGGAGTGGAAGATGTTGGGTGCACTTGGCGAGTTTGATTTGCTTCTAGGCGAATCCGTTGAGGCCGCGACCTTGTTTTCTGTTGTTGCGCAGCCTACACTTGTGAACCGAGTGTTGGAGGCACAGAGAGGTGACCTTGAGGTAGAGTCCCTTCGAGAGAAGATCTCCAATGGGAAGGCTGAGAAGGGTTTGTCTGTGTATCCCGACCTGAGTGTGAGATACCGAGACCGCTTGTTTGTGCCAGAGTCTTGCCGAGAGGAGGTACTCCGAGAGTTCCACCATTCACGCCTTGCGGTGCATCCGGGAGGCACCAAGATGTATCGTGATTTGGGTCACCAGTTTTGGTGGCGGGGTATGAAGAGAGATGTGGTCGTTTTCGTATCGAAGTGCCTTACTTGTCAGCAAGTGAAGGCCGAGCATCAGAGGCCAGTGGGTTTGTTGCAACCCTTGCCTATTGTCGAGTGGAAGTGGGAGCATGTCACTATGGACTTCGTTGTAGGTCTTCCGAGGACTCAGCGGGGTAGTGATGCTATTTGGGTGATTGTAGACCGGTTGACTAAGTCAGCGCACTTCATCCCTATGCGCGTGAGAGATTCAGTAGATCATCTTGCCGACTTGTATATTCGGGACATAGTGAGGTTACACGGGGTCCCAGTGTCGATCGTCTCAGATAGAGACTCTCGTTTTACTGCTAGGTTGTGGCAGAGTTTGCAGAGTGCCTTAGGCACTAGATTGACCTTTAGCACGGCTTATCATCCTCAGACTGACGGGCAGTCCGAGCGTACTATTCAGATCCTTGAGGATATGCTTCGAGGTTGTGTCCTTGACTTTAGTGGGACGTGGGAGAGGCACTTGCCCTTGGTGGAGTTTGCCTATAACAACAGTTTTCAGTCAAGTATCGGTATGGCACCGTTTGAGGCCTTGTATGGCCGACCATGTAGGTCTCCAGTTTGTTGGGCCGAGGTGGGTGATGCACCTTTGTTAGGCCCGGAATTAGTGAGGGAAACGACGGAGAAGGTTGAGCTTATCCGTAGGAGGCTTGTTACAACCCAGAGTCGCCAAAAGAGTTATGCCGACCGTAGGAGGAGGCCTTTGGCATTTGAGACGGGTGATCATGTATTTATGAAAATATCACCTAGGCGGGGTTTGATGAGGTTCGGGAAGAGTAGGAAGTTGTCCCCTCGGTTTATCGGTCCCTTTGAGATCCTTGAGAGGATTGGGGAGGTTGCCTATCGTTTAGCTTTACCGCCGCAGTTGTCCGGGGTACATGACGTGTTTCATGTTAGTATGCTTCAGAAGTATGAGCCGGATCCGTCCCATGTGTTGGATTGGACCGACTTGGAGTTGACGAGGACATCTCGTATGAGGAGAGACCGATTCGGGTCTTAGATAGGCGGGATCAAGTCTTGCGAGGCAAGACCATTCCCTTGGTAAAAGTTTTGTGGAAACATCACGGAGTGGAGGAAGCCACTTGGGAACGTGAGGTGGATGTCCGTGAGAAATACCCGGACTTGTTTGTAATTGCTTAACCATGTATTGGGATTTTGTAATATTAATGAACTTTGAGAGCATTAAGTATGTCTTGAGCTGTAAAACATCGTATATGTTTTGAATTTATGTAAGTATTTTGGAACTTGCCTTGAAATGGAAGTTTAGTGTAACATTGTATATGTTGAATGTATTATAGAAATGGAAGTACATCATGAATATTGAATATGATATAGAATTGTGAAAATGTGTTGAGATTGATAAATTTCAAGGAAAGCATGCTAATAATGCATATTGAGTTTATATTGTGAAATGCCTCTTGAATAGAGATGGAATGACCGGTAATGGGTCAAGTTGTTGGGAAATGAATTGTAATGTTGTTAAGAATTGAGAAAAACTTGTACTTAATTTCAAGGACGAAATTCTTTAAGGGGGGAAGGTTATAGCGATCCCGGTTTTCCTTTCCTTTGTATATTGTATTCCGGATTCGGTTCCGTGGTTGTGTTGTTGTCTCATTCTCATTTCTAGCCTTTACTCTTTGTATTTGAGTCTTGGGTTGTGTTGGGCAGGTTTGAAACAGGTTGGTTGTACTTCGAAACCAAAAGTTGATACCCAGAATTTGGCCTTCACGCTCGAGCGGGCCCTTCGTTGTTGCTTTTCTGCTCGAGCGGGAGTTTTGACGCTCGAGCGTGATTTTCCACCTCCCAGTACTTTTGTCTGCAGGTCTTCAGACGCTTAAGCGGGATTTTGACGCTCGAACGTGAACCTTTGTTTTTGTTCCTCCACTCGAGCGAGGAGTTTGACGCTCGAGCAGGGACCATGTCTGCAAAACTTCTGGAAGTATGCAATCGACGCTCGAGCGGGCTCTTTTGACGCTCGAGCGTGAGTCTGTGTCTAACGCTCGAGCAGGGGTTTCCACGCTCGAGCGGGGCGACTTTTATATAAATCCGTAATTCAACTTTTTGCGTCACTTTTTTAACTATCTTTCTCTCTCTTACTTTCCCAAAATCAGATTTGAGAGCTGCTCTCTCTAAAACCTTGTCTTCTCTCTAGGGATTGATCTAGTAGGAGTGGTTTCCTCATCTTTGGCCTTTGTAAAAGTTGTTGAGTTTATCGAGGGCTATCTTTTGATTCGAAAATTCTTGGTTTGGAGCATTTCGAGATTTCTCCATCTTCTCCATTAGGTTTCACCTCTTGAGGTAGGGATTTTTACTCATTTCTATGGTCTTTAACATAAATGTTAGGTATTTTGCATAAATGGTTTGATTTTGAAAGTTAGGGTTTCAAATGTGTAAAGAGGGGTTTCAAATCGTTGAACCACAAATGTGTATTTTTGGGTTTCAAAATGAGGTATTTGGTATTGTTGGTAATATTTGGACCTTTGGGTCAATATTGAGAAAAGGGGGAAAAATGCCATGTTTGGGTATATTTGGGTCATTAGTGTAATTAATGACAATTGTTATGGAAATGTGAAATTGAGTTGGAAATAATGGAATTAGCTCATTATGGGTTAGAATGGTGGAGTTGGATTTATTAATCGCTCACTTTAAAAATGTTGAGATTTTATATCTGTTGAGGCATTTATTATCTGTTTAGAAATAACTGCTTTGGGCTATCGGTGGAGGATAGTCTTGATTGTTGTAGACAATGCATGATGATTAGGCAAACTAAAACTAATCAATTGAATATGTCATCGAATATGACGGTTGGAATAATACATTGAATTTATGTATTAATTGATTATGTATGTGATATGTGTTTATATACATTGTATTGTGTGGGAGGAGATAGGGGATTGTAGACAGGCCCGAACGCATCCCGGGCGAAAGGAGTGCGAGTCCCCCCCCCCCCGTTCTGGTTCGATATTGGGTCACTACAGTTCGAAGGACTCAAATGTCACGGTTCTCAATCTTGAACCAAAGAGTCCAAATCCGGCAAATCGTTTTGAACACAGATTTTTTGAAAGAAGTGCCAAACATGGACTGCTTCGCCAGATACAAAGTCGCCACCTAAATGTTTTTTAAATGGGAAATTTAGGAAACCCTGACTCGGTGCCAAAGGCCACGTGTCCGTCATCACCAAAGTTGCCTCGGCTCGGGAACTTGGGTACGATTGGGGAAGGTCACTTCGTGAGCACCCCCGCTCGCCCGGTCAAAGACCGGCCTCTACTAACCATGATATCTATTTTTGAAAACATTGTGTGTTCTTATTCCGGTTATTAGCCTAGATTTACTATGTGATGCGTACAGCATACAAGTATAGACTGAGTCGCCTGAATTGGAACAAAACATTTCATGTTTGTTTGTTTGAAAATGGTTTGATGGTGCTACCCGCAAGTAGGCTAAGACGTGGATTTGCCACCCTCGGGTGGGCTTAAGAAAACATGATTTTGCCACTATCTAGTGGGCTTAAAACAAACATTTGATGAATTGTCCCAATTCAAGTAACACAACCTTCACCCACAGGCATTCAAGCAGTAATATCACATAAGCAAATAGCCTCATGGTAAGCATGCTATTCATGGCAGTCACTCACACACATGCAAGGATGCTAAAGCATAAAAACTTACCGAGTATTCCAAGCCAAAACAGAAGCTAATTAGAAAACATGCATGATCCTAACTATACAGAGATGCCTAATGCAACACATGCAGAATGCAACTATAGCAGGCTCGGCTATTCTAAACATGGCATATGGAATGCTACAGCTAACATGTATTCATTTTGTAATTGAAGTACAATGCAGTTAGTATGGTGCGCCGAGCCCGGTGCATGCAAGACAGATGAATGAATGCAAACATGCTATCACACTGTATGCTAATTGAAATATGCCCTAACCTAACCATCATAAGCAGGTAAATAAAAGGGAAGAAAGACGTGGGATTGGAAGACATACATCACACTCACCCACACTTATTACAATTATGCCCTCGCGCAGAGGGTCCAAATAAATAATACAGTCCCAAATGAAAGAATAGTACAGTCCAAATAATGTACAAATTCCTAATTAATTAACAAATTAACTAAGAAAATAATAAAACTGGCATGCAAGCCAGGGACTGCCTTGATTCTGATGAATGATGTATGTTTGGGCTGCCTTGCGCGGAAATCCACTGGGATGCCCCAATTAGCCTCTGTTTTGCAATGATTCTTGAAATGCGTGCCAAGCCTCGGAAGACTGCTGATTCTTGATTTTGCTGCAATAGAGAGCAAGAAAGGGGCATAGTAATGTATTTTCACAAATATATGCATGCCTCGATCCTCGTGCCACCAATCACGCATCTCGATGCATGATGGCCGAGGAGCCGAATTGCACAACTCAATATAGGATGAATGCATATGAATGCTACAACAAAACCTAACTCCATCACGGATAATCCGGAGCGTCGGTGACTTGGGAATTGAGACACATTCCGTTACTCGGAGTACGAAACGCACCTCGTTTCCCGTGCCCGGGCTAACTCCTATCCCGAACACCATGCAACATGCATGATATGCATGAAATACAACTAAGATACAATCCTAACATACACAATGTCATGGAATGGCATACACGCTATACGAGGTAATATACAACCGGGCATACACAATGCTATGGGTGAAATGGCATATGCAATGCAATGATGGGCTTACACCAACATGAGAGAGCCTCAGCCACACTCACATAGGAGGCCGTCGGATAAAAGTGAAATGCCTTGAAATGCGTGCACACGGGCGCGCAAACCGAGGCAATGGCATACGCAATGCAATGAGACTAAAATGGCATACAGAATGCAAAAATGGACTTACACTAACATGAGTGAGCCGCAGCCACACTCACATAAGAGGCCGATAGATGAAAATGAGATGCCTCGAAATGCGTGTATACGGGCACGCAAACCGAGGCAATGGCATACGCAATGCGATGAGACTAAAATGGCATACAGAATGCAAAATGGACTTACACTAACATGAGAGAGCCTCAGCTACACTCACATAAGAGGCCGTCGGATGAAAACAAGATACCTCGAAATGCGTGCACAATATGGACATGGAATGAAAATATAGTAGCAAGGCAGCCCCAAAACAAGCATTTTCCAGTCTAAAATATGGCCAAACAGCAAGCATAGATAGGGCAACAATGGCATGCAAAAATAGGGGCCAAGAGAGGGGTATTGAAGTAGATGGTAAATGAAAAGCCCAAACAACAAAATACCCTTCTACAACACTGAAGAGGGACCAAAAATATGAACATTTACAGTTTATGACAGCCCCAAAATCAGTATACAAATGTGCTCAAAATGTCATGCAAGATGAGGCTCAAAAGAGGCTATAACATGAGGTACCCCAAACATTTATCAAACAAGCAAGGACCCTTAATGAAACATTCCAAGAAGGTCAAAATATGTCCATTTTCAGTTCTGATCATGGCCGAAAACAAAAGCTAGATAAGCCTAAAAAAGCATGCAAAAATGAGAGGCAAAGAGGGGTATAATGGTAAGCACAACATGGAGGCCCCCAACAGTGGTGATCCCTTCTACAATGTTGTAGAGGGACCCAAAATAATCCTACTCACAGTTCATGATATACTCCAAAGCAATTTACATATAGGCCAAACAAATCATGCAAATTTACGGTAAATAGGAGGGATTATGAAGTAAGTGCAAGATCGGGGGCCCAAAAAGGGTTGAGCCCTTCTTCAATGTTGAAGAGGGGCTCAAAATAGTCCCACTTACAGTTTACATTATGCTCGAAAACAGATCACACATAGGCTAGAAATCTCATGCAAAAATGTGACATACCAAGGGGTATTGAAGCAAGTACCAAATGGGGGTCTCAAACAGTGTTGAACCCTTAAACAAACATGAAGAATGGCTCAAAAAAATGACCCTTTCAGTTAGGGTCGGATCCCAAAACATCAAGAAAAGAGGCTAGAAAAATGGTGCAAAATTGAGCTACAAAAGGGGGAAAATGGCTTACCCTTGAAGACCAATGCTTTTGTTGCTTCTTGGCTTGAGTTTGCTGCCTCTTAGCTGCTGGAAAGCCTCCCAAGGTGCTGGGAATGGAGTGGTGGTGGTGGTGCTTGATGGTGATGAAGAAAATGGTGCCAAACTTGAGAGAATGAGAGAGATAGAGGGAGATAGAGTATGTATGAGCTCTAAGGAATTTTCCAACCCTTTCTTTAGAGCTGGGAGGCCAGCTATATAGGCAAGAGAGAGGGAGAAAAGGTGGGCAAAAGGTGGAGGGAAATGACTCCAAGTTTTCCTCCAAAAGTTTCCCCCGGATACAGATATTTTTGGGGGAAAACAGATATACAGCTGTAATGTACTCACACTGAGGAAGTAGGCCGACCAGGTATTTTTGTTGCAGGTGGCCGGCCGGCCACCCCCTATGGTCGGCCGGCCAAGGGCAAAAATGGAAAGTTGATTTAATGGCCGGCCACCATATAAAAGTGTCCTCCCATGTGTCATCAACAAGACCCTGTGGTTGGAAATTGGCAATTGTAAAACAAGAGAGAGAATAGGCCATTTTTCAAAGGGGTTAAAAAGTGGAAAAAGGAATTACTGGCCGGCCATAGACTTTTAGGGTCCTCCCATGTGTGTACAACACAAATATGTGGTTTGGGTTTGAAGAAAGTGGCCCTAGGGTGGTCAACATTGGCTCGGAAGCGAGAAAAACGGGCGTCGGAGGGCGTCGAAGGAATATAAATGGTTGCTGAGACAATTGCTGGCCTCCCACCCTTCAGTGACCTTCCTGGTGATAAAACAGAGGTACCTGCCAAAATTGAACGAAAACAGATGCAAAACGAATGCTCGGGGGCCAAAACACGCAGTCCGGGGTTCCGAAAACAGGCCGTTAAGTACCGAAAGTAGCATTCGACCACGAAGTGGGTCTCCCAGACCCCAGTGTCCCTCAAAAGGGAGTAAATAGGATGCATGCCAAAAACCGGAGCAGTCGGAGATGGTTAGGTGGTCCCGAACCGAGGCGCACGGCCTGACGGCTCCGAAAATCGGGAACCGGGCTCCGAAATGGGCAAAATGGCCTACGGCCACGAAATGTAGCCCACGGCCACTGAGAGATGGTCTACGAGACCTCTCCCTCCCTTCAGGAAAAGAAACAGAGAAAATCGAGTCTGGTTCGCAAACCGAGACAAGGTACAGAAGATGGTTCGGAAGCCCGGAGGCAGGGCTCACGGCCGAGACTCCGCAACCTCAGAACGAGCACAGTATACAACATCACCAAGCGCTCAATCGGTGACGTCTGAGTCTTAAGGTCGGTCAAAAATGAGGTGTCTACAGGGATGTACTCCACGGTTTAGGGGAAGATAGGGGATGGACCTAAACCGGATATTATTTGGGAGGAAATAGGGGATGGACTCCATTGATACAACAATTTTGTGTATCTATTGAAGTATTGATATAGCAAATTTGTATATCATATGTGAAGTATGGAAGTGTTTGGTTTGAGATTGATACAGCAATTATGTGTATCTTTGGTTAAGTGTAAAGTGTTTAATTTGAGTTGTTATCTCAATTGAAATGGAAGTACTGTTGATAAGAGATGTAATCTCATTTAAAGTATATGGCCAGATTCTGAGCCAAGATTATGAATTGAGAAATTGGATAAGTATTGAAAATAAAATGAAACATGGACACTTTTGTCATGTAATTGAAATGGGTTATGAATTTATTCATGTGAGTTAAACATCTGTCAAATGCTAATGTTTTAGTTGTTGCTCATATTATGTTTAGCATATCTCTACTGGGCGTTGACTCACCCTATATGGGACATCATTTTCAGGTACAGGTAGTATGCCACCTCTAAGGACGTAGCTTGGGAGGGTTGAGGCTGTTGGACTCTTTTGTTATTTTGGTTGTATTACATGTATATCAAGCCAAGGGCTTATTCTGTGTAGAGTTAGCACTCTCTTTTGTAACCAAGTGTTGACTTGGAAAGTTGTAAGCCTATAGGGCATTTACTTTTGTTGTCAACATGTAATACATTTTGTATTGAATACTCTAATGATATATAATTATACTTTATTCTTTTATATCTAAGCATGTCAAGAATGTATGATTTATGTGTTTATTTTGAGGGCGTTACAAGCATGTTGTCATGTTAACACTCACATACATGCAAGATGCTAAAGCATAAATACTCACAGTGTACTCCGAGCCAAAACAAAGGACATGTTAGTAATCAAATGTATGATCCAAGTCCATGTTAAGATGGCTAATGCATCGCAGGAAAAATGCAACTAGAATAGGCTCGGCTAATCTAAGAATGACATGTGAAATGCGACAACTCGATACATGTATTCAACTTGGAATTGAAATACTATGTAATTAGTATGATGCGCCGAGCCCGGTGCATGCAATACGAATGAATGTATGCAAACATGCTGACATAAGTATGCTAATTGAAACGTGCCCTAGGACTAACCATCATAAGCGGTTAAGTAAAAGGGAGAAAGAAGTGGAGGTTGGAAGACACGCATCACACACACGCACGCTTATTACACAATTGCGCTCACTCGACGGAGGGACCGAATGAATAATACAAATTAACTAACTAACAAGCCAATTAATTATTACACAATACTTAACCAATTAAACAAATTAATTAATCTACTAAAGCAGTAAAACAGCCTCGGGAAGAGGGATGCATGCATGCTCGGTCGGCCTCGCTCGGAAACCCGTTGCCATGCCACATGTTGCCTCTGTTTGCACTGCTTTGCACCTCTGAAAACTGTTCCAGCTTCTATGACACTTCTGAACCACCTTGGGGACATTCTGAGAGTCCACCGACCAAGATATAAGGCCACCGGCCATGAAAAAATGGTCATCGACCAGAAGTAGGGATCTCGGCCAGATATTGTTAGCCGGCCGGCACTGAATGTGGCCGACCGGCCATCCCTTCCTGCAGAATTCTGTTTTTGCTGCAGCAGAGGACAGACAGTGTATGGCACGGAATTTACAAGACAATGTGTGCACGACCACCCTCCCTATCATGCTATGAACTCAAGGGAGTATGGCTCTTGACCTTCGGGCCACCAATCACGCATTTCGATGCATGATGGCCAAAGGTGCCAAGTGTGCAAATTAATGTAGAATGAATGCAACAAAGCAAATGAATGCTACACACTCTATCATGTTGGATCAAGAGTGTCGGCGACTGAGGATTGAGGCACGTCTCGTCACTTCTAGTATGAACGTCCCTCGTTCCTCGTGTTTGGTTTGACACCCCAAACCAAACATAATGCAATGTATGTATGCCAGATACAATGCAAAGCAATGCAACTAATGTAATGCAACATGAGCAATGCAACCCAATGCAATCAACCTAAGCATACAAGCTAAGTTAGTGTAACATGAGCATGTCAAGAATCATGCAAACAGCCCAAACATGCAATCACCAATGCAATGGAGGAAGCATGCAATAATACATCTTGGAGCAAGTATGCAATGGTAATGAACCATGTAAATACAAAGCATGCAAATATCATAAAAGCAAACATGCTTAATGGACTTAAACCAAAAGGGGGGGACCTCAGCCATGCCCTAATCAGTGACCAAAACACCCAAATCAAGGGACCAAAAGGGGAGGCATACACGCACATACATTGGTCCATAAGCTAGACCACAATGCACAATCTTCAAACATGAGCAAGATGGGATAAACATGAGAATATGACGATGCAATAAGCTCTGAAATCATGTCAAGAGTGATGCCAAATCATGCACATAGGATAAGCATAGCATACTAATGGACTTAAAGCTCAAAGCTAGCCAAGGAGCTTGTACCAAGGCCATATCAACCAAGCCCCAAAGGGCCAAGGTGAACCAAAATAGTCCCAAGGTAGACCAAAACAAGGCTAGAACATGCATGGAATGTGGCCAAAACATGCTAGAAAGGTGAGCACAAAACATGAGGCATGCAAGGCCAACAAAGGGGTGCTACACTACACCTACTACAACCAAACATGGCATGGCTTAACTAATGAAAATCAGAGTTATGGCATGCTAAAACAACCCCAAAAACCCACTGAAATGAGGTCAACAAGAGCTAGAAGGACATGCTCAAACATGAAGCATACAAGACTAGTTTGCAAAATTTACACTACGAGCGTATAAACCAAGCATGGCATGACCAAGATAGGCAAAAACAATGACATATGACAGAAAAATAACTACAAATACCAGCTAAGACATGGCCAACATGAACTTAACAAAGGTGCTCACATGTGAGGCAAATATGACAAGTATTGAAGACAACAAGGAGAGGGGATGGCCCTCTCCTTCTTAGGACCTCAAAACACCATCCCCACCACTGAAATCCCTCTAGATTTCAGTGGTGAGAAGGCCAATACAAGGTGGTCCCGAAGCTCACAAAAAAGGCACAAAAATGAGGCCAAACAAGGCCTAAGAGGGGGTAAACAACCCCAAACACAAAAGTGATCTTAAACAAAGATCAAAAGCATGCAAAATTAAAACTTTTGTCAGTTATAATCTAAGCTTAAAACAATAAGCAAGAAGGGCTAAAAGCTTAAGCAAGAATGGGGTAACAAAAGCAAGAATGCTCACCCTTGAAGAACCTCTTCAAGAACACCACTCCAGCAACTTTCTTGGATCAAAACCAGCCCAAAAACTCTGAAACTAACTCCCTAGTGCCTCAGCACCAAGAGGATGGAGTAATGCTAGGTGTTTGTGTGCAATAGTGAGACAAAATCACACTTTTGGGTACAAATACACACACAAATGTAAAGAGAGGGAGATATAGAGATAGATAGATACAAACTCTCTAACCCTAAAATTCAAAACCTCTGAGAATGGAGGATGGCCTCCTCTCTTATAGAATTCCAAATTCTAAAGCTTCTAAAAGAAGCTAAGCAAAGGGGCAAATCCCTCCATACACGTGTATGGAGGGGGTGAATTGTGGATACCAGCTGCACCAGCTGGCACAAAATATCTGCATAAAGCAGATGAACAGGGTTCGGCCACCAAAAATGGCCGATCGATCAACATAAGTGCTGGCCGACCAAATATAGTGCCGATCGGCCAACACTCTTGACCGATGGCAAGGAAAAGGTGCCGATGGCCTCATACCCTGGCCGGTGGGTTGAGGGGATGGAAAACAAGCCACCCTCTTCCCTTCGAAGCAAAAACACAAGTGTTTGGTCCACAACCAAGCAAAAAACAGACAAGTTGAGAGATCTTGAGGCAAGGCGCGTAACCGAGACCTCCGAGAACTCAAAACGAACACGAGCATGGATGATCATCGAGTGTTCAAACGATGACGTCCAAGTCTTGAGGACGGTAAAAAATGGGGTGTCTACACTATCCTCCACCGATAGCCCAAAGCAATTATTTCTAAACAGATAATAATTATATCAACAGATAATTTATCAACAATTTCGTAAGTGAGCGATTAATAAATCCAACTCCACGATTCCCTCTTATAATAAGCCAATTTCATTATTTTCAACTCAATTCCACATTTCCATAATAAATGTCATTAATTACTCTAATGACCCAAATATGCCCAAACATGGCATTTTCCCCCTTTTCTCGACATTGACCCAAAGGTCCAAATATTATCAACAACATCGATTCCATCATTTTAAGACCCAAGATACATATTTATGAGTCAAAATAACCAAACCCCTCTTTATTTATTTTGAAAACCTAAAATACAATATCAATTTTTAATGTTTTGTGCATAAACTTTAAAAGTTTGTTATGATTAAAGATTTTATAAAGAAATTCTAGGAGGATCTGAAGCAAAAGCATAATGCATAGTCATACACAGAACTACCCTTTATAGGCCTTGTTATTTGTTTTGGTTCAAATTGTTTTTTAAAAACATCAAAATCATTTGCTGATATGCTTATACAATTCATATAGACAGACAGGACAGCAGAGAAACATCAAAATTACTGATCTGCAAGGGCACAAAAAAAATATTAAAAGAATAATAATAATAATTGCTAATCTGCAAAGGCAAAAAAAAAAAAAAAAGGCCTTGGTGTACCCACGCCGTACCCAAATGAGCCAAACGTACTGGACTCTCTTTTGCCGTACCCGGTACGCGTACCGCCGTACCGGTACGCGTACCCGCACCCGGTAAGTACCCGGTACTCGTACGGCACTATTTTTGGAGTACCCGTGCTTCATAGCAACCTCTATATACACGCATCCACACGCTGTCTAACCGGCACTACATCTCTCAAACTCGTGTTCTCTTTGTCAACCGCCGAGCTTAGCTCATTGCATATCATCTCAAATGTCTCCTTCCCCATCTTAAACCCTTGAACTCTTCCTCTGGAAATTCAGCATTGTTGCATTCATCCCACAATGTTTGGGACCTGTTCTTCACCCACAACCTCCTATGAGTGGCAGTTCTACCACCACCACCACCCACTTCCTCTCCCTCCTCCTCCGTCCCAACCAGGGCAGTCACAACCGCAGCGGCCGTAGCAGCAGCAGCAGCTTTTGATTTCCTCCTTCTCAACCCACGATCATTTTGATCCAGATGATCATAACTACCCTGTAACTTCTTGTAGTAATCCAACATAGCTCGAGTCTTTTTCTTGTGGTTGGCATAGAATAAGAGCTTGTCTTCTTGTTGAGTCTTCGACCACTCTTCTGAATCAAGCTTTTCTTGCTCGTCAATCAGCAACAGTGAGGTTATAATCTCTTTCAAACCTTCCTTGTTTTTGTTACCTTGTTGTTTCTTGCTCAATTCATCGCCACTATTGTTTTTATTTTTGTTGTTGATGTTGTTGTCGTTGTCGTCATCGTTGTCTTATTGAGATAATAATTGTAGAAATTAAGGAGGAAGGAAGAAGTATGGAGAGGAAGATAGAGGAAGAAAGAAAAGAAAGAAGAAAAAAAAAAGAGAGAAAAATCTTATTTTTAGTTAACTTTCGAAGCTTTGACGGTATGCAAAAAGAGGTGAAACAAGGTGTATGAGGGATGGAATGAAAATTAGGCCATGAGGTGAATCTAACAATACGAAAATGAGGCAAAATGGAGTCATGATGAGGGAGATATAAGTTCTTGAATGTGTGAGTTTAAATATGAAAATTTTGTCCAAAGAGAAAAAAATCTTATTTTTAGCCAATTTTCAGAGCTCTAAAGGCACGCAAAAAGAGGTGAAACAAGGCTTATGAGGGATGGAATAAAAACTAGGCTGTGGGGTGAATCCAATGACGCAAAAATAAGGTAAAACGGAATTACGATGAGAGACAGATATACAAGTGCTTGAATATGTGTGTTTGAATTTGAAATTTTGTCCAGATTTCCGTTAGTGTAATATAACAGAGATGGACGGAGGGGCCAGATTAAAACACGGGTGAAAGAATGGGGTTTAATTTGTAAAAATTGAAAATCTGAGATTTAAAATGAAAAATGCGTGAAACCCTAGAGTTTTTTTTGTAATTAACCCTTTTCTTTTTTTTTTTTTAAGGTCTTTATACAAGAAAGATATTTTATTGTTGAGCCTTTTGGCAAGGAGTATATATATATATATATTAATAGTAATAATTTTTCTAGGCATGAGTTTTTTAGGGGAGCTTCTCACAAAGATCAAAGAGGATAAAAATTTGGGACTACAAAAAAACCGAGGGCCTTTGGGCGAATGCCTAAATCGTCTATTGGATAGGCCACACTTGTTTATTAAAAAATATATAAAAAAAAACATATAATTGTGATTTATAATTGTAAGAATATCATAGTTATATCATTAATGATGAGTTTATTGCACTTATAACGTAAGTTTATGATTTCTTAAGAAGTTATTTTATTTCAGATTATTTTTGTTGGAACAAGTAAAAGGATTTAATTAAGGTGGTGCTATTAGTACTCTCATTTTCAACCAAAAAGAAAACACTATATTTTGCTGTTATCATGCAACTTTTGTGCAAATATAAAAATGAAATGTTATAAATTTACAATTTATATTTTCAAATTGACCTACAATAATCTGACATAATAATTAAGCCTTATGCAATTGATGAATTAAGACAAATTAAAGATTAACATTTAACATAACATGTCATTGACTAAATCCATTGACCTCCCAAATAATAATATAAACCTTGAATTAATGAATAGGAAAAGAAGTAAATATAGTGGTTTGAGGTGGGATTGTTGAACTTGAGGTAGTTGGCAAAATTGTGGAGATAAGAACATAATTAATAAAATGGTGGTGCTACATGTATCAATTAGTGTACCAACATTAGTTATGATATTATTATTAACCCCACTCATTAATCACATTACAAATATCAAAAACCTTTTAAATTATGTCACATCATCAATTGGTAAAATAATTAGTACACTAATTGGTGCATATAGCATTATTCTTAATAAAATTGTTTGGTAAGTAGGATAAATAATTGTTTTGAAAGAAATTTTTTATTTTTATTTTTATTCCACTTCTGCTAGCTTGTCATGGGGGCGGCAACTGGTAGTGGTGGTGATATGGATAGATAGGAAAATTAGGTGGACAGATAGATGACATGTAGACAAATACGATATGACACATAAACAGATAGGTGGACAAATAGATAACGTGAACAAATATATGGATAGATAAGTAGGAATAATATGGGTTTTCAAATTATTTTGGCCCCTAGAGTTTCTAGATTATGTTTATGTGTGCATTTGGATACAATTATACAAATTAATAACCATTGAGGACTAATTTAATAGGAAAAAAAAAGTTATTTAAAATTTTGAACAATTTAAATTATACAACAAATTTTTTTATTTTATTTTATTATTTTGAGCAAACTGCACCTCACAACCAATTTAATGAGCATTTGTTTGAATAATTTAAGTTGTCCAAATTATAAAATTATCTTTTCGTCTATCAAATTATAAATTAACAATTATTGATTTGTATAATCACATCCAATTAGACCACATGGATAGAAATTAAAAAATTTAAATACTAAATAAACAAAATCAATAATTTAGAAATGAAATAAATAAATAAAAAACTAACCATAATTTAGGAAATAGAGTGAAATTAAACTAAAGAAGAGGACTTTCAACAAAAAAAAGTTGAACAAGAGCACACTCCTTTTTCGACTCTAGGGGTGAACTCTCTTTTCTAATTGCTGGTTTGGGAGTGAAAATTTGTCTTCGTTCTTTGGACGCCTACTCCTTGTTCCACTTGAGGGGGATACCTCCTTGGTTTCGTAGATTATTAATACTGCTATTCCAACGTGGGCTTGGTTCAAGAGATGATTAGTCGTCTTCTCCCGGGCTTTCTTCTCGTGGAGATACGATTGAGGAAAAAGAAAGAAGTCAAGTAAAGAGCATATCGGGCAGGTCAAAGGCGATCCCCCAATCTAGAGAGAGTCGAGATGAACCTAAGCGAGACCGATGAGTGATATGTGTTAAACATATTGATTTTGATGATTGTTTTTTATTATGTTTTGATTTATTTTGAAATATGGATTATAATTGAAAACTTAAAATTTAAATAAATTTTTATAATCCTTAAATTCTCCTTGTGTTTAACAATATTTTTAGAGTGCAAATGGTTTTTAAACAGGTGAAGAATTAAGCACAAAACAGGCCCAAAACAAAGTGCAAAACAACCCAGAAACAACAGCAGAAATAGCAGCAAAACAGCCTCAAAATGACAGCAACACAGCACAAACAACAGCAGAACAAAGGAGGTTGAAAATACACTGGGTGAACGTCCGGGGGGAAGACCGGTTAGGCCAAAATCAGCCCATTTCATTCCAGTTCAGTCCAGCTTCGCTCTAGCTGTCAAACCAACAGTATGCTTGACGACCACGAATGACATCCTTGACGACCAAGAGTTGACTGGACATCTAGGAGGACATCTGAGGGGATGTCCAGGGTGGATGACCACCAAGAACAAATCTTCATCTGGGACATCTGGGTGGACAACTACTCTGTGTTGCAACGGCTCTTTTTCAAAAATACTTGTCAACAATCAAACCCATCTTTCAACTCTTTCAACATCTAATCATGTATGGGAAATACAAGTTTGAGTAGAGTAGATTCAACCAAAATCTCACTCAATCTTCTCAACACACGCAACAGACAACGCTCGATGAATTTCTTCTTAAATAAATAGAAGTGCTCCTGCTGAAGAAAGTTAGAAGAGAGACAACAAGCAAAACATTTTCATATCATTCATCACTCACATATTTCATCTTCTCTAAGTTCCTGAAGTTATCTTCATCTGGGTATTACATTCATCCTTCAGAAAATTAAATACTGAGCTTTTAGCCTTAAGCTTATCTACCTGTGAGAGGTTATCAGAAAAAATCAGAGAGACTTGAGCCGAGAAAATTTGTTTGATTCTATCATCAATCTCAAACTCATCGTTAGAGTTATCTGAAGTATTCTCCATTCTTGTTTGATTCATTTTCTTTAGAAAGCAAAACACTGAACCTAAGCCTTAAGCATATACATCTTTGAGAGGTTTACTAATATATCTTCTGAGCTTCAACATTGTATATCTATCTGTGAGAGATATTTTTGTAGCTTTCTTTGAAAGCAAAAACACACATTTCCAATCTTGTAAAAGGTCTCTAGCAAGCCTGCAAAGCTAAAGAAAATTTGTGGAGGATTGCTCCATGTGTATGAGGTTATTAGTATCCCTGTGAAGCTAGAAAATCTGTAGAGGATTGCTCCATGTACATGAGATTGTTAGCACCCCTGTGAAGCTAGAAGATAGTGGAAAATCTCAAGTGAAGCTTGAGGAGTGGATGTAGGCTTGGTTAAAGCCAAACCACCATAAATCGTGTTTGCATTTTTCTCTCTTATCCCTTTACTCTATTACTCTAGCTAACTGATATATTTGTTTCCATTCACTGTGTTAACTTAATCCACTGCCATTTAACTTATTGTGTTAAGTTTTGCTTGATCAATTTCTACTATACTAGTTAGTAAGTTTTTATTGGGGAATTATTATTTTTAATTTGTAGAAACCTAATTAACTCCCTCTTAGGTTTTTTTTTTTTTTTCTTTTGAGAACGAAACAACCATCCATATATTATACTCTTAAGTAGTAGTAGTTACATTTTTGGCCAGATTATGTGCTGGCTGAATAACACTTCTGTCAACTTTATGAAGACATACATAATTCAAACACTTTGCATAAGCTATAATATCTTGAACAAGAGTAAAAATGTGCTAATCCTCCTGACATCGTTGCTGTTGAAGTATCTGGACTAGTGCCTGACAGTCTGTGTACACATTTATATGTTTCAATTCGTTTTGTACAGCCCATCGGATCGCATCCAAGCATGCATGTGCTTCAGCTACTAAGGCATGTGGTAAGGATGTCTTCACCACAGCCTGTTTTTTGATCAGCTACTTCTGGTTGTCCAAGCAAATCCATGCAATTCTAGCATTGTCGGTTGGTGATTTCCATGAGCCATCTATAATGAAATGCCAAGAATCTATTGCACTGCTGGTGTCTAAAACATTCTGCAAAATACAAAGGTTAGATGTGTTAGTGCCTTGATTATTTTCAGAAGTAGAGCAAGTTCCATTGCCTGTTTTAGTAAGACATAAGAACATATCAAAGAGTTTCCTAGCTTCTTCTAATGTATTCTCAATATTTGGGGAATTGTGATGGAAGACCACTTGATTTCTTTGTAGCCATATGGCCCATAGAATGGCAACCAATTGGATAACAATTTGAGTGTCATGGACTTGTTCAATCCAACCCGTAAACCATTGAAAAAAAGATACTGGTACACCAATTCTAAAATCCAAACCCAAAGGCGATCCCCTCCATACTTTTTGTGCCCACTTACAGTCAAAAAATACATGTACAATTGTCTCTTCATTATGACATCTGGCACATCTAGTGTTAACTTGGACACCACGTTTTTTTAATTCCCATTGGATAGGAAGAATTCTATGAAGACATTTCCAAATGAAGACAGTCCATTTTGGAGGTAAGCCTATATTCCATAACTTCTTCCATACCCCTTGAGTAGAGCACGTCCTGTAAAACAAAGGATAAGTACGAATCAAGGCTTGTTTATACCCAGATTTTACAGAATAAACTCCATTTTTAACGGGGCTCCAAACTAGTCTGTCTTCACAAGGATAATTGGGTATATGAACCGATTTAATAGCTCGAGTACAATCTACTGGGAAGAACAATCTTATCAAACTCTCCCTCCAACAGCCGTGATCCCAATCAATAAAATGTTCGACTCGCATATTTGGAAGAATTCTGGTAATATCCCTTCCTCTAAAGGGGTTGGGCATAGAAGGGATCCATTGATCTTCGAAAGGCTGAATTTGTTGCCCATTCCCCACTACCCAATGAAGACCCAACTTCAGTAAATCCCTACCCCATAAGATACTCCGCTACCCCCAAGAAGCGGTAGAACTCAAAGTAACATTGAGGAGAGTTTGTCTATGACAGTACTTACTCAAGAAGACTCGTGACAATAACCCATTGGGATTAGAAATCAACCTCCACGCCTGTTTTGCGAGCAGTGCTTGATTGGAACACGTTAAATCCCTAAATCCCAATCCACCCCAATCTTTTGGAAAGCATAAATGCATCCATTTTTTCTAAGAGATACCTCGCTCACCATTGGACTTCCATAGGAAATTTCTGATTATTTTAGAAATTTTGCTCAAAAAAGAATTTGGCATTCGGAATACAGACATTAAGTACACCGGTATTGAATGTAGCACATGTCTAACCAAAACCCCTCTTCCTGCAAAATTTAACATCTTACATTTCCACCCTTATAGCTTGTTATTTTTTCTAAAATTGAATTGAAAATAACCCTTTTGATCGGCCCGAAAAACCCAAATTGGCTCCTAAATAAATGCCCGAATAAGTCCCAGCTTTAACACATAAAATGGATTGGAGACTCTGTTTATTAGATTCTAACATATTTGGGCTAGGGAAAATTTCAGATTTTTGGTAGTTAATACGAAGCCTCGTCTGTGAGCAAAAAGCATTCAAAAACCATCGTAAACACCATACATGGAATAACTCAAATGTTTGAAAAAAGAAACAGTCATTTGCAAAAAGGAGATGATTTACGAGGGGGGCTTGTTTACAAATAGCTATCCCTTTACATATGCCTTGATTTTAAAACCATCCAATAAAGTTTGCATTACCAATAAAAACAGATAAGGTGACAAAGGATCACCATGCCTAAGACCTGCTGATGGATGGAAAAATTCAGATCGGCTTCCATTAATCAACACAAAAAAGGAAACTGTAGAAATACATTGTTCAATCAACCTAAGCCAGTGTTGGGAAAACCCAATTTTTCGCATTATTGTTAATAAAAACTCCCAACTGACCCTGTCATAGGCCTTGTTCATGTCTAGTTTTAGTCCAAACACGGTCTTCCGACCCTTTTTGTGTTTTTTAATATATTCTACGATTTCATGTGCCAATAAAATATTGTTAGAGATCAACCGCCCCTTTAAAAATGCACTTTGATTAACGGAGATCAAGTCTGGCAGAATTTCTCGAAGTCTATTTGCTAGCACTTTGGCCCCTATTTTATACAACACATTTGTAACGCCCTAAAAAGGGATATAAATAAACCACACACAAGATCTATGAATACATTGAAAAGGTTATACATTCATCCATCAGAGTTTATATTACAAAAGGTGTTACATGCATTACACTTTCATAAATGTTCATTCTAAAACTACAGCATGTAACACTAATTGTTAACAACAAAATAAATGCCCTACAGGCTTACACCTTTCCAAGATATCTCTTGGTTACAACAAAAGAGTCATGAGCTCTATACAAGTAAAGCCCTCGGCTTGAATGAACACTTAATATGAAAAGAAGAACAACAAAAATAGAGCCTTCAACCCCAAGTCCTCCCAAGCTATGCCCTTGGAGGTAGCATGTCACCTGTACCTGAACATGGTTTCCCAAGTAGGGTGAGCCAAAGCCCAGTAGAGATATACTAACGCAATGTATGAAATTTAACTAAGATATAAGCATTAGATAAATGTTCAATACTTAGAACCAACCGACACCTTTTCATGACCAATCAATAATAACATCAATATCTCATTCCATTTCCATTCATTTATTCTTATCAACTCACAGAAATAGTTCCTTGTTGTCTAAACAACCCTAAACGAGACTGCAACTCATTTGTTAAAACTTCAATAGCAACCATTATTCAAACACTTCGATTTTCTTGCCATTTTACGGAATTCTCATCCGAGGGCGTCAACACCCACATATATAAGATTTCGGGACTTTCACCCTGGACACACCGGCTAACTTAATTTGTAATGGAGTCCATCCCCTATCTCCTTCCACACAATGGAGTACATTCCCTATCCTCTCCCAAACAATAATACATATACAATGTATTTAAGGACGTGTCATACACAATGACTACCAAATTCACATATTCAACAATTTAGTCAAACCGTCATATTCAATGACAATTCATATGATTAGTTTTAATTTACCTAATCCTCATGCAGTTTCTACAACAATCATAGCTATCCTCCACCGATAGCCCAAAACAGATATTTCTAAACAGATATACAATCTATTAAACAGATAATTTATCAAATTTTCATAGGTGAGTGATTTAACAAATCCAACTACACCATTCATCTATATACCCTTCAAATTTCATATTTTTCATATCAATTTCATTATATGTACAAGATGAATTATTCAACCCAAATTAGGGCAAATTTCCCATTTTTCTCAAATGTCAACCCCAAGGCTAAATTTCCCATTTAATTACAAGAGAGCTACATATTCAAAGACCCCAAAGTCATTTTACAACCCAACATGGAAAACCCCTCTTTTAATTTGTACCAAAACCCTAGTTTACCCAAATCACTCCCAAATTCCACCATTTATACATAACATCAAATACCTAGGTTAAAAACCATACTAAAGTGTAGAATATCCCTACCTCAAGTGTAGTAGCTCAAAGGAGATGAAGAAGAAACTCAAAAGTGCCCAAACTCGATTTTGCTCGGATCAAGAGGAAGCCCACAAGATGCTCTAACTTTTTATAAAAGGAAGTAGGGTGGAGAGACCCTTAGATCATGGAGTATTTGTAGAGAGAGAACATTTTAGAGAGAGAGATAGCCGATCTAGGGTTTTTAGCAAAAAGAGATTCAAAAAGTGATGTAAAACTCCTCTACTGCGAACTGATATACGCGACCCTCACTCGAGCGACCAGACACAACAAGTGACCTCGTTCGAGCACAAGAAGTGTCGCTCGAGCGTAAAATGCAAAGCTTCAAAAGTATAACAGACGCACACGACCGCTCGAGCGAAGAACTTTATCTTCCCAGAAATGCTGCGTCTGGGAAGGAAACCTGAGAACCCTCAAAGCTCGCTCGAGCGCAAGAAACCTCACTCGAGCGAAGAAGAAAATTACACAAGGCTCACTCGAACGCAAGAAGCCTAGTTCGAGCGAAGAAGCCAAAATCTGGGCAACAACAATCTAGACCAACTAACAACCAACCTGTTCCAAACTCGCCCAACAAGTTCCAAAACTCAAATGCAAAGAGTCAAAGGGGAAAAACAAGACATGGATACAATATTTAACCACAGATCCCAAGTCCAAAACACAATGAAGGCCGAGGTAAAACCGGGGTCGCTATAACCTCCCCCCCTTAAAGAATTTTGTCTCCGAAATTTTAGTATAAGTTTCAAAACCATGTTTACCAAATTTTCAAATTGGTCGCAATTCAATTCTCGTTACCATGACCCACCTACTGGTCATTCCATCTCCTCACAAGGGAACAAATCCACAATCTATATATATAGCCCAACATGTTTTACCAATATGCCTTTTTCTGAAATTTAACTAATTTCAATACATATATTCCACATCTCCAAAACACATTCAATGTTTATGATATATTTGCATTTCCAAAACTCAAACAACATATACAATGTTCAAATTAAACTTGCATTTCCAAAACACATTCAACATATACAATGTTCTCATAATTCAAAACATATACAGTGTTTTCATAGTTCATAAACAAAACTAAAATCTCAACATATACTCAAACATCAACAAATAAGTCCCGATATTTCTCTCGGACTTCCAATTCACGCTCCCAAGTTGCCTCCTCAACCCCGTGATGTTTCCACAATACTTTGACCAAGGGAATTGTCTTGCCTCACAAGACTTGGTCCCATCTATCCAAGACTCTCACCAGTCTCTCCTCATACGAGATATTCTCGTCTACTTCTAAGTCGGTCCAATCCAACACATGCGATGGATCTGGCTCATACTTCCGAAGCATACTAATATGAAACATGTCATGTACTCCGAAAAGTTGTGGCAGCAACGCCAAACGATAAGCAACCTCCCCAATCCACTCAAGGATCTCAAAAGGGCCAATAAACAGAGGGGATAACTTCCCACTCTTTCCAAATCTCATCAAACCCCGTCTAGGTGATATTTTCAAAAAGACATGATCACTCATCTCAAATGACAAAGGTCTCATCTTACGGTCGACATAACTCTTTTGACGACTCTGAGCTGTAACTAACCTCTTACAGATAAGTGCCACATTCTCCGTCGTTTTCCGAACCAACTCTGGACCCAACAAAGGTGCATCACCCACCTCGGCCCAACACATTGGAGATCTACACTGTCGGCCATACAAGGCCTCAAACGGTGCCATGCTAATACTCGATTGGAAACTGTTATTGTAGGCAAACTCTACTAAGGGTAAGTGTTTCTCCCACGACCCCTTAAAGTCAAGGACACAACCTCGAAGCATATCCTCAAGGATTTGAATAGTACGCTCGGACTATCCGTCAGTCTTAGGATGGTAAGTAGTACTCAAGGTCAATCTGGTGCCCAAGGCACTCTGCAAACTCTGCTACAACCGAGCAGTGAAACACGGATCTCTATCTGAAACAATCGTCACAGGGACTCCGTGTAATCTCACTATGTCCCGAATATACAAGTCAACAAGGTAATCTACCGAATCTCTTACGCGCATAGGAATAAAGTGCGCCGACTTGGTGAACAGTCAACTACTACCCAAATGGCATCACTGCCTCGTTAAGTCCTCGAAAAGCCCACAACAAAATTCATCGTGACATGCTCCTATTTCCACTCAGCTATAGGTAAGGACTGTAACAAACCCACTGGCCTCTGATGTTCGGCCTTCACTTGCTGACAAGTAAGGCATGTCGATACAAACACGGCTACATCCTTCTTCATACCCCTCCACCAAAACTGGTGACTCAGATCATAATACATTGTAGATACCCCATTTTTGACCGTCCTCAAGACTTAGACGTCATCGTTTGTGCACTCGATGATTGTGCTTGTTTGTGTTCGTTTTAAGCTCCCGAAGTCCTCAGCGGAATGCCCTATCTTTAAGCCTTTGAACCTGGTTCTTTCTCTACCTTGTTTTGGACCAAAACTTGGTGTCTGGACTTGTTGGTGACCTGTCAGCCACCCCCCAAGGCTGTCGGCCATGGATATGGCCGGTCGGCCACCAGTCTCTTTTTCCAGATATTTCTTGATATTTGTTTGCCAGCTATGCCAGCTGTTGCTTACTGAGCTGCATCTTCATACACGTGTGTGGTAGGATGTATCTAAGCTCAAACCTTGATTTTCTATATATAGGGGGTTCTTCCCCCATTTTGGGGGGTTATACATTTTAGACCAAAAATCTCTCTCTCTCTCTCTCTCTCTTGTTATTTTGTGCCTTAAAGTCTAGTTTCTCTACACTTTTGCACATGAACCCTTGATCAAACTTGGCCACCTTGGAGCTAAGGTCTCTTGGAGCTTTGTTTGTGCTCTAGAAGAAGGTTTAAGCTTGGGTTGTTGCTTAATTTGTGCTTGAGCTTCAAGAGGTAGTTTACTTGAGTAGTATACTTACTTTGAATAATTGTTTTTCCATCCTTTTGTATTGTTTTTGGGCTGGTTTTCAATTATAAAAAAACTCTTTTTTTTTAGGCTTAAAATGATGGTTTGAGGCTATCTTGTGTTAAGGGGTAATCCACCCTTCTTGTTGCTTAATTGTTTAAGCTTTTGTGCCATCTTTTCATCACTTTCAAAACAACTTTTTTGGCCCTTTTAACCACTGAATCTCAGAGGTTTTTCAGTGGTAAAAACCAACTTTTGAAGTCCAAAATTAGAGGGGTTAGCCTCCCTGTAGACACCCATTTTTGACCGCCCTTAATACTTGGGCGCCACTGATTGCTTACTTGGTGATGAAAGTTGTGTAGTACAAAGGTTCGATTTCTTCGGCAAGAGAAGCTCCGAATCCCAACCTCACACCCCCTTTTTGGACCAAAGCCTTTTGACCAAAATGATTTTTAGACCTTAAAACCCCCTCTTTCAAAATATTTTGGAAAAAAGTTCCTACGATGTTCTGAGGCTCGCATTTCGTTAAATGTTGCACTTTTCGGTAAACCGAGCAAGGACAGAGTGGGAATAAATGGAAGAGAGGTAAAATCTTTCAAAAATATTTTCAAAACATCTTGTTTAGAGGTTTGGAGTTAAAGAAAATTGGAGGAGAGAAAAGAAACCTAGTTGGGGAAGAAGTTGGGCATAAACCGTTAAGAGAGAGTCGGGGCAGCCTTCACTCAATCAAGCCCATCCTTTTGTACACTTGGATTTCAGATATGAGGACACCACCATTGGAAAGTGGACTTTCGGGGTTTCATTTTAGACTCAAGAATGACCTGCAAAGAAGTCCGGATGAGGGAGATATGCCCATTTGAAGTTGGGCCTGAATGCAGATTTTGAGGGCCAGCCGTGGATCAGTGAGAGTCGACCGTGGATCAGTGAAGGCCGGCCGGGCTTTGATGGCATCAGACAGACAGCTGGCGGGAATTGAACAAATATCTTGGTTTGAAGATATTTATGATATTTTGGCTCAAATTCTATAAATAGAGCTCCTATATTCAGAATTCAATGTTGGCAAAATTTTCCAAAGGCTTTGAAGAGCTAAAAAGACCCTCCTCCCTCTTCCTTCCTCCTTGGACCCTCAAACCTCTTTTTAGCTATACATACACAATACATACACCATTGGAGTTTGTTCTTGGAGCTTTTTGCTGAGATTTCAACCTAAGTTTCATAGACTTGAGGGTGTTGAAATCAAGTTTGTTAACTAAAAGCCTACCTCTCTTTCAAAGGTATAGCTTCTTCTTTCATCTTCTTCTACTCTTCTCCTCTATTTTTCTTGTCTTTATATACTGATTTTCAGAGTTTAAAAAGGCTGAAAAATGTGATTTAAAGGTTCCAAAAGTGGAGGGGTTAACCACCCCTCCTTAGTCTTGCTTACAAGTTTTGTACCTCCTTGTTCTTACCTATCTTTTGGTGCTCTTTTAACTTGATTATAGCCACTATTTTGAGGTTATTTTTGGACTATTTTCAGAGGCTAAAATATGTTTTAGAAGTCCCGAAAGTAGAGGGGTTAGCCTCCCCTCCTTAGCTTTGTTTACTAGCTTTGTGCCTCCTTGCTTTTGGCTTTGTTTTGTGCTCTTTTAACATCATTTTAGCTACTTTTTTTTGCATATTTAGGGGCTGTTTTAGGGCTGTCTTAGCCTTTAAAATTGTTTCATGCTTTGATTAGTTTGCTTGTTATCTTATATGTTCATATACATAGCTTGTTGCATGTTGTTCTAGGCTTTTCTTTCATTAATTTCCATGTTAAGAGCCTCACTTTAACAATCAACTTACTATTTATTACTTTCATTTGAGAGTTGTTTCAAATGGTTGATGGTTATTCAACACATGAACTAGAGTTTTGCGCTTAATGGCTTAATCTCTACGGAGATTCATTGTCAATGGTGTAATCTCTCTTTCATGTTGAGAATTATTTCTCATTTGATGCTTCTCTCCTTTTAGAGGACTTAATCACCATGGACAAATGGACTAATGAATGGCAAGGCCTAAAACAATTGGTTTAAAATTTGGATCAACCCACTCAAAGAAAATGGCTTGAATAGCTTGAACTTGGCTGGACGTTATGCCAAGTTCCTTTGTGTCAAGGGTCATCAAGCATTAATTCATATTGTTTTTGATGTCCTTGAAGCGTCTCAACTTCCCCTTTTTTGAGTTCATTCCATGACAAAAAGGGGAGGGGTGGTCTATTTGCATAGCATTCATTGATTTTTGGTCCAAGATGATATCCGAGATCATCAAGCAATCACATCGCTCATTGATGGTTTTGGAGTCAATCTCAACCTTCTCTTGAGGCTTTCCTATGACAGAGAAGGAAGGAAGGACAAACAGAACTTGAAAATGCTCTATCTGCACTGATTTCACCTCAGAGCACAAAAACAGAGTTTGCACCAAAGCAATGCACGACCGGCCCTCTATAGGCTCGGCCAGCCATCAGTAATGCACAGCCGGCCCTTGGTGTGTGGCCAGCAGTGCAGTTTTGTAGAAACAGAGGCAGTGGCTAAAGGTGAAACAGAGGCAATCTGGGGCAGACAGAGCAGCTTTCAAGTGATGTGCATGCAACCTCCATCCATCTCCTTTTGTGCTTGCATTGAATGTGTTTGATCGTTTAATTGTTTCATTAGCATAGCAAATTGTGTTGTAATATTTAATTAGTCTAATTAGTTGTAGCTAATTAGTTGGTGTTGTAATATTTAATTAACTTAGCCTAGTTAAATTCTTAATTAATTAGCTTAGATAGTTAGTTAATTATTCATTTCAAGTGTTGTAATAATTAGTTAATTAGTTTAGCTTTTTATTCAAGTATTGTAATACTTAGTCTAATTAGCTTAGTTAGGTTAGCTTAATTAACGTAACTAGTTAGTTAGCTTATTCATTCGAACCCTCTTTCGCAAGGGCGTAATATTGTAATAAGTGTGCGTGCGTGTGTGTATGTCTTCCAACCCCACGTCTTTCTCCTTTTTACTTAACCGCTTTTGATGGTTAGACTAGGGTCATATTTCAATTAGCATATCGCATGTTTGCATCCATTCATTTGTATTGCATACACCGCGGCTTAACGCATCATTCTAACTGCGTTGTAATTCAATACCTTATTTGAATACGTGTTTATCGCATGTTGTTCAAATCGATTCATATGCCATATTAGTAGCCGAACCTATTAATTGCATATTGCATGTGTTGCATTAGACACTTAACATAGTTAGGATCATACATCTTTCTAACTAGTTTTTGTTTTGGCTTGGAGTACTCAGTGAGTTTTATGTTTGAGCATACTTGCATTAGTGTGATTGCCATGTTGCCATGTCTAGCATGCTTGCCATGAGGCTAAATGCTTATTTGCTAAATTGCATGAATGCCTATGGATGAAGGCTTGTTCTTTGAATTGGAACGATTCAACGAATGTGTGTTTTAAAGCCCACTTTGTTGTGGCAAATCCTGTTTTAAGTCCACTACGTTTGGTGGCAAATTCGCAAATCTTTAAGCCCACTTGAGGGTGGCAAATTCAAACCATTTTCGCAAACAAACATGAGTTGAATTGTTCCAAGTCTTGCGACTAATCTATACTTGCTTGTGTGCGTCACATAGTAAAGTTAGTTTAATAACCAAAATAAGAATACATAATGTTTATACAATATCATATCATGATTAGTAGAGGCCGATCTTTGATCGGGCGAGCGGGGGTGCTCATTTCAGGACCTTCCCCTCTCGTACCCAAGTTCTCGAGCCGAGGCAACTTTGGTGATGATGGACATATGGCCTTTGGCACGAGTCAAGGTTTTCTAAATTTCTCAAAAACAAAATATTTAGGTGGCAACTCTGTAATCTGGCAAAGCAGTCCAATTTTGGCATTATTTGATTTAAAATCGATTTTCCAAAAAGATTTGCTAGATTTGGACTCTTTGGTGTTTATCAGTTTCACATTGCACTTATGAGACTAGATTAAGAACCGCGGGAGTCCGAACTGTGAGGCCCTCTTTTCAAACCCCTTTCCGAAAGGCGGGGCGTGGAAAAAGGCGAGTCCACACTCCCCTCCTTGTATCTTGCTTGCATGCCTAGTTAGCCTCATATGTTAGCATGTTTTTCTAGCCTAACTTAGCTTTAGTCCAGCATGTTTTTACCTCTGTTATGACCTACTTTAGCTCTGTTTTGGGCTGTTTTATTCATTTGAGCTTTGTTTTGTATGGTTGTGGTGCAATTTCCTTCACTAGCTTAGTGTTTCTAGGCTTTAAGCATCATTTGTGTGTCTTGGTCGCGTGTTTTAATGTTTTTCATGCCTAATTCCAATACTTAACATCTCTGCAACCTCTCTCTTTGCTTCACTTTTTTGTTTGTTTGAGGGTTGTTTCAACCTTAAGGTTGAGGCTCATGCTTAATGGTTTAATCCTCTTTTGAGGGTTCATTACCAACGGCATGAAGCTTCCCTCATGCCTTGAACTATCCCTTGGTTGACACTTCTTTCGCTTTAGAGGACACTCACCTTTGGACTTAATTGATTAAAGAATGAATCGGTAATTTAAAATGAGTAAACAAAATGAACAAGTAAAAGAGGCAAGAGAAGCATCTTTCATGTTGCATTGCATGTGTTTGAATCGGACGTTAATTCGAACACAAGGAAAATGGGACATTTCATACTCGAAAGTGATGAAATGTGCCACTTTCCTAGGTCACAATCATCTTTGATCATGCATGATAGGGTGGTGGCATTTTGAGTCTCATTTTGCATTGATTGAACTTGCACAATTGGCTACACAAACCATCATGCAATGAAATTGCTTGATTGATGGTTTGTGAAATCAAATTTTGTCCCTCCTTTGATTTCCCCATGAAGAGGAGAGTCAAAATGTGCAAACATCTGTGAAAATACACTGCTTTGCCCTGTCTGCTCTCTGTTACAACAAAAAGTGGAGTTCATGTCATCAGTGGCCGACTGGCCACCAATGAAAATTGCACAGTGTGTTCCTGAGGTGGAGCAGAGGTGTTCTGGAAGTGGACAGCTTCTTTGGTGTTCAAGTGTGCAAACAGAGGCGTTCAATGGCAAGGTGCTGGCTTTTCGGGTGAAGGAACCGAGCATGCATGTATCCCTCGCCCCTCGAGGCCATTTAATTGCTTTGTTTAGTTAATTAGTGGTAGCATTAGTTTAATTGCTTTGTATTTAATTAGTGTAGTATTTAGCTAATTAATTCAATTTGTAATAATTAGTTAACTAGAATAGTTAATTAGTTTCAAGTGTTGTAATAATCAGCTTGGCTTAATTAGCGTAGCTAGTTAGCTTATTCATTTGGACCCTCCTTCGTGAGGGCATAATGTTGTAATAAGTGTGCGTGCGTGTGTGTATGTCCTCCAACCTCACGTCTTTCTCCCTTTTATTTAATCGCTTTCGATGGTTAGATTAGGGACATTTTCAATTAGCATACCTTATGCTTGCATGTTTGCATTCATTCATTTGTCTTGCATGTACCGAGGCTCGACGCATCATTCAAACTGCATCGTCATTTCAATACTTCTTTGAATACGTGTTTCAAAGCATGCTATCAAAGTGTTCCATATGCCATGATTAAGTAGCCAAGCCTATTTAGTTACATTATTGCATGTGTTGCATTAGTCATTTAACATAGTTAGGGATCATGCATTTTTCTAACAAGTTTTTTGTTTGGCTTGGAGTACTCGGTAAGCTTTTACGCTTTAGCATACTTGCATGAGTGTGATTGCTATGTTGCCATGTTTCGCATGTTTGCCATGAGGTTATGTGCTTACTTGCTAAACTGCTTGGATGCTTGTGGATGAAGGCTTGTTGTTTGAATTGGAACAATTCAATGAATGTATGATTTAAGCCCACTTTGTTGTGGCAAATCATGTTTTAAGCCCACTATGTTTGGTGGCAAATCCGCATCTTTAAGCCCACTTGAGGGTGGCAAATTCAAACCATTTTCGAAAGCAAACATGAGTTGAATTGTTCCAAGTCTTACAACTAGTCTATACTTGCTTGTGTGTGTCACATAGTAAAGTTAGCTAATAACCGGAACAAGAACACATAATGTTTATAAAAATGGATATCATGATCAGTAGAGGCCGATCTTTGATCGGGTGAGTGGGGGTGATCATTTCAAGACATTTCCCTCTCGTACCCAAGTTCCCGAGTTGAGGCAATTTTGGTGATGACGGACACATGGCCTTTGGCACGAGTCAGGATTTCCTAAATTTCTCCAAAAATAAAAATATTTAGGTGGCGACTCTGTAATCTAGCAAACCAGTCCAATTTTTCCATTATTTGATTTAAAATCGATTTTCCAAAAGGTTTGCCGAATTTGGACTCTTTGGGGATTATCAGTTTCGCATTACACTTGTGAGACTAGATTCAAAACCGCAGGAATCTGAACTGTGAGGCCTTCTTTTCAAACCCTTTTCGAAAGGCGAGGAGCGAAAAAAGGCGAGTCCACAGTTTCTGGCGACTCTGCTGGGGACTTAGAGAACTTGACTCGAACTTATGGTATGTTGTTTTATCTACACTTAAGTGTTTCTTTGCATTTGCATTTGCATCGGTGCGCCTAAGTCACTGTGTTTGCCGTCTGCTATTCCTGAACGGTTTGCCGGAGGCTTGCTTGGAAAAGCTTGCCAAAAGGCTGACTGGTTGCGGGCTCTGCCACGATGGGAACACAACCCTTGGATCTGGGCTATCGCTATACCGTTTGATCCTCCTTTCACTTCTCGGTGTTAGGTGTGAGAGGTATATTAGGTAGTCTTGCCGAGATACCCTGTTTTGACCAATCGGCCTAGTTACATATCGGAAGCCATAAATACTGTTCCAAACTAGGACAGGTTGCTTACCCGAATGCAGAATGGTGTGAAATCGCTTGTTTTCCGTAGTGAATCCCTAGCTCCTGACGAAATTAAGACAGGGTAACCCTACCCCATCATAGGGGTGTTTTGGCTCTCACTTGCTTGATACATGCTTTTAGAGTGAAACTCTGCAAGAATGTATGTATCAGTTGCAAGTCTGGGTATCAGTTTTAGGGGCAGAAATTTGAGGCAAAAATCAGTATTTGAGTATAGCTATCCAGCTTATGATTGCAGCTTTGTGTTGTTTCTGTCTATGTCGAGGTGCTGTACGGTTTCTGATTTTTGTTTCTTTTTGCTTTATTTTCTTTTTGCAAGGTAGTCTTTCACCATTGCTTCAAATGAGTCTGTTACCCCCCAAGCACTCTGGACCCGAGTTAGAATGATCTGTAGATCTGGGGATATAATCAGGGGACAGCCAGTATTTGTGTCACTCCCATCGGTTACTAGACGGAGGAGGCTTCAGTAGAATTCGCCAATACAGCAGTCACCGTTTACCTCACCTGTGCCCGGTCAGGCCTAATCATCTACTTCCACTCCAGATAGAGAGTATTTGCCGGTTCCGGCAGTTCAAAACCCTCCAGCTGATGTGGAAGATATGCTTCGACAACTCCAGCAAAACTATTGAGGCCATGCAGCTAGATGTTGCCCCCCAAGAGGAAGTCATCGCCCGTCAAGCGGAAATTGCAGCCCAGCAGGCTGAGTTGATCGCTAGGTCGCAGTAACAATAGCCGCAATAGGCCGCGGATTCTGCATCCCATCCACCTCCTGCAAACCTTCCAGTACCCGAAGCTACTACTCCCACAGCTAATGTCCAGGAAAATGCAGGCATCCCAGTGGATCCGATTCCACCCCAAACCTCCAAGGCACCGGCTTACCCGATAGAGACGCCGTTTGAGTTTGAGGTTGACCTCACTGCACTAAAAGTAAGCAAGATGGAAAAGCTCTTTAAACAAGTTCAGGGCGCCAATTCGATCCATGACATTGAGGACGGCTATATTGAGTCGGCAGTGACTTTGCCAGACAGGTTCAAAATGCTGCATATAGACCGCTTTGATGGCTCAGGTGACCCCATGGTCTAACTCTGACTATTTTCAGACATTCTGCGACCCATGGGCCTATCTAGACTGCAGAGGTTATCCCTCTTCGGCCGGACCCTGTTGGGTATAGAGGCCATCTGATATGCCAAACTTGAAGACTCTGTAAAGAGAAACTAGGAGGAAATGGCTAAGGCCTTCATAGTGCAATACTCCTATAACACTCAGATAGAGGTCACAACTCGTGATCTCGAAGCAACTCACCAAGAGCCGAATGAGGGCTTCTCCAATTTTGTGACTCAGTGGAGGGCCAAGGCCTCCATGATGACCATCTAACCGGCTAAAAAGGACCAAATCAGAATGGTGGTCCGTAATTTGCAACCAAGACTGCTACAGAAGATGATAGTCTTACCTCTGCCTACTTTTGCTGACCTCCATGAAATAGGGGTGCAGATAGAGGATGCAATGAAGCAGGGTCTGATAGACCACGAGAAAGAATAGCCCAAGAGGGCTTTCACGCGCAATTCCAATGTGTACGAGTGGTAGTGCAGCTGCAAGGCCTTCCGATGTGGGTATGGTCACCACCACACCGAAAACTGCCAACCCCTTTGCTAGTACATCCGATACAACCTCACAAACCTCGAAGCACCAACCCCAAGACCAAAGGGTCTTCACCCCTCTATATATGTCTCTATCTGCAGCCCTAAGAGTCCTAATCAGAAAAGGACATCTGAAGCCGTTAGAACAACGCCCATGGCCCGATCTTCTCCTTCCTAAACACAATCTGGACAAATACCGCGCCTTTCACCAACAGCATGGTCATGATACTGACCAATGCTTTAGACTTCGTCATGAGATTCAAGATCTCATTGACAACAAAGTGATAGCACCTCCCGAAAAACCCAATGTCACTACAAATCCTCTCCCACCACATAACCAAGCCCTTCCTCCCCAACAAATAAACCTCATCCATACATTGGTCGTCCCTTACGACCCCAATATATACATCACCCCTGTCCACCTACCTAAGCCGACGTTGTTCATCCCGGAAAGCACGGATTTGTGTATGATAAATGCGTCCACATTCTAACCTGAACCTGTGGTGGTGACTGTGGTAGATGAAGGCAAGCTAGCCTTGGTGGCGAATGAGAATACCAGTCCAGTGCCTAAGGGCTCTGTGGATTTAGCTGAGGAGGAACACAACCCGTGTCGCTACATTATGCCAACGAATCAGGCCAAACCAGAGTTGGAATTGCCGACAGGGATGGAGGTCAGTGTAGTCCGGGAGGATAGACCAAGCCAGGGATTGGATGACTTAGCCGATCTGGAGAAGGACATCGACAACCTGCAGTTCTTCGATAAGCAAGATTTGGGGAATGTGCAAATTAACTGGTTTGATATGAATGGGTCAGCAGATAACTCGGGGTGGCTCAGTGACGAACCCGATATGGATGAGGGACTTCAACCAAAGCTGGAACAGCCAGAAACAGGAACTGTTACAAGGGCCGGAATAGCCGAGGACAAAGGTAAGCTGCCGGAAGACGCCGGTCTGAAACAAGTGGCTTAGGAATCGAGCATTGTTAGTACTGCTAATACAAAGCAAGAAGTCGCATTGAGGCGGTTTGAACAGGAAAGGGATGAGAATAGTCAGAAAGCTGGAAAAGCCAAACACCCTGCGGGGGATGACTGTGATGTGAAAGTAATTACAACGGAACCGGACAATTGCCTATCGGTTGCCGGAGGAGTATGGTGGGAAGATGATGATCTACATCTTGCCCACACAGACGAGGATTGGGGCCAAGACCTGACAGACGACACTTGGTATTCTGAGGAAGTGGATCATATAACTAGAAGCGGGCGGCACTTCAAGCCCCCACACTTAGACCAACCAGAAGCATCCAGAAAGGATAAGGAGGCCAAAAAATAGAAGGATGCGCAGTTAGAAGAAGAAGCTGTACTAAAGCAACTAAAGAAGATCCAAGCAGACATATCCATTCGGGGGTTGCTCATGGCTTCGCGAGTACACAGGCAAGTCGTCCTATCAGTAATGGATAAGGCTAAGCTGTCTATCAACACAACTCCAGAGCAACTGGTGGGATTTGTCTTCCCAGGAGGTGCTGCGCCATCTTTGACCTTCTCAGATAAGGAAGTGCCGCCCGAGGGCTTTGCACATAACAAGCCCTTATACATCTCAGTTGAATGTAGGGAGAAGTGGGTGCCGGTTGTATTGGTTGATACTAGGTCTGCAATTAATGTTTGTCTGTCGCGCACGGCCTATGCTATTGGCTTGAAGCCGACAGATTTTGTACCAACAGTTCAGGTGATCCGGGCTTACAACAACACAAGCAGAGAGGTGACGGGAACAGTTCAGATTAGAATACAAGTTGGGCCGGCCCAACAGGATATTAAGTTTCACGTCCTGGATGTTCCGGCTACCTTCAACTTGTTACTTGGACGACCCTGGCTGCACCAAGTAAAAGCTATTTCTTCCACCTTGCATCAAATGTTGAAGTACCCCCTTGGAAAGGGGGTAGCCATTATTTTCTTGAATTCTTCTATACATCCTCTATCGGAGGTCACTACACCAGTACTGGAGATTGTACACGGCGATGAGGATGTTTTCTTGTCTGGTTTTACCTTGTCCGAGGCCCGGGTGGTGCAAAGCATTTTAGTTATTGATGAGGGGTTGTACGTCAGTGCTCAATTAGTCTACCTCATGAATAAGATACAGCATATACCCGGGATGGGATTAGAAAAGAGCAGGCGGAAGGGTGTTACTACATTGGCCAAAGTGCCACATAACCCTCATGCCTTTGGCCTTGACTACACGCCTACCAAAGAGGACTGGGTGAGAAAAGGGAAGGAAATGGCAGGAAGAGCCCAAGCAAAGCAAAGTGGGAATCACTATGAGCTTGTGCATAGACCAATTCAGGGAACTCTGAACGGCCGCTTTGTCCGGGAGGGGGAAGACTTCCCATTTTGCAGCTTTCTTGAGCCATGGTTGAACTCTGAGAAGTAGCGTCTGCCTGGTTTTGAGATTTTTTTCGACCTACAGCTGCAAGAGGATGAAGCCTCAGAGGAACAGACTGAGTTAACTGCTGAAGCTGAACAGAGTACAGAGGGTGAGTCCAACGGTAGTGAACTTGAGATAGGAGTAGCGCTGGCATGTCTCCTTTCGGATCCCCAGATCAACCCGGAGAGCTTAGGAGATGACCTAATGTAGACACCCCATTTTTGACCATCCTCAAGACTTGGACATCACCGTTTGAACACTTGGTGATCATCCATGTTTGTGTTTGTCTTGAGTTCCCGGAGGTCTTTGCGACGGGCCTTGTCTCAGGATCTCTCGGCTCGACTGTTTTGTGTCTAGTTTTGCACCAAACACTTGTGTTTTGCTTTTGAGGGGCAGGGAATGGCTTGTTGGCCATCCCCACACCTCACCGGCCATGGCTTGACGTTACCGGCCATTGTTTTGTTGCCACCAGCCAAATGTTTGGCCGACCGGCACTCTTTGTAGTCGACCGGCCATTTATTTTGGTCAAATTACATTTTTGGCCAGCCGACCACTATGCATCTGCTTTTGCAGATATTTTTATGCCAGCTGTGCTAGCTGGCATACACCTTTGCTCCCCTCCATACATGTGTATGGAGGGATTTCCCTCTTGACTAGCTTACTTGAGAAGCTTTGCAAGAGGGATTGTCTATAAGAGGGAGCCTCTTCTCCCTCCATTAGGGTTACAAAAATTTCCAGAGAGAGCTCTGAAATTAGGGTTTACATAGTGTGTGTATTCTATCTCTATTTCTCCCTCTCTTTTGCTCTAAGTGTGTTTGTGTCTTACTTTTGTGCATAAACACCTAGAGTTACACCTTCTCTTGGTTTCTGAGGGGCCAGAGAGCTGTTCTTGGTGTTCTTGAGTGGATTCAAGCTTGAAGAGCCAGCTAGAGCATTGTTTGTGAAGAGGGTCATCAAGGGTAAGAACTTCATCCTTTATTCCCCATTTTTGCATAGCTTTTTAACCAATCTTGCTACTATTTTTAGACTTTGTATATAACTAATAAAAGTCTTGATTTTGAGTGCTTAACATAGTTGTTTAAGGTTGCTTTGTCGTTTGGAGGTGTTTAACCCCTCTTAGGCCTTGTTTGGCCCTATTTTTGTGCTATTTTGGTGAGCTCCGGGACCACTTTGTTTGGGCCTCCTCACCACTGAAATCTTGAGGGATTTCAGTGGTGAGGATGGTGCCTCAAGGTCCTAAGAAGGAGAGGGTCACCCCCTCTCCTTGTTGTCCTTGAAAATGGTCATTTAAGCCTCATGTGTGAGCATCTAATTTAGGTTCATGTTGGCCATGTCCTAGCTGTTATTTGTGCTTATTATGTCATAATATAGCTCTGTTTTGCTTGGTTTAGACACACCTTGCATGCCTTGCATACTTGTCTTGTAATGCCATGTTTTAGCCTTAACATGCCTTGTGCTTTGAGCCTTGTTTCTAGCATGTTTTTGGCTTAGCTTTGTGAAGCTTTTATGCTTGTTTTAGCATGCTAAAGGTCTATTTTTGGTCATTTGGGTTGTCCATGCTTTGCTTTGTATAGCTACTATGTAACCTCTCTTGTATGCCTTAAGCATTGACCCTTCTAGCATGTCATCCTTGCATCATTTCAGTGGTTTGGAACCACTTGTCATGTGATTTCAGTCCTCATGGTATGCTTGTATGCTTGCATTTGATGCCCCTTTCATGCTTTAAGAGGTTGGTGTTTCATGCTCCATGTTTGTGCCATTGTGTATGCCTTTAGGATTAGATCATTTAGATGCCATCTAAGTGGTTTTTGGGGCTTACTTTTGCATGATTTAGGACTGTTTTGGTTCACTTTGGTCATTTGCTTCATGTGTCACATGACCATGGTTTAAGCCCTTAGGCTAATTCCAAGCTTTTATGCATGACTTGCTTGCATTATTAGGTTAGTTTGGCATCATCTTTAACATGATTTCAGAGCCTTAATATGCTTGTCATTTGTCCATGTTTGTACCTTTTAAGTGTGCTTAAAAGTCCCTCTTTTATGCCTTAGTCTTTAGGCCAATTTGCATGCTTGTTTGCTTAGGTTGTGTGCCTAGTATACATTGCTTGTTCGCATTGTTCATGTTACATACTAGCTCATATGTCTAGGTTGCATTGCATTGACATGCATGCTTAGCCTCTTGAATTGAGTATGATAGAGGTTGAGCTCCTTGTTTGTTTATGTACATTTCATTTGAAATCAAAGTGCATGACTTGGTTCCTTGGGCCATCACGCATGGAAATGCGCGATTGGTGGTCAGAGAACCGAGAACCATGTCCCTTTGAGTCATAAACATGATAAGGGATGTGTTGGTGCACACATTTGCTTGAAATGCATTGTTATGCCTTGTTTTGCCCTCTGCTGCTGTCAAAACAGGATTTTGCAGGAAGGTTTGGCCGGCCGACCATCTTTAGTGCCGACCGACTAACAATTGATGGCCGGTGATCATTTCCTTTGGCCGGTGACCATTTCCCTTGGCCGGTGGTGTCCCACAGGGTTCATAGAGTGCACCTTGGGAATTTCACAATGATCAGAGAAGGAAAACAGTGTGGATAGAGGCAACTTGTGCATAGCAGTGGACTTCCGAGCGGAGCCGAGCGCGCATTGCATTGGGCCCTCTTCCCGAGGCTGTTTACTATTTTATTAGATTAGTTAATTTGCTTAACTAGTTTAATTGGTCTGTAATATTTAATTAGCTTGTAGGTTAATTAAATCTGTATTATTCTTTCGGTCCCTTCGAGTGAGGGCAAATTTGTAATAAGTGTGGGTGCGTGTGTGCATGCCTTCCAATCCCCACTTCTTTCTCCCTTTTACTTACCTGCTTTTGATGGTTAGTATTAGGACATGTTTAATTTAGCATCCTTATGCTATGCATGCGTGCATCATTCATCGGTATTGCATGCACCGGGCTCGGCACATCATGCCAACAGCATAGTATTCCAAATCTAACTTGAATACGTGCTACTTGTTGCATCCCACATGCCATCCTAGGATTAGCCGAGCCTATTCTAGTGACATTCTGTATGCGCTGCATTAGCCACTTAACATGGACTTGGATCATGCATGATTGCTAACATGTTCTTTGTTTTGGCTCGGAGTACGATGTAAGTATTCATGCTTTAGCATCTTGCATGAGTGTGAATGTTAACATGACAGCATGCTTACCATGTGGCTAAATGCTTATTTGATTAACTGCCTGAATGCCTGTGGGTGAAGGTTGGATTGTTTGAGTTGGGACAACTCATTGAAATCTGTGTTTTAGCCTATTTGCGAGTAGCAAATCTCAAATCATTTTCCAAATAAACGGATATGCAATGCTTTGTTCCAAATTAGGCGATCTAGTCTATACTTTTGTGTTGTGCGCATCACATAGTAAGATTAGCTAATTAATCGGAATAAGAACGCATAATGTTTTCAAAACAAGATATCATGGTTAGTAGAGGCCGATCTTCGGATCGGGCGAGAGGGGGTGCTCATAGCTGACCTTCCCCAATTGTACCCAAGTTCTCGAGCCGAGGCAACTTTGGTGATGACGGACACGTGGCCTTAGGCAAACGAGTCAAGGTTTCCTAAATTCCCCCAAAATAAAATATTTAGGTGGCGACTCTGTATCTGGCAAAGCAGTCCATGTTTGGCACTTCTTTACAAAAATCTGTTTTCCGAAACGATTTGCCGGATTTGGACTCTTTGGTTCAGATTAAGAACCGTGACAATTTGAGTCCGAACTGTAGTAAGCCCAAATGAACAGAACGAGATTTCCCGCCCGGGACGTTCGGGGACGTCTATACCTAACCGTTTCCATGATCAGAGACCAATCAGGTGCGGACCCTTCCGGTGGTATTCTGGATGCATACAACGTACCCTCTCTTATTTGGCAGCTAGAAGAGGGCTTTTTGTCCAGCAATTCTGAATCAGGTAGTGAGCTGGAATCTGATTCCATAAAGTCTGTGGAGTCGGAATCAGATTCCAGTTCTTCTGAGTCGAAGTCCGGTATTCCTGGGGTTGATAACCCGGATGCCGAAGTTTTGTCCAGGTCGTCTTTTTCCTTTTGTTTTGAGTCGGTTGTAACCGAGGAATTGGATGAGCTAGAACTTTTGAATGAGGATGATACCACTGCTGTTTCTGAGTACTTCTCTGTGCCACTTGTTTATTGCATTGATCATGACTTTCAAAATTATGATAAAAACGATGAGGAAGGAATTCCTCTGGTTTTGAAACATTTGATTGATCAAGAGGATGAGAGGTTTGTAAAACCCCTTGTTGATGAAATCGTTGCAATTAATGTGGGTACTAAGAAGGATCCGCGTCTAGTCCAGATCGGGTCCACATTGTCTTCGGAGGAACGTGAGTGCTTAGTCGCTTTATTAAAAGATTTCAAAGATGTTTTCGCGTGGTCCTACGAAGACATGCCTAGAATCGATCCTGAGATTGTACAGCACCAGATCCCCCTTGACCCCGAGGCCCGGCTTGTCAAGCAGAAGCTTCAGAGAATACGCCCGGATTGGGCTTTGAAGATTAAGGAAGAGGTCACCAAGTAAATAGATGCAGGGTTCTTGCTAGTATCGGAGTATCCAACTTGGTTGGCCAACATTGTTCCGGTGCCGAAGAAAGATGAAAAATTCAAGTGTGTGGATTTCAGAGATCTGAATAAAGCTAGTCCGAAGGACGACTTTTCTTAACCGCACATCGATGAATTGGTGGACTTCACCACAGGCCATGCATTTCTTTCCTTTATCGATGGGTTTTCCGGGTATAACCAGATCTTGATGGCACCTGACGATAGAGAGAAGACTGCCTTCACTACGCCGTGAGGAACCTACTGCTATAGGGTGATGCCGTTCGGTCTAAAAAATGCTGGGGCTACTTATCAACGGGCTGCAACCACGATCTTACATGATATGATCCACAAAGAGGTTAAGGTATATGTGAATGACATGATTGCCAAGGGCCACTACACTGTCTTGAAGAAATTTTTCTAACGGATCAAAGAATATCGGTTGAGGCTGAATCCACAGAAATGCACTTTTGGTGTAACAGCAGGGAAAATGCTAGGGTTTTTTATTACACAGAGGGGCATCAAGGTTGATCCTTCCAAAATCAAGGCCATACTAGAAATGCCACCACCAAGGACTGAAAAGGAGGTGCGAGGCTTTCTGGGTAAAGTGCAATTCATAAGACGATTTATTGCAAAATTAACCTTGACTTGTGAACCACTATTTGGTCTTCTGAAGAAAGGAAAGAAATTCTAATGGGATGACCGATGCCAGTTTGCTTTTGAGCAGATCAAGCAGTACCTCCAGAACCCACCCGTGTTGTCATCGCCAGAGCCGGGCAAGCCATTAATTCTGTACCTGTCAGTTACTGACACGACTATGGGCTGCATGCTTGCGCAGGAATCTGAGGATAGAGTGGAGAAGGCCACCTATTACCTGAGCAAAAAGATGCTTGACTATGAGACCCGTTACACCCCGCTCGAAAAGGCTTGCTTAGCCTTGGTATGGGCTACCATGAAGTTGAGGCACTGCCTGTTAGCTCATTCCGTAATTCTGGTTTTGAGATTAGATCTCATCAAATATCTCTTCGAGATACCAATGCTTACGGGTAGGCTAGCTTGTTGGCTGCTTGTTCTCTCTGAATTTGATTTGAAGTATGTCACGCGCAAGTCAGTTAAGGGGAGAGTTGTAGTAGAATTTTTGGAGGATCACCCAGTGGAAGGGGATGAAGCAGTAGAATACGTATTCCCCGATGAAGCTATTCTGCAGGTTGAGGAAGAGATTTGGACGACGTACTTTGACGGAGCATCTAATCAGTACGGTTATGGAATAGGGGTGTTACTGATAGCACCCGACAATTCCCATATACCTTTAGCCTTCAAACTCTGGTTCAAGGTATCTAACAACGAAGAAGAATACGAAGTGTGTATCATTGGTTTGGAAGCGGCCCTGGAACTAAGGGCAAAAAGCTTAGAGGTCATCAAGGACTCGAACCTGGTTGTGTCTCAAGCAAAAGGAGACTGGAAGGTTAAAGAAGAAAGGATGAAAATTTAACACCAAACCCTAGACGTTTTGATTCCTAGGTTTGAGAAGTTGACCTTCACACATCTGTTAAAAGAGAACAACAGGTTCGTTGATGCCTTATCAACTCTATCTTCTATGATAAACATCCCTTTTGGAGTCCGAATGTGTCCGATCATTATTGAGCAGAGATATGCACCGACCTATGAGTTGATCGCCGCAATAGATGAAGTGTAAGATCAAAACCCCTGGTATTATGATGTCTGGAACTTCTTGGAAAATGAAGCTTATCCACTAGGGGCAAATGCCAAAGATAAAAGGGCAATATGGCGAATGGCTGCTCAGTTTACCATTTGCGGGGGTAAGTTATACAAACGTGGTCATCTGGGAATGCACAAGCTGTGTGTTGATACAGAAGAGTCGAGCGCTTAATGGAGGCTATCTATGGGGGAGAGTGTGAAGCGCACATGAGTGGAGTAATGCTAGCCCGGAAGATTCTCAAGCAGGGCTACTACTGGTCAACCATGGAAGAGGATTGTATCAATTTTGTTCGGCGATGCCACAAATGCCAGATTCATGCCAATCGCATGAACATTCCGCCGTCAAAGCTGTACAACATGACTTCACCGTGGCCTTTTTCAGTCTGGGGAATTGACGTCATTAGGGCAGTTATACCAAAAGGCTCAAATGGGCATGAGTATATTCTGGTGGCAATAGACTATTTTACAAAGTGGGTCGAGGCCCAATCCTATGCAATGCTGAAGGCGTCGCATATAGCCAAATTCATCAGGAATAACATCATTTGTCGTTAGGGGGTCCCGAATGAGATCATTTCAGACAATGGCTCCTATTTTAAGAAAGAAGTGATCGACTTGTTGGAGAAATACAACGTGGCTTTTCATAAGTCATCCACATATCGGCCGCAAACCAACGAAGCTGTTGAGGCCACCAACAAGAACATCAAGCACATTTTGCAGAAAATGATTGAGACTTACAAGGACTGGCCAGACAAATTGCCGTTTGCTCTCTAGGGCTACAGGACTTCAATTCGGACATCTACTGGGGCAACTCCGTATTCTCTAGTTTATGGGATGGAAGCTATTCTGCCGATTAAAATAGAAGTTCCATCGCTGCGGGTTATGGCTGAGTGCCAAATAGCAAAGGCGGATTGGCAGCAGAACAAGTTTGAGGAACTAATGCTATTCGATAAGAGGAGGCTAAAAGCACTGTACCATGTTCAAGGTTATCAACGTAGGATTGCCAGGGCTTTTAATAAGAAAGTTAAGTCTTAGAATCTTAAGGAAGGGGATTTTGTGCTCAAAGACAATCGAGCTCCCATCCATGACCCTAGGGGCAAGTTCAGACCCAATTGGACTGGTCCTTACATCATCAAATCAATCTGGTCGGGTGGAGCTGTTATTCTTATGGACCTAGATGGCCTCGAATTCTCCCAACCAATCAACATGGACAAGTTGAATAAATATTACCCCTGAGGGGCTCGCTAGGCCGAAAACCTGGAAGGGAGACCTAGGCAAAAGTCAGAGCACAAAAAATTGGAAAAAGGAAAAACTGAGCTCGCAAGGTTGAAAACCCAGAAAGGGCAGCCTTAGCAAAAGTTAGAGCGCAAAAGGAGAGTGTTAATACCCGAGTGAACCCGAACTAAACTACGTAAGGCTTGATTCCCATCTTCGAGATACATAGGAAACTTCATTCTGAAGTTCAGCCATAAACACTTCAAACTCAACTGTCCTGTCCATGAGATTATTCAAGTCATCTTTGTCTTTTCTGTATTCCAAGAGTTCGATTTTGGTCTTCACTATGAGAGCTAGTTACAATGTAGTGCAGTGCTATTCAGACAAGGGGCAACTTTCCATCTGCTGGATTCGGGGTTGTACATCTCGACGATAGATTCAATGTGTGCCAAGTTGTGATCCTTATCAAAAATGGTTTTGAAAAGTTTTAATAAAAGTTAATTCTGTTCAAATTAATCTTTTTACAACTTAGACCGTTTTTGGACCAAAAGGAAAATTTTCAGTGCCCACAACTTCAATTTCATTGATTTCAATACAAAGTTCTCTAACTCTTGATACAAATCAAAGTTGCTTTTTATTACATTCAAAAGGAAAACTTGAAAGTCAGATCAAAGTAATAAACTAGGGACATAGATAAATCAGGTGTTCCTACGTCCCCTCCCAAAGCTTGTGGAAGCTTCAGACGCTAAAGTAGGCCCGGTGTGCGCCTCATCTTCAAGCCAAGCTAGGCATTCGTCAGAAAGAGCGCAATTGAAATTGGGAGCGGGAGCCAGAAGTTCTCTTGTCCTCCATGTAGTGGGATATCGAGCTAGTTGTGAGCCTCAGATTGGAAATGAAGTCGGGTACTCCACCCCCTCTTCTGGACAAGTTTGGTCATGCCCAAATTGATGCTTGAACCGAAATGGAAAAATAGAAGACACAGTGTGTTAGGCCAATCAACTGAATGCCAGGTTGCCGGGACATGCTGTAGCTTATCTCGGGCAGATCAAACCAGGAACAACGCCAAGCAATGTCAACAGTAGACCTGTTGCACATCCAATGGCACCACCACCCTTCGTTAGGGAAATCAACTAGCCATTGGCGAAAGAAATAGCCTTGTGCTGAGTATGTAGGGCATGAGTCCACTACTTTCAACCTGTCCATGAGCCATATCTGGGGAAGGATGAAAAATAAGAGAGATTAAAGAATATAGAGGTGTATGTGGAGAGAAAAAACGAGGAAAGGGCTTTGAGAGAAAAACAGAGCATGAGTACCGAGTGATATGAGAAACACACATTAGATAGGGTAGGAAACCTTACCTGCAAAAGTAGTGGACTTCCCGCAAATTTGTTTGTCTCTCGCCGATAGAAGGCATCCAAGCCCATCAAAGTCTCGGCCAATGCTAGGCCAATGCAACTATTGCCCTCTTTCAAGCCTTGGTCTACTTCGATCAAGCGAAAGCTAGACCTACCGAAACCAGGGGCAAGCAGGAAATGTGCCAACATACACAAACAAAGGACATGTTGTTGAAAACTCTGCCAAAGACGGTTGCCGCGATCACCGGCATTAGAAAATTGATGAATGAGGCTGGGAATGTCTAGCTCCCCGTTGTGAACTAAGGATCGAGCATCGTGTAAAGTAAGCCCACACATCCTTCCTAAAGCTTGGATGTAACCAAAACGAGACTGGGGGCAAGATTTCCTCGTTACGCCAAGATTCCATCAAAACTTGGAATTCTTCAATTGTAGGCCATATCTCTTGCCCTCCAAAGCTGAAAACATGTGTAATCGGGTTCCAACACCTAGCCGTAGCATGAAGGAACGGAAAACACAATGGAGAACAACTCAGCAGGAATAGTGCATTTATCCCGAAACCCCGAAAATTCACTTTTTCCGAGCCATCTAAAGTCGCAATCCAATTTGAGAGTTTTTCAGCAAAAAATGGCTCCATTTGTGGCAAAAACAGGGCTGGAATGAAGAAACTATGAAGTCCCAGCTTTTGTAGAAGATAAGGCATTGAGTGGAAAACAGGTGGCAACAATTTGGAGGTCCCTCACATTGGTGGCTGACCGGCCAGTGGTGGTGGCCGACAGCCACCTTTGGTAGCCAACCGGTCACCACTGGTGGCTGACAGCCACCACTGTTGGCCGACAGCCTATGTTCATGGCTGACAGCATTCTTGTGGTCTTCCTGTGGGTTGAGAGTGCTTTGTTTTGCTCTTGGTGCATTCTGCTCTTGTTTTAGTAGTTTTGTCGAGTCGCTTTTAAGTTGTTGCAATTTGTTTATCGAGTTGTTTTAGTTTGATTATCGAGTTGTTTCAATTGTTGCATTGCTCGTCGAGTTGTATTTGTTTTGTTTTTTCTCAATCGAGTTGTTGCTTGTCGAGTTGTTGCGTCGTTTATCGAGTTGTTATTATTAGTTGTTTATTAAGTTGTCTTATTTTGTTTGCTAAGTGTTGGTTGGTTCATTACCTGATTAAGAAAGTGCCAATACAATGTGTAGTTTTCAATCAAGGCCAACCTCGTTTTTATGCTATGCGATGTTATACGGTGCTCAGAATGTAAAATACAACCCTTTTTCATCAAAAAGACTAGTTTTTATTCCGATCATGATTACCTTTTTTACAAAAGAGTACAAGTTTTTTAAAGCAAATAAAACCTGTCTAAAGCTATACAAAGTGCTAACATTACTAGCAAAAAGAAACTAAGCAAAAATACAAAAAATCAACGCCAGCTATCTCAGTCTCGAGAGGCCCTCTTCGTCCTCTTTCTGGGCAGAGCCTCAGAGCTATCCCCATCAGCGCCGCTGTCTGCATCTCCTTCTGAATTAGAATCAAAATCGTCGCTGCCATCTACCTCGGAGCCTGACGCAGCGTCATCTCCACTAGCAGAACCTGAGCCAGCGTCATCATCTCCGCTCCCAGATGACTCGGCATGCTAACTCGCCGCCTCCTCGGCCTCGCTGGTCTTAGCCTCATCATCACTCAAAATAGGCTCGGAAGGGCCACTCTCAACTCTGCCTCGACTACATGTCGGAGCCTGTCTCTCTCTCCTCCTTACTGCCGAGGGGGCATTGATGGTCCTGCTGCAGCTCCTGCTGGCGCGCCCGGTACGGTTGGGATCTGAAAAAGGCAGCTGTCAATATATCAGTCTCAGTGTATATATCAGATGCAAAGATGGTATGCAGTATGAGTATAGGTAGAAGTCAAATACAATGTATGAATGCAGTGTTTGAATGTAGTGTATGAGTGCAATGTATCGGATCAGTGCAGTATGGAACAGGTTACAGTTGAACTGCTAATGTATCAGCAAAAAGTTTGATGGCATGAAACGTGAACTGAAAAAAATTACCAAAATTCCGTAAAGACTGAGCAGATTCATGTTCCTCTGCACCATCCCCATTAAGGAAGCTGCTAGCTCGAGAGTGTTTCTTGTGTACTATATAGATGCCTGTAAGTGTGTTGAGGTGATCAGTGTTCTATAAGCATAACTGAAATGAGTTTAACATGCAAAAATGTAAAGTGTGGTACATACTTGTCACACCCCAAACTCGCCCCTAGAAGTTTGGGCATGATCACTTCAGAAACGGACATAAGATTTGGTATACATACATATGGGGCCTGAACGGAAGCATTAAATATTATAAAATGTCATGAAACAAAAAGAAACTACATCCATTGAGCGACCACTATCATGCCAGGATCACAAACAGTGAATCAGATAATAAATATTTACATTTACATATACAACCCCGCCCCTAGTTTGGGCGTATAACAAAAACATTGGAAACTTTAACATATTATAGACAATCAGAGTATAAGCCAAAACTCAGCAACTTCACAAAAACGGGTACACACACAGAGGTTGACAAAGGAAGACGAGCATCGAGGGTTATGTTTGACCTCCAGATTTATTACCTACAGAATTAGACAAAATACGAAGTGAGACAATCTTAGTGAATAATAGTAAGTTAATAACTCAATGTTCAATGTGAATTAGAATGCAGAGCAATGCGTATACAACGTAAAAGATAGGTGGTTAATCTGATTCTGTACTAATATTTAGAACGGCCTCGTCGGTTCACAACGTCATAGATTGGCCCTTGGCCTGGTGGGTTCACACATTCACAATTTGGCCCTCGGTCTCATAGATTCATAGCTTCACAAATTGGCCCTTAAACAAAACGGCATTAAGCCCTTATCAGAATGGCATATAGCCCTTATCAGAATGGCATTAAGCCCTTATCAGAATGCATGAACTCAAGAGGTGGCTTGCACGGATTCTAGAAGTGACTCGCATTGCAGCACTTAGTTCCATACCCGAAATCATTAGGTCTTAAAGACCGGTCAATCCATTTCATGTCATAACATAGCGTAAACGGAACAGATAAACAGAAATAAACGCATACATATTTAAATTAGGCTTGAATCATAAACATACTTAAACCACGGTACTATTACCCCCGGGTAAGGGCCTTGTGTTAAGGATGCCATGAAACGTATATAGATATCGACAAGCATTCATTAAATAGAGTATTTCTTGTTGTATCAAGTCATTACATAAAGACATAACAGTTTACATCATAATATGAGTTACATGACAATGTCATTGACATTTAATTCTGTCTTCAGGTTGAGTCATTCGTAAGTCAATCCTATGTTTATCATAATTCTTGGCAATTAGTAACGTAGAAAACAATCCGTGGTCTGATCTAATTCTTCACTCTGATAATCCATTCTGGGTAGATATCTATGGTCACAAAACATGTGTTGAACCAAATAAAACTGTAAAAGTTCATGATAGGTCATTCAGAACATCATGTTCCCGTTCAAAATATCATGTTTCCACTAAGTGGGATTTACATTCATAATTCCTTCCCGTCAACTAATCACATAGTGTTATTATTCGTAAGTAATTCTTGTGCGGAGTTTATAGGTAATTTACAGGTTATAGCACATTAATGATAACCATTAACCGTAACCGGAATACCGAGTAGGTTTAGAGTCATACCGATGTACACCAAAGTCTTTTAACGTTCTCACCGATTTCCAAACAACATAAACATTAACGTAATTACTTGTAAAGAGCAGAGCGTTAACAACCATAATTATTAACGATAAGTAAAATGTGCCTCTACCGTACTACTACTCACAGTGTTGTGACGACGTGCCAGTTCCTCCCGGAATGTGCCCTGTCACATTCATAACTTACCAATTAGTTCATTCTCTTTGTTGAATCATTTCCGGATTCATTTCACTTCAAATGAAATTTATACACAGTACTAGGCATAAAATACAAATTCTAAAAATATCTGAGGGTTCAGCACGCAAAACGGAGCAAACAATATTTTTCAGCATGAACCGCACGTGCGGCTGTGAGCCCCGCACGTGCGGCAGTTGGCCCCGCACGTGCAGCAGTGGTGCCCCGCACGTGCCTTTTAGGCAGAACCAAACCCACAAAACTCAGCATTTGCAGCACGTGCGGCGATTGTCCTGTTTTGGTCTGAAAATTGCAACAAAATCTCAATCTTTTGGTGAACTTTTCTAAGACTTGCAATGAGCTTTTTAAGTGGTGTAACATGGTTCAAATTTATGCACAAAGACATGTCAAACATGTATTAATTCCACCGTGAATTGATGATCCAATTCCTCACAAATCATAACATGATTTAAACAATTTGAATTACTTCTAAAATAAGTGCCAACCATATACACAATCATTCAAAGCTATACATGAGTTCAAATATGTGGGGATAAGAAGTAGAATGATAAGAAATACAAGGATAAGGGGATAGAATGATCTTCTCCTCCCTACTTTAACTTAATCTCAAACCAATTCCATGATAATACAACTCTCAATTTAACCAACACACACCCTAACTTGCATGATTAACAATTGTTTCAAATAAAATCACATACCTGGATCTCTAAATCTTCTAGTTTTCCCCAATTCCTAGCTTGAAGAACTCCTCCTCTCAATTTCTTCTCTTCCCTCTCTCTCAGGATATTTTGAAGAGCTCTAAGTCTAAGTCAAACATTTAAAGAACATGGCTATATATGGATACAAGGGGAATAAGACGAAATTAAATCAATTTAATCATTCCAAATGGAATTTTCACAAAAATGCTTATTATTACTTAAAAATTTTGCTGATTCCAAATATAGAATCAATTTCAGATAATTAGGCCTCTAAAGCTTCCAATTTCTGATTCAAACATTATAATGGTAACATATGTTCTTTCTTACCAAATAGATCTAGATCTCTAATCATAAGATCCATGTACTTAAACTTAATTTCTCATGAAATCGCATTTAAATGCTCAGAATAAGGGATTGAAATTTTGCACAGAAACACATACGAGGGTTGGGTTATTACAATACTGGAGTCGGGCCTCGAATCCCGACAAGCTCGTGCCTGGCTGGGGCAACCTCAATAGGGATCTGGTAAGCCTCCCCAGTATGCCGCCAACAGGTAAGTGTAGTGGGAAGCTCTGGGCAACCAGTCATCTGTCTCGCCTGAGAAGCCCCTCTGTTATAGGCCCTGGCTGCCCTAGTCGCTCTAGGCCCTATCCTCGCAATAGGAGCTCTCGCTCCCTCGCCTCCATGAACACCGGTCAGAGGTGGCATAAGATGTGTCTAAATGAAGACTGCATAATCACCCTCGACTCGGAAGTACTCCACCTCCAAGCCCACCATGAACTGGATAACTCAGTCAACAGATAGGCTGTCTGCTGATCTCATGGACTCAAGCGGTGTCATCAATATGAACTGAGCAGGCATGCCCAGAGACTGGCGTACGACTCTCTCGCCAAGGAACCAAGCTCGACAGACCGGACCCTCGAGAAGAATGCGATAACGAGACATGCCCCAGGCCGCATTATACCAGCCTCCAAGTCCTCTCGGTATCATAGCCCATGGCTGCCATGAGATCTACAAATGAAAGTTGTATAGATTGTCAGTTGCTGTCAGTAGCTATAATGTGAATCAAAACAGTATGAAAGCAAATAATGACCGTATTTTAGGTTACCTCGTAAGCAGCTACGTTGTCGAAGTAACGCCTAAAGAAAGAAAATGGCTCACGAGTCCTGCGACGAAGTTGCCCATCGTACACCCGTGAGTAGGGGACCATCAATGGGACCTCCACCTCTGGCTCTAGGGCAAGAGTCGGAAAGTATGTGTATACCCATAGCTACAGGGAGAATACAAAGGTGTGCAGTCAGTACAGTGTATGAACAGATACAGAAAGTGCAAAGCAGAAAGCATATAGTGCATGAACAAGTATAGAAAGTACAAAGCATAAAGTACATGCGTTGAACAGATGTAAAGCAAGAAATGCTGAACAAAAAATGCAACATGTAAAGAGGGAACTGAGATGTGTACCTTCCAGGCTCGCTAGTAACCTCCGACCAAGAGTTCAATCCCGCGGGAGGTCGAGCTCGTATAGTCGTACAAGGTGGCGAGGCCAGCCCCGCCCAATTGTAGAAGCTCACTCGGGGAAGGACCACCAGTGCGCTCAACAAGTATAGCTCCACGGTGTTTACCTTGTTCACAAACAGGGTGGTACCGAAAAGGAACATCAGAAAACCTCGAGCGTAGTGCTCTATCTCCTCCACTGTCTTTGGCATGGTCCCCCGGAACCGCTCCTTAAACTAGCTGTATCTGACCTGGGTTATCCGGAACAAAGGCGGGCGCACCCCCAGAAGCTCAATCCAAATAGCCTCCCACTCCCCTATATCAGGATCAAAGGAAATCGGATCACCCCCTACGGCTAGGCCTGTGATCATGGCGAAGTCGTACGGGGTCATCGTCATCTCTCCGGTAGTGGAAAGGTAGAGAGAGCTCATGGCAATCCAGAGCATAATAGGCCGAAGCCTGCTTCGTCGACAACAGCTCGTACTCCGGTAGGGAGCTCGTCGTACCAATCTCTGGCCGTCGTGGCCCTATAGCCCCTATATGCGCGGGCGTCACCCTGTGACAAATACAGGTGAATCAGTGTAAATACAACGCAAGAGTGTGATCAGTGCGACAAATGCAAGTAAAGAACATCATATGTGCAAGTGCATAGAGTTTGTACCTCAACGGGAACGGCTGAAATATGGGAGTCCGACTCCCTCAGTAAAAGATTCGCTGGTGCATCAGCGAAATCAATAAAGTGCTTAACACCACTTACAGGCAGAATATGAGTCTGGGGATGATATCTCGCCGCGTCAAAATGCCTCACTCCCAATGGTAAGGGCTCCGACTCTGCATCAGAATTGAACTCCGCCTCAAACTCCGCCTCTGGAGGAGCTCTATCACGTGGAAAGTCGTCTACCATTTGGAATATAGGTGAAAAGTCGATGAAAAGTGAAGAAAATGGGGGGAAATAGGTGGAAAATGCCAAAAGTCAACTCAAGTCAAACCCTAGGAGAGAGAAAATAGGAGAAAAAGTCAAAGCCCGAGAAAATGCGCCAAACCCAAGAGAAACTCGAGGGGAACAAACCTTAAGTGGTGAAAATGAAGAAAAAAACACCGAAATCAATTTTCAATCAGTTCAAAACGAAGGAAATCAAGAGGTTTTAGTGAATCAACTTCGTGTGGGGCGTTGGAAAACGCATATAAAGCTCAGATCTAGAGAGAATGAAGGTCTAGAGAGGGAGATGGAAGAATTTCAGGCATGGGGTGTGGAGGAAATGAGCCCCCATGCCCTATACTTAAACACCCGAATGCAAAAAGACCAAAATGGCCAAACCTACCATCGATGGCCAGTCGGCCACCACTAGTGGCCTACAGCCACCATTGGTGGCCGACAGGTGGCCGACACATCCCCTTGGTGGTCTTCAAGCTTCCAATGCTTCTCCTTTGTGTTTTGCTGCTATTTTGTGTTCTCAGTTCTTGAGAAAGTGCAAAAAAAGTTCACTTTTAAGCTCATATTGCCTCTACGAAAGCTCTGAACCATGTCTTCGATGCATGACGATTCATCCCTGATCAACATCAATGAGGTGTATCTTTTTTTACTTGTTGCAACTCTTCCGAGAGGTAAACCGGAAGTTGCTATTCAATCCATTGTTGCATAGAATGTGCATTCATCTATTGTTGCATGGAATATGCATTTCTTCATTTTCGCATAGAACATGCTTCCGATTATCGTGCATAGAACTTGCATTTGCTAACCTTTGCATAGAAGATGCATTTTGTGCTATTAATAGAACATGCATTTTGTACTATTACATTGAATATGCATTCCGAAGTTACATAGTACATGCTCTGGTTCTCGTTACATAGAATACGATTCCGTCTTGTTTCTCACATGTTTTGCATGAAACATGTCTTTAACATTGTGTCATAGTTGTTCGTCTTGCATAGAACATGCACTCTTGCAATATTATGCTTGTTAAGTTTCTTTCTTATACAGGCACATTATTGTATGTACGGTTCATTCGGAGGAGTTCCAGGTGAGATCATTCATGTCCTTCACTACTTCATGTTTTGGTTTAGAGCATTTGGACGTGTTCCGATGTTCACCACTCCCTGTTTTGGTTTAGAGCATTTGGACGTGTTCTGATGTTCACCACTCCCTGTTTTGGTTAAGAGCTTTTGGACGTGTTCCGATGTTCACCACTCCCTGTTTTGGTTAAGAGCATTTGGACGTGTTCCGATGTTCACCACCACTCCCTGTTTTGGTTAAGAGCATTTGGACGTGTTCTGATGTTCACCACCACTCCCTATTTTAGTTAAGAGCATTTGGACGTGTTCTGATGTTCACCACCACTTCTTGTTTTAGTTAAGAGCATTTGGACGTGTTCCAATGTTCACCACCATTCACTGTTTTGGTTAAAAGTATTTGGACGTGTTCCGATGTTTACCACCACTACCTGTTATGGTTAAACAAAAACAGCCGGATGTGTTCCGATTGTGTATCACTATTCCTTGTTTTGGTTACAAACGTTTGGAGGCACTCCGATGTTTATCACCGTCCCTGTGGTTCAGAACAGTCGGTACGCCCCGGTGTTCACACCATCCCTTCTCTCCTTCCGCGTGCAACGCGTTAGGATCTTTTTTAACACCTTGGGTGCGCCCGACGGTTGTGTTATTCTTTACCTTTCCTGCGTGGTGTTTGGTTAAGCTTGCATAATTTTCTTACATCCTTTCTGCATAAAATGTGGTTTGGTTCATGTCTACTTACTTCTGTTCATGTGAGAGGTTGCTATACCTTACTTCAGTTTGTTTGACTGTAACATTTCTTTGCATAACATTAGCATCAAGATGTTTCATTACAGCCTCATTGCATGATCATAAGTTATGTTTTTGCATCATGCATATCATTTGCATCCTGCCTCAGAACTACACTGGTTTGATTTTTTGCAAAGGGATACGTAGGCAGCCTGCGGGTGTAACCGTTCTTTGTCTTGCTTGTTTTTTTTTCAAAGTCTTTAGCCTTGTCAAAAATGGGTCGTCTCTGGACTTTGATATTCACTCCCATCATTTCATGACTCCTGAGTTCTGTCAAAAATGGGCAATTGTAGACACCCCATTTTTGACCGTCCTCAAGACTTAGACGTCATCGTTTATGCACTCGATGATTGTGCTTATTTGTGTTCGTTTTAAGAGCCCGAAGTCCTCGGCGGAATGCCCTGTTGTAGACACCCCATTTTTGACCGACCTTAAGACTCAGATGTCACCGATTGAGCGCTTGGTGATGTTGCATATCATGCTCGTCCAGAGGTTTCAAAGTCTCGGCCGTGAGCCTTGCCTCCAGACTTCCGGGCTTTTCTATGCCTTGCCTCGGTTTGTGAACCAGGCTCGGTTTTCTCTGTTTCTCTTCCCAGAGGGAAGGAGAGGTCTCGTAGATCATCTCTCGATGGCCGCGGGCTACATTTCATGGTCGTAGGCCATTTTGCCCATTTCGGAGCCCGGTTCCCGGTTTTTGGAGCCGTCAGGCCGAGTGCCTCGGTTCGGGACCGCCTAACCACCTCCGTTCGCTCCGGTTTTTGGCATACATCTTATTTACTCCCTTTTGAGGGACACTGTGGTCCGAGAGACCAACTTCATGGTCGAACACCACTTCCGGTGCCTAACAGTTAGTTTTCGGGGCCCCGGGCTGCACGTTTCGGCCCCCGAACCTTCATTTTGCATCGGTTTGAGTTCATTTTTGGCAGGGACCTTATTTTCATCACTAGGAAGGTCGTAGAAGGGTGGGAGGCCAGTAATTGTTCCGGCAACCAGTTATATTTCCTCATCGCCCTCCGTCGCCCGTTTTTCTCACTTGAAAGCCAATGTTGACCACCCTAAGGCCACTTTTTCCAGCTCTAAACCACATATTTGTGTTGTACACACCTGGGAGGCCACCAATATCATATGGTCGGCTAGTAATTGTGTTTGACCCTTTTGAACCCCTCCTAAAAATGGCCTTTTCTCTCTCCTGGTTCACTTTCTCCAGTTTTTGACCACATAGTTGTGTTGTGCACACATGGGAGGCCACTAATATGGCATGGTCGGCCACTAATCTTCATTGACCTTTTGACCCTTGGCCGGCCGGCCATGGGGAAGGCCGGCCGGCCACCTAAGCCCAAGAAAACTGGCTGGCCATGATCCTCAGGGTTGGTACATTACAAATCTGTATTCCTTTTCCCCAGATTTTGTATCCGGGAGGGGGTTGCCATTTTGGGGGAAACTTGAATTGTTTTCCCCCATTTTTCCCCCTCTTTTTGCCTATATAACCAGCACCCCAGGTCTGGTTTTGGGGTTGAGAAAAATTGCTTTGAAGCCTTATATACATCCATCCTCCATCTCTCTCTTCAACCTTCAAAATACCCAAGTTCTACACCCTTTTCTTCACCACCACCTAGCACCACACCACCACTCCATTCTAGAAGCTAGGAGGGTCTTCTCAGATGCTAGGAGGCAGCATTTCTTGGTCCAAAGGCAGCCAAAGACTTGGTCTACAAGGGTGAGCAACATTTCCCTCTTTTCTAGCTCATTTTTGCAAGTTTTCTTAGCCCTTCTTGCTTGTATATTTGAGCTCCGGCCATAACTGAAAGTAGAATTTTTTTGAGCTCTATTTCATCTTTTATTAAGGGCCTCTCACTGTTTGAGGCCCCCATTTTGCACTTGCTTCATTATCCCTCTTGTATGCCTATTTCTTGTGTAGCATTTTATGCCTGTTTATAATCTGTTTTGAAGTATGTTGTAAACTATAAATAGGCTTATTTTGAGCCCTTCTTCAATATTGTAGAAGGGCTCATCACTGTTTAAGTCCTCCATATGCTACTTGCTTTGATATCCATATTTTAGCCCCATTTTTGCATGATTTATTAGCCTATTTAGCTTCTGTTTTTGGACCTTGGTCCGAACTGAAAATGGCCTTGTTTTGACCCCCTCTCCATGTTTCATTAAGGGTCTATTACTGTTTGGAGCATCATTTGTATACTTTGTGTTGTAGCCTCTCTTTTAGGCCATATCTTGCATTGCATTTTGAGCATAGTTGTACACTGTTTTGGGCTCGGCCATCAACTGTAAAAAGTCATATTTTTGGCCCCTCTTAAACATTGTTGAAGGGCCCTTACCTTTTTGAGACCAGAATGTATCAGTTTCTTCTTTATCTCCATTTTGGCCCTTATTTTGCATAGCATTTTGAGCATACTTGTATCTGTTTTTGGGTTTTTCATGAACTGTAAAACATCATATTTTTGGCCCCTCTTCAATATTGTAGAAGGCCCCTTCTCTGTTCGGAGCCAGCATCTGTGAGTTGCTTCAATATCTTGCTTTCGGGGCCATTTTTGTATGCTAGCTTAGCCCCATTTGTGCTCACTGTTTGGCCTTGATTTAAACTGTAAACATGCTTGTTTTTGGGCTGCCTTTCTTCTTTCCTTACACTTCATGTTCAAATTATGCTTTCATTGCATAGCTATAGGCCATTTCATGCGCCAAATTTCATGTTTCGGGACTCGTCCCATGCATCGGGTGTCATTTTGCCATCTTTCGGGGCTGTTTTGCATCTCATTTTTCCTCTGAAATCTATATGCTAGTATGCCATATTCTATGTCCTTGCCATGTCTTGTTAGAGTGGCCTTCTGTGCCGTAAGTTCGGTCCTCGGTTTGCGTGCACGCGTGCACGCATCTCGAGTTATCTTATTTTCATCTTATGGCCTCTTATGTGAGTATGGCTGAGGTCCACTTGTGTTAGTGTAAGTCCATATTGCATTGTGTATGCCATTTCATTCTATAGCATTGTGTATGCTAGGTTGTATGTTAGCGCATTGTGTATGCCATGTTACCTCGTGCATCGTGTATGCCATTTCAATAGCATGTTGCATTTTAGGATGTATCTTAGTTGCATTTCATGCATGTCATGCATATTGCATTGTGTTCGGGATAGGGTTAGCCCGAGCACGGGAAACGAGGTACGTTTCGTACTCCGAGTGACGGAATGTGTCTCAATTCCCCAGTCACCGACACTCCGGATTATCCATGATGGAGTTAGGTCTTGTTATGTTTTCATGAGCATTCATTTCATATTGAGTTGTGCAATTCGGCTCTTCGACCATCATGCATCGAGATGCGTGATTGGTGGCACGAAGATCGAGACATGCATACATTTGTGAAAATACATCGCTATGCCCCTTTCCTGCTCTCTGTTGCAGCAAAACAAGAATCAGCAGCCTTCCGGAGCTTGGCGCGCTTTCCAAGAAACAATTGCAAACAGAGGCTAACTGGGGCATCGTGCTGGATTTCCGCGCAAGGCAACCCGAGCATGCATCAGTCATCATCCGGATCAGAGTTGAGGCAATCCCTAGCTTGCATGCTAGTTTACCGCTTTCCTAGATTAATTTGTTAATTAATTAGGATTTTGTACATATTTGGACTGTATTATTTATTTGGACTGTACTATTCATTTGGGACTGTATATTATTTTATTCGGACCCTCTACGCGAGGGCAATGTTGTAATAAGTGTGCGTGAGTGTGATGTATGTCTTCCAACCCCACGTCTTTCTCCCTTTTATTTACCTGCTTATGATGGTTAGATTAGGGCATGTTTCAATTAGCATACAGCATGATAGCATGTTGCATTCATTCATCTGTTTTGCATGCACCGAGCTCAGCGCATCATACTAACTGCATTTGTACTTCAATTCCAAGTTGAATACATGTTAGTTGTAGCATTCCATATGCCATGTTTAGAATAGCCGAGCCTGCTATAATTGCATTTTTGCATGTGTTGCATTAGGCATTTCTGTATAATTAGGATCATGCATGATTTCTAATCAGTTTCTGTTTTGGCTTGGAGTACTCGGTGAGTTTTATGCTTTAACATCCTTGCATGCGTGTGAGTGACTGCCATGAATAGCATGCTTACCATGAGGCTATTTTCTTATGTGATATATCTGCCTGAATGCCTGTGGGTGAAGGTTGGGTTATTTGGATTGGAACAATTCATCAAATGTTTGTTTTAAGCCCACTAGATAGTGGCAAAATCATGTTTTCTAAGCCCACTCGAGGGTGGCAAATCCACATCTTAGCCTACCTGCGGGTAGCACCATCAAACCATTTTCAAACAAACAAACATGAAATGTTTTGTTCCAATTCAGGCGACCCAGTCTATACTTGTATGCTGTGCGCATCACATAGTAAATCTAGGCTAATAACCGGAATAAGAACACATAATGTTTTCAAAACTTGATATCATGGTTAGTAGAGGCCGATCTTTGATCGAGCGAGCGGGGGTGCTCACGAAGTGACATTCCCCAATCGTACCCAAGTTCCCGAGCCGAGGCAACTTTGGTGATGACGGACACGTGGCCTTTGGCACTGAGTCAGGGTTTCCTAAATTTCCCCAAAATAAAATATTTAGGTGGCGACTCTGTATCTGGCAAAGCAGTCCATGTTTGGCACTTCTTTCAAAAATTTGTTTTCTCAAAACGATTTGCCGGATTTGGACTCTTTGGTTCAAGATTAAGAACCGTGACAACAAATCGAGTCCGAGCTGTAGCGAGGTCCCCCGCGGACTTGTTACACCTGTCTTTGAGCCTTTGAACCTGGTTCTTTCTCTACCTTGTTTTGTACCAAAACTTGGTGTCTAGACCTATTAGTGACCTGTCGGCCACCCCCCAAGGCTGTCGGCCATCAGTTGTGTCTGTCGGCCATGGATGTGGCTGGTCGACCACCAGTGGTGGCCGGTCAGCTACCAATGGTGGCCGACGGCCACCAGTCTGTTTTTCTAGATAATTCTTGATATTTGTTTGCCAGCTGTGCCAGTTGTTTCTCACTGAGCTACATCTTCATACACGTGTATGGTAGGATGTATCTAAGCTCAAACCTTGATTTTCTATATATAGGGGGGGTTCTTCCCCCATTTTGGGGGGTTAGACATTTTAGACCAAATATCTCTCTCTCTCTCTCTAGAATTTTCTCTCTCTCTCTCTCTCCTGTTATTTTGTGCCTTAAAGTCTAGTTTCTCTACACTTTTGCACATGAACCCTTGATCAAACTTGGCCACCTTGGAGCTGAGGTTTCTTGGAGCTTTGTTTGTGCTCTAGAAGAAGGTTTAAGCTTGGATTGTTGCTTAATGTGTGCTTGAGCTTCAAGAGGTAGTTTACTTGAGTAGTATACTTACTTTGAATAATTGTTTTGCCATCCTTTTGTATTGTTTTTGGGATGGTTTTCAACTATAAAAAACTCTTTTTTTTTTAGGCTTAAAATGATGGTTTGAGGCTATCTTGTGTTAAGGGGTAATCCACCCTTCTTGTTGCTTAATTGTTTAAGCTTTTGTGCCATCTTTTCATCACTTTCAAAACAACTTTTTTGCCCTTTTAACCACTGAATCTCAGAAGTTTTTCAGTGGTAAAAACCAACTTTTGAAGTCCAAAATTAGAGGGGTTAGCCTCCCCTCCTTATGTCTTGCTTGCATTCCTAGTTAGCCTCACATGTTAGCATGTTTTTCTAGCCTAACTTAGCTTTAGTCTAACATGTTTTTGCCTTTGTTTTGACCTGCTTTAGCTCTGTTTTGGGCTGTTTGGTTCATTTGAACTTTGTTTTGTATGGTTGTGGTGCAATTTCCTTCACTAGCTTAGTGTTTCTAGGCTTTGAGCATCATTTATGTGTCTTGGTCGCATGTTTTAATGCTTTTTCATGCCTAATTCCAGCACTTAACATCTCTGCAACCTCCCTCTTTACTTCACTTTTTCGTTTGTTTGAGGGTTATTTCAACCTTAGGGTTGTTTAAGCTTGAGGTTGAGGCTCATGCTTAATGGTTTAATCCTCTTTTGAGGGTTTATTACCAACGTCATGAAGCTTCCCTCATGCCTTGAACTATCCCTTGGTTGACACTTCTTTCACTTTAGAGGACACTCACCTTTGGACGTAATCGATTAAAGAATGAATTGGTAATTTAAAATGAGTAAACAAAATGAACAAGTAAAAGAGGCAAGATAAGCATCTTTCATGTTGCATTGCATGTGTTCGAATCGGATGTTAATTCGAACACAAGGAAAATGGGACATTTCATACTCGAAAGTGATGAAATGTGCTACTTTTTTTGGTCACCATCATCCTTGATCATGCATGATAAGGCAGTGGCATTTTGAGTCTCATTTTGCATTGATTGAACTTGCACAATTGGCTACACAAACCATCATGCAATGAAATTGCTTGATTGATGGTTTGTGAAATCAAATTTTGTCCCTCCTTTGATTTCCCCATGAAGAGGAGAGGCAAAATGTGCAAACATCTGTGAAAATACACTGCTTTGCTTTGTCTACTCTCTGTTGCAACAAAAAGTGGAGTTCATGTCATTAATGGCCGATCGACCACCACTAGTAGCCGACCGGACACCAGTGGTAGCCGACCAGCCACCAATGAAAATTGCACAGTGTGTTCCTGAGGTGGAGCAGAAGTGTTCTGGAAGTGGACAGCTTCTTTGGTGTTCAAGTGTGCAAACAGAGGCGTTCAATGGCAAGGTGGTGGCTTTTCGAGTGGAGGAACCGAGTATGCATGCATCCCTCACCCCTCGAAGCCATTTAATTGCTTTATTTAGTTAATTAGTGGTAGCATTAGTTTAATTGCTTTTTATTTAATTAGCTTAGTATTTAGCTAATTAATTCAATTTATAATAATTAGTTAACTAGAGTAGTTAATTAGTTTCAAGTGTTGTAATAATCAGCTTAGCTTAATTAGCGTAGCTAGTTAGCTTATTCATTTGGACCCTCCTTCGCGAGGGCATAATGTTGTAATAAGTGTGCGTGCATGTGTGTATGTATGCCCTCCAATCTCACGTCTTTCTCCCTTTTATTTAATCCCTTTCGATGGTTAGATTATGGACATTTTCAATTAGCATACCTTATGCTTGCATGTTTGCATTCATTCATTTGTCTTGCATGCACCGAGGCTCGACGTATCATTCAAAATGCATCGTCATTTCAATACTTCTTTGAATACGTGTTTCAAAGCATGCTATCAAAGTGTTCCATATGCCATGATTAAGTAGTCGAGCCTATTTAGTTACATTATTGTATGTGTTGCATTAGTCATTTAACATAGTTAAGGATCATGCATTTTTCTAACTAATTTTTTGTTTTGGCTTGGAGTACTCGGTAAGCTTTTACGCTTTAGCATACTTGCATGAGTGTGATTGCTATGTTGCCATGTTTCGCATGCTTGCCATGAGGCTATGTGCTTACTTGCTAAACTACTTGGATGTCTGTGGATGAAGGCTTGTTATTTGAATTAGAACGATTCAATGAATGTATGTTTTAAGCCCACTTTGTTGTGACAAATCATGTTTTAAGCCTACTATGTTTAGTGGCAAATCCGCATCTTTAAGCCCACTTGAGGGTGGCAAATTCAAACCATTTTCCAAAGCAAACATGAGTTGAATTGTTCCAAGTCTTGCAACTAGTCTATACTTGCTTGTGTGCGTCACATAGTAAAGTTAGCTAATAACCGGAACAAGAACACATAATGTTTATAAAAATACATCTCATGATTAGTAGAGGCCGATTTTAATCGTACGATCGGGGGTGCTCATTTCAGGACCTTTCCCTCTCGTACCCAAGTTCCCGAGCCGAGGCAACTTTGGTGTTGACAAACACATGGCCTTTGGCACGAGTCAGGGTTTCCTAAATTTCCCCAAAAATAAAATATTTATGTGGCGATTCTGTAATCTGGCAAAGCAGTCCAATTTTGACATTATTTGATTTAAAATTGATTTTCTAAAAGGTTTATCAGATTTGGACTCTTTGGTGATTGATTATCAGTTTCACATTGCACTTGTGAGACTAGATTCAGAACTACGGGAGTCCGAACTGTGAGGCCTTCTTTTCAAACCCTTTCCGAAAGGCAGGGCGCAGAAAAAGGCGAGTCCACAGTTTCTATCTTTGTGCCTCCCGGATGCACCGGAAGGCATGAATGATGAAACTCTCGGAGTACTTCCTCTCGGCAAGACTCCGGCACAAACAAACGGTCACGGTATCTCACACTCTAGTCGGGATACACAATCTAACCCTTCTCTACGTTCCCACTAGAGATCTTCTCCTGGAGGAATTCTGCCTCAAAGTCACCCTTCTACGCTTCTAACACTCGGTTCACAAGTGTAGGTTGTGCAACTATAGAAAACAAGGCTACAAACTCAACAGACTCACCCCGATGCAAGTCAAATTCACCAAGGGCGCCCAACATTTCCCATTCCCGGATAGTAATACAAGCTACACTGCTAATGGATTTCCTACTTAGGGTATCAGCCACAACATTGGCCTTCCCCCGATGATAATGTAACTCGAGGTCATAATCCTCTATGAACTCCATCCACCTTCTCTGACTCAAATTCAAGTTCTTCTGAATCCAGGAGAATGGCTGATGTTCCCTGATGATGTAGGAGTCCATCTAACCGGGTCTGAATTGCCCCCAGTGTTGTGGATAGGAACTCGATTGTCCTTCAACAAAACTTTCTTCTTTTCTCCGTACTAGCATTTGGCATTCTTGCCGATCTTTGTTAGCTTCAGAAATGTCCCAATTTTTTACTCTTCGAGCACATCTGACATTTTTTTTTTTTTTTTGCCCCTAGTTCAAGGGTTGCTTCAGATCTGGCCATACAAGCCTTATATTGTGGTTGACTGTGGAACATTCTGAATCCAAGTTCAAGATTTGAAAGCAAAGGGGTTGAGTCTTGAGGCTGAGAGTGATCCTAAGCTGCACAATCCCAAAATCAATTCCACACAGGTCTTCGCGGGACCATGCAAAACATTTTTTGAAATCTTTTAAGAAAGCAACTAGTCGCTCACGCTGAAGACAATGTAGAACCAATCTAGATCAAGCCAGGATCCTTCTCAGTATTCACATTAACAAACATGATTTCATTCATCAAGGGCTTAGCATGCCTTTCTTTCTCTCAATTGATCAAATTTTTGCAAATCCCGAGGAATTCCTTCCTCTTTGTTTTCAACACATTGTTCAAAAAGTTTTGAAAAACTTAGGTCAATGCAATGATTTCAAGGCACAGAAAAGTAGGCGAAAAGCACTGCCATTTCATTAAAATCTTCTGGCACAACTGGCTTCAGGGCAGAAACAAATGCAAAGGGGTGAAAATCACTGTTGTTTCATTCAGATATTCTGGCGCAACTAGCTCCAAGACAGAAACAGACTCAAAAAAAAGAGTGTAAAAGACAAACACGAAACAAGCAAGTGATGCCCAAGGTAGCACCCCCGAAATCACTCGACTCTAACACAACAGGACTGACTCGATACAACAAGACAGACCCAACTGACTCAGTACAAAAAGACTGACTCAATACAATATAATACAACAAGACTGACCCAATACCCAAGTCAGAAAGTAAAATAACCAGCATTCGCAAATGCTCAAAATAGTGCTTGCCATCCCCATATCTGGAGTAAACTTAGTGCCATCCGCAGGTGGTTCATCCCCCGATCACATAATCACATTATCCCCCAAGTTCACTAATCCAGTGCCGATAGACTTTCCAAAACCCGGCGCGACGATGACCTTGTTATCAATCAGATCTTGTATTTCGTGGCGAAGACGAAAACACATGTCAGTGTCATGACTAGCTTGTTGATGGAAGGCACAGTAATTGGCCGGGTTGTGTGAGGGAGGGAGGTTATTTGGTAATGGCCGCGGCTCCAGGGGCTTGAGATGGCCTTGTCCTATAAGGATTTGGAAAGGTTTGGACAAAGTCATGTAGAAGGGATTGAAGACCCTCTGGCCTCGGGGTGGGTACTTCGAGGTTTGTGAATTTTTACTGGATGCACAGGCAAAGGGATTGGTAGGCACTGACTGGGTTTGCTGATCTCTTCCGAGTGCAGGATTAGAGCTGAAAGGAACGTTTCTGGTACAACGGCCCTTCTCCCGGCTTGCGCCTTGATTCAAACTGCTCTCATTCTGAGTGGCAAAAGTGCTATCCACAATCTTTGCAACAACTGCAATCACTTGCTGTTTGTTCAACCCTTCGGCTTTCAAAGCCTCAACAGCCCACTAAAGGTGTTCATGGGGACCAATGCCTGCCCCTGCCTTGTTCTTACCACTGGCCTCTACTTTGCCAAGGGATTGACCTTTTTCCAATGCAACCTGTCCTAAGATTGGGGGGCCTTTTGGTATAAAATTTCTGGAATGCGATGTGGTCGATGACGGAGCCAATATCCCAAAGGCCAGATCTGCCACAGTTCTCTGAAGATCTTCGATCATTCTCATCAGCTCAGAAGTAATGGGTTCACGGGTTTGGGATGATTGCAGTTCGAGTGCATTCATCATGCATAAGTCCATGCTGTCTGGAATGAACACCTCAGGCTTAGGTAAATGGGCTGGGGTGATATATATACTGGGGTCATAGGTGGATGGCAGTATATGGATTAGATTGAGATGGAAAGGTGACGGGTCAATACTAGCCCGAGGTCCTTTTGGTGGAGTTATGGTCTCTTCGTCAATAAGATCCTGAATCTTATGACGGAGACGGATGCAATGGTTCGTATCATGACCGTGTTGTTGATGATAGGCATAGTATTTAGCTGGGTCATATCTTGGTGGAAGAGGATTTGGAAGGGGTTGAGGTTCTAGGAGCTCTAGGTGCCCTTCCTCTCGCAGCATTTTCAAAGCTTGAGAGAGACTCATGTAAAGAGGATGAAAATTTCGCGCTTGGGGCCGATTTGAAGTGGTTGGTTTTTGGCCATTGAGGGAAGTGGTAATAGTGTCTACTTCTGAGCATTTCACAGCTATGCTACCTTCAATAGTAGCACTGGAACTGTGAGCAACATTCCTCTTCAAAGGCTCATTATGTTCTGCAAAGATCCCTTGTCGAATGGCATCCTCGATTTGAACCCCCATTCCATGAAGGTTTGGAAAGGTAAACAGTGGTAGAACGATCATCTTCTACAGCAACTTGCCATGCAGATTCCAAACAATCATCCTGATCTGATCTTTGTCGGAAGGCCTTGTAGTCACCATCGAGGCCTGTGCTCTCTATCTCGTCACGAACTCTGAGAAATCCTCATTTGGCTCTTGGCGGGTGACTTCGAGATCACAAGTTGTGACCTCAATCTGTGTGTTGTAGGAGTATTGAGCAATAAAGGCCTCAGCCAGCTCTTCCCAGTTCTGTTTCACAGAGTCCTCCAATTTTGCATACCAGATTGCGGCTATCCCAGACATGGTTCGGCCAAAGAGAGACAACTTCTGGGCTGTGGTCAAACCCATTGGCCTCAAGATATCAGAAAACAGGTGGAGGTGCACCATTGGGTCTCCAGAGCCATCGAAGCAGTCGATACGCGGCATTTTAAACCGCTCCGATAAGCTAACTGCAGATTTAGTATACCGGTCCTCTAAATCCGGGATGGAGTTCACTCCTTGTGCTCATTTGAATAACTTCTCCAATTTATTGATCTTAAGTATAGTTGGGTCAACCTCATATTCAAAGGGAGCTTTGCTTTGATAGACAGGAGCTTTAGAGGCCTGTGCTGGGATTGGCTCCGCCGGATTGCCCTGAGTCTCTTGGACATTAGCAATATGGGCAGTGGCTCCGGGTGTCAAGTTACCCATGGGAGATGCATAGGATGCAGAGGTCGTAGCCAGCTGTGGCTGTTGTTGTTGTAGTTGGGTTATCACTTCGGCCTGACGAGCCATGACTTCAGCCTGACGGACTGCGTCCTGCTACAGTGCCTCGATTGTTTGTTGCAGGTACTGCATCTGTTCTTCCATACTGGCTGGGGGATGCTGAGCCATGGGAATGGCTGATTGATCTCGTGCTGAGCTGAATGCAGACAACTGTTCCCAGACCAGACTAGACCCGGGTGAACTGAGGTGTGACTGTTGTAGAAACTGTACTAATGAATTCTGCCTGAACCTCCTTTGTCTTATAACCGATGGGGGTGAGGTAAACACAGGTTGCTTCTGAACCAATTCCGACCTGACAAAGTCTATCGATACAAGTCTGGTGTACTCAGGGGATATTGGAGCCTTTTGAAGCTATGGTTCCAAGACTACCTTGCAAAAGAAGAAAACAGACAACATCTCAGTCTGATTTCACCAGAACAAATATAAGCGTAGCTGAATGACTGTGCTCTCTACTGAATTCTACCCCAAAATTTGCCTGAAAACTGATACCCTCAGGCCGATACTTAGACTTGTAACTGGTACATACATCATGTAGAGACACACCCTAGCAGCAGATATCAAGCAAGTGAGAGCCAAAACACCCCTATGGTGGGGTAGGGTTTCCCTGTCCTATTTTGTCAGGAGCTAGGGTTTCACTACGCACGCAGTGGTTTCAAACAACCTACAATCAGGTAAGCAACCTGTCCTAGCTTGGAATGGTTACTACGGATTTCGATATGCACTAGGTCAAATGGTCAAAAAAGGTGCCTCAGTAAAAATCGAGGTTTGTGTTCCCATCGTGGCAGAGCCCGCAACCGGTCAGCCTTATTGCACGCTTTTCCAAGCAAGCCTCCGGCAAACCGTTCAGGAATAGTAGACGGCAAACATGGTGTCCTAGGCGCACCGATGCAAATGCAATACAAAGAAACACATAAGTGTAGACAAAACAACATATCATGAGTTCGAGTCAAGTTCTCTAAATCCCCAGCGGAGTCGCCAGAAACTGTAGACCGCCCGGAACTCCGCTCTGTGCGTGAGGACGCGAATTGTAGTTCATAGCTACTACAGTTCGGACTCCTATCACAGTTCTGAATCTAATCTCACAAAGTGCAATGTAAGACTGATAAATCACCAAAGAGTCCAAATCCGGCAAATCGTTTTGGAAAATCGATTTTAATCAAAAAGCGCCAAACATGGACTGCTTTGCTAGATTTCAGAGTCGCCACTTAAATATTTTATTTTGGAAAATTTAGGTAACCCTGACTCGTGCCTAAGGCCACGTGTCCGTCATCACCAAAGTTGTCTCGGCTCGGGAACTTGGATACGAGAGGGGAAGGTCCTGAAATGAGCACCCCCGCTCGCCTGATCAAAGACGGCCTCTACTAACATGATATGTTGTTTTTTAAAACACATGCGTTCGTATTCCGGTTATTAATCTAGAAGTACTATGTGATGCACGCAGCATACAAGTATAGACTCAATCGCAAGAATTGGAACAAAACATCTCATGTTTGTTTTTCGAAAATGGTTTGAAGTTGCTACCCTCAAGTAGGCTAAGACGCGAATTTGCCACCTCAAGTGGGCTTAGAAAACAACATGGTTTTGCCACTCTGCAAAGTGGGCTTAAAATGCACATTTTGATGAATTGTTCCAATTCAAGCAATGAAGCCTTCATCCACAGGCATTCATGCAGTTAAAACACTTAAGCAGTTAGCCTCATGGCAAACATGCTATCATGGCAGTCACTTACACACATGCAAGGATGCTAAAGTATAAACACTTACAATGTACTCTGAGCCAAAACAGGAAACTAGTTAGAAAACCATGCATGCTCCTAACTATGTTAAGATGCCTAATGCAACACATGCAAAATGCAACTAAGATAGGCTCGGCTATTCTAAGATATCATGTGAATGCAACTTGATAACTAGGGCTGGGCATAGGGTCATCCGACCAGCCCAAACCGTCCTACCCGATCCGAACCGCGCATATATGGGCGGTTTCGCAAACACATTAGGGTAGGGTGCGGTTTGGATTTTATCTAATTTTCGGGTTGCGGGCGCCCAACCCGCCCGCATAAAACTCTTTTTTTTTTCTTTTTTTCTTTTTTAATCTGACTGTTCAAAAAAACCCCTTTTTTTTCCCTTCAAATCTGATCGTTCAAAAAAAAAAAACAAATTATATTTTTTTGTGCAGGGTTCATGAAAGTTGGATTGGATGATTCATGATGAAATTTGATATCTTAGAAATGTTTTTATTTTATTTCATGGGCTTGAATTGAATGAAGTTTGGCAACAATTTTTTTTTTAATTGCATTTTGGTTTTGGATGAATGTAAGTTAATGAATTTTTATTTTTATTTTTTTGTATTTTGGATGAATTTAAGTTAATGAAGAATTACTTCTTCTTTTTTTTTTGTATTTGGGTTAGGAATGATGAATGTAGGATTTTTTAATTTGGGTTAGGAATGATGAATGTAGGATGAATGCAAATTAATGATGAATGTAGATTTTGAATAATTTGTTTAGGTTACGAATTGAGATGAATGCAAGTTAATGATGAAGGTAGATTTTGAATGATTTATTTAGGTTACGGATTGATTTTGTTGTGTTTTTTATTTTATAAGTTTTTTATAAGTTTTAATTCATTAATTATTAATGTTAGAGCATTTTAGAAAATGGGAGGAAAAATGTCTAAAAGAAATATTGATAAAAAATGGGGGAAAAAAAAGGGTTTAACAAAAAAAAATTGAAAAAAAATTCAATCTGCAAACCGCCCGCAACCGCCCGCGCAACCGTGAACCCTATCCGCACAAACCGCAAACCGCATTGCGGGCGGTTGCAGGTTGACTTTTCCTCAAACCGCATACATACAGGCGGGTCCAAACCGAATCACAAACCGTCCCAAACCGAACCGCGGACACCCCTATTGATAACATGTATTCAAATTAGTATTGAAATACAATGCAGTTTGTATGATGCGTCTAGACCGGTGCATGCAAGACAGATGAATGATGCACGCATGCGAAGCATAAGGTATGCTAATCGAAATATGCCCTAAACTAACCATCGAAAGCAGTTAAGTAAAAGGGAGAAAGACGTGGGGTTGGAAGACATTCACACACACACGCACACTTATTACAACATTTGCCCTCTCGACGGAGGCTCCGAATAATAAGCTAACTAGCTAATCTAAGCTAATCTAAGCAACTAATCTAATTAAGCTAATTAGACTAGTTATTACACAACAAATTGAATAACTAATTATTACATCGCTTTAACTAATTAACAAATTAATTAAATTGCATAAACATGCTAATTAACAAGTAAGCATCAAACTACACTACTCAGCTCTGCTTTGGAAAGTTGAACAATGCATGCACTTGGTTTCTCGCTCGGAAATCCATTACTATGCCCCGAATTGCCTCTGTTTGCATTTGATTTCAGAACACTGCACAAACCTCCAGATAACTTTTACTCCATCATGGGAACCTGCAGGAGGGCTGCCGACCACTTAATGGTGTTGTAGACCACCTAAACATGCTGCAGACCAGAAAAAGTGGTCGGCCAGCCACTTTTACTGGTCTGCCGACCAGAAAATCCTGCCAAGCTCCAATTTGCTGCAACAGAGAACAAGAAGGGACACAGCAATGTATTTGCAAGGTATGTATGCACAACCACCCTTCCTATCATTTCTCAAGCTCAAGGGAGTGTGGAATTCGACTCTCGGGCCACCAACCGAGAATCGCAATGCACGATGGCCGAGAAGCCAAGTTTGCACAATTCAATGTCAATGAATGCACAAATAACACATAAGGGTCTTAAACTTTATCATGCATGATCAAGAGGGTCGGCGACCGAGAAATGAGGCACGTTTCATCACTTCAAGTATGAAACGTCCCTCGTTTCTCGTGTTTGGATTAACGTTCAATCCAAACACAATAACAACATTCCAAACAACATGAGCATGTCAAGTTAGAGTCCTTAAGCATGAAAGCTAGTGAAGGATGCAACACAAGGGGGTATGTAATGCCATGCTCAATGGACCAAACCAACCCTAAACAAACCTTATGCATGCCAAAACAGTGGCCAAAATACTCTGAAATGATGGCATGAAAAGCAAGATAATGCATGCTCATGCATTGGCCCATCAACTAAGCATAAGAGCACAACTCTCAAACATGATCAAGAAGTGACAAACATGGAAGTGTGACAACATTATATGCTCTGAAATCAAGTATGAAATGATGCCAAACCACTCAATCAACACCAGTATAGCATGCAAGAGGGCCTAAGGCACAAGGCCACCAAGAGGGACTACACAAGAGGCATGCAATACATGGCACAAATGACTGAACCAGCCATGGATAGAGCTCAATTAGGTCAAAACAAAGACCAAAACATGCTGAGATGGGAGCTCACAAGTCTAGACAAGCATGCATACACATTAGGCCATAAGCAAGGCACAAAGGCATAACCCTTAAAGACACTCAAAGAGTGAAAGAAGTGAGAATATGGCAATGCTATATGCTCTGAAATATCATGTTAAATGATTCCAAATCATGCACATGTCACAAATGAAGCATGCTAGGAGGCTCAAAGCTTGAAACTAGCATAGGACTTGCACTATAGCTATGCAATACATGAACCATATGGCCAAGACAACCCAAAACAGTCCTAGAGCATGTCATATCAAGGCTAAAACATGCACGGAGTGTAGCCAAAACAAGCTAGCATAAAGGGCATGAAGCATGGAGTATGCAAGGCCAATAAGGAGGATTACACTACACCTACCAAAACCAAGCATGAGATGACTTCATTAACAAAAATCAGAGTTATGGCATGGCAAAACAAGACCAAAAACACACTGAAATGATAGCCTACAAGCTTAGGCAAGATGGCATACATAATGGCTCATGTTTAAGGCATAAAGCACCAACCCTCCAAAGCATTGAAAGAGTGAAAGATGCAAGTGTATGGCAATGAAATATGCTCTAAAATTACATGCAAAGTGAAGCTATATCATGCAAATAGCTCAAATAAAGCATGCCAAGAGACTTGAAATACAAAGCTAGTCAAGGGCTTTACACTACAACCATACCAAGCAATGCTCAAATGACCTAAAGCACTCAAAACAGACCTAAAGAAGGTCAAAATGGTAGCAAAAACATGCTAGACTCGCAACAAATATGGCAAGAAAGATAGGCTCCCGAATTAGCTCACAAACAAGGCATAAGGGCATAACTCTTAAACACAATAAAAGAGTGATAAACATGAGAGCATGGCAGAAGTTTATGGTCTGAAATTACCTACCAAATGATGCCATGTCATGCAAAAGGCTCAAATATGACATGCTAGGGGTCCCATAGTGCAAGGCTAGCAAAGTCAAATGCACTATAGTTATGCAAAACCAAACATGTATGACCGAAACCACTTAAATCATACCTCAAGCATGTTAAATCAAAGTCAAAAATGTGCTGGAGTAGAGCATACGCATGCTAGATCAAAAGGCTAAAACAACATATATGCTAGGCTAGTGAACCAAAATTGCACTACAAGTGCAAGGAGCATGCAAGAGGCAACCAAACCAACCCAAATCAGAGTTATGACATGTCAAATGATGGCCAAAAACCTGCTGAAATTGAGCCAATACATGCTACTTTGCAAGGCTACAAGTAGGTTTACACTACAAGTATAAGAAGCATGCAAGAGGTGACCAAGACAGCCCAAAATAGAGTCATGGCAGGTCTAAAAAGTCACAAAAAAGTGCTCAAACAAAGCCTCAAGAAGATAGAAATACATGCTCTTTTGATGGGCCATCAACACAAGTAAACAAGAGAAGAAGAGGGGGGGACAACCCCCACCCATTTGGGACCTCAAAACCCCCTTTTCACCACTGAAATTCCTCCGGAATTTATTGGTTTAAAGGCCAAAAAAAGTTGGTTTGAAAGGTGGTGAAAGATGGCTCAAGAGGCTTTACAAGCCAAGGAGCAAAAGGGAGGAAAACCCCCTGGCCAAACAAGGTACAAACCAACACTATTAGGACTGAAAAAAAGAGGAAAAACAAAGGTTTTTGTAGTTCAACACCACCCCAAAAACAATTTACAAAGGTGGTAAAACAAGCATGCAAAGCAAAGGTTTAAAGGGACAAGTGCTTACCCTTGAAGCACCTTGAAGGATAGCAGCAAACCAGGCACAAATCTGAGCTCAAATCACCTTTTGGAGCTCAAACAAAGTCCCAAAGAATCTCAGCCCAATGGTGGTCAAGTTTGGTTAAGGAAGTGTATGCAAAGGAGAGGTATATCTCCAAGTATATCTCTTGCATGCACACAAAGGCAAGAGGAAGAGCAAGCTAGAGAGAAAAGCTGAACTTTAGCTCTGAAATTTGTAGAGAGAGAGAGAGAGATTTTAGTGTGAGAAGCTCCCACAATTCCTCAAAATGTTCTTCTTCTTCAATATGTGTGATATGGCTCCATATATATCAAGAATAGAGCTTTGGTCGAAATATCTAAGTTTGGAAATATCTAGAGCAATGCACAACAACTGGAGGGAAAGATCTTCAAAAAATCTGAGTTTGGGACCTGCAGACCACTTTTTTGGTCGACCGACCACCTTTTTGGGTCGACTGGATACTTTTCTGGTCGGCAGCCCATTTTTCTAGTCGGCGGGAAAATTCTGCTTTCCAGGTCCAATTTCAAATGGGTATAACTCCTTCATCTGGACTCTTTTTCAGATCATTCTTGTGTCCAAATTGAAACCCCGGAAGTAAGCTTTCCAATGGTGGCAGCCTTGCATCAAAATTCCAACTATGCAAAAAGTTATGCCTGTTTTGGTGAAGCCGCTCAGTTTCTATCCTTCCCGGATTCATGCCGAACTTCTCCCAAACTAGTTTTCTTCTTTCCTTTCCTTTTTTATTCAACTCCGAACCCCTAAACAAGGTGTTTTGAAAGATTTTTTAATGATTTTATCTCTCTTTCATTCATTTCCACTTTGTCCTCGCTCGGTTTACCGAAAAATGCAACATTTAACGAAATGCGAGCCTCGGAACATCGTAGGAACTTCTTTTCAAAAATATTTTGAAAGAGAGGATTTTAAGGTCTAAAAACCATTCAAAATAGTTTTAGTCCAAAAATGGGGTGTGAGGTTAGGATTTGACTCTCCTCTTGTCGAAGGAATCGAACCTTTGCACTGCACAACTTTTACCACCAAGTAAGCAATTAGTAGCGCCCAAGTCTTAAGGACGGTCAAAAATGGGGTGTCTACAGTGAGGCATCACAATAAACCGAATAGCCCAAACCCCTCTCTGGGATAATCAAGACTGGAGTAGTGGTAAGTCTAACCTTAAACTCTTGGAACGACTTTTCACAAGTCTCACTCCACACAAATTTGACTCATTTCCTCATCAATTTAGTCAAAGGTGAAGCTAATCTGGAGAAATCTTTTACAAACCGACGGTAATACCCGACCAATCCCAAGAAACTACGGATCTCGAAAGCATTCTTAGGCTGCGCCCAATCTTGCACTGCCTCAATTTTGGATGAATCTACAGTCACCCCTTCCCCGGATACCACATGGCCTAAGAACCGAACCTCTCTTAGCCAGAACTCACAGTTCCCAAACTTAGCATACAGTTTATGGGCTCTAAGCAACTCAAGCACCACTCGCAAGTGTTCCTCGTGCTTCTCCTCAGAGGGTGAGTAAATCAAGATGTCGTCCACGAAAACGACCACAAAATGATCTAAGAACTCTCGGAAGATTCGGTTCATCAAGTCCATAAACACAGCTGGTGCATTGGTTAGCCCGAAAGGCATCACCAGAAACTCATAATGGCCATATCGCGTACGGAATGCCGTTTTCGGAATATCCTCCTCCCTTACCCTCAATTGATGGTAACCCAATCTCAAGTTTATCTTAGAGAAACAACGAGATCCTTTCAACTGATCAAACAAATCATCTATACGAGACATAGGATATTGTGGACGCGCCCGCGTGGGGCCTCATGCCACAGTTCGGACTCGATTTGTCACGGTTCTTAATCTGAACCAAAGAGTCCAAATCCGGCAAATCGTTTTGAGAAAACAGATTTTTAGAAAAGAAGTGCCAAACATGGACTGCTTTGCCAAATACAGAGTCGCCACCTAAATATTTTTTTAATGGGGGAATTTAGGAAACCCTGACTCGTTTGCCTAAGGCCACGTGTCCGTCATCACCAAAGTTGCCTCGGCTCAGGAACTTGGGTACGATTGGGGAAGGTCAGCTATGAGCACCCCCGCTCGCCCGATCAAAGATCGGCCTCTACTAACCATGATATCTAGTTTTGAAAACATTGTGTGCTCTTATTCCGGTTATTAGCCTAGCTTTACTACGTGATGCGCACAGCAAACAAGTATAGACTAAGTCGCCTAAATTGGAACAAAACATTTCATGTTTGTTTGTTTGAAAACGGTTTGATGGTGCTACTCGTAAGTAGACTAAGACATGAATTTTGCCACCCTCAAGTGGGCTTAGAAAATATGGTTTTGCCACTCTCAAGTGGGCTTAAAACTCGCATTCAATGCATTGTTCCAATTTAAGTAACCCAACCTTCATCCACAGGCATTCAAGCAGTTATATCACATAAGCAGCTAGCCTCATAGTAATCATGCAGTCATGGAAAACACTCACACGCATGCGGTATGCTAAAGCGTAAAAGCTTACCTAGTACTCCAAGCCAAAACAGAAACTAATTAGTAATCATGTGGATGATCCTAGTTCATGTCAAGATGGCTAATGCAACACATGCAAGATGCAACTACAATAGGCTCGGCTATTCTAAGATGGCATATGATAATGCTACAACTAACACGTATTCAACTTGGAATTGAAATACAATGCAGTTAGTATGATGCGCCGAGCCCAGTGCATGCAAGACAAATGTATGCATGCACGCATGCATAGCATAAGGTATGCTAAATTAAATATGCCCTAATACTAACCATCGAAAGCAGGTAAGTAAAAGGGAGAAAGAAGTGGGGATTGGAAGACATGCACACACGCACCCACACTTATTACAAATTCGCCATCGCTCAGAGGGACCAAAAAAATAATACAAATTAATTAACCTACAAGCTAATTAATTATTACAGACCACCTAATTAATTAAGCAAATTAACTAAGCTAAGAAAGCAGTAAAGGCCTCGGGAAGAGGGTCCAATGCGCGCGTGCTCGGGTTTGCTCGGAAATCCAACGCCATGCACAAGTTTGCCTCTGTTTTCCCTGCTCTGCTCCTCTGAAAATTGCACAAGTCCCAGGGAGCACTCTATGGACACTGTGGAACATCACCGGCTAAGACAGAACACCACCGGCCATGTCCGGATGGTCATCGACCATTTGTAAAGCCATCGGCCAACAATGGATGGCCGGTCGGCAGTATAGATGGCCGGCCGGCCAAAGCTTCCTGCAGAACCTGTTTTGACAGCAGCAGAGGGCAAAACAAGGCATGGCAATGCATTTCAAGCAAATGTATGCACCACCACATCCCTTATCATATTTATGACTCAAAGGGGTATGGTGCTCGATTCTCGGACCACCAATCGCGCATTTCAATGCGTGATGGCCCAAGAGACCAAGTATGCATTTTCAATGTAGAATGAAATGCACATAAACAAACAATGAGCTCAACCTCTATCATACTCAATTCAAAAGGCAAAGCATGTATGCCAATGTAATGCAAGCTAAGTGTGCAACATGATCATGCTAACAACAAAACCATGTACAATAGGCACATGAACTAAACAAGTAAGCATGCAAGGCATATAACATCAATGTTAATGACACACATGCAATAACATGAAAGGCATAACACATGTAAATATGCAAAGCAACTTAACATAAGAAACATGCCAAATGCGATGACACTTAAACATGCAACATGTTAATAGGCTAAGTACCTAAACATACAAACAGGTATAGCATGCAACAACATGCCAAAGGGATGGTCTTAAACTAATTTGAATAGCTCTCTACTAGGTCCAAAACAGCGGCCAAAACGATGCAACAAAGGCATGAAAACACACACACACAAGCATGCATGCACAAGGGCCTAAACATGGAGCATAAGCCATCAACTCTTCAAAACATGAAAGGGATGGAAAATGCAAGTATGCAAGCATGGAACATGGACTGAAATATGGTTTCCAATGATGCCAAATCATGAGAATAGGCCAAGTAAAGCATGCTAGTGATCCACATACCCAAGGCTAGTAAGCTAGAATGCAAAGAAGCTATACAAAACATGGAAAGCATGACTCCAAAGACCCAAGACAGACCTTAAGCATGTTAAAACATGACCAAAAACTTCACAAAGCTAAGCCAAAATATGCAAGCATGGTGGTCCAAATGCTAGATACATGTTAAGGCAATTTCATGGCATTACAAGACAAGTATGCTAAGCATGCATGGTGTGTCTAAATCAACTTAAAATAGTGCTATATCATGACAAAATAAGCACAAATAACACTTAAGACATGGCCAACATGCGCTTAAAAATGGTGCTCACATATGAGGCTAAAATGGCACTTTTTGAAGACAACAAGGAGAGGGGATGACCCTCTCCTTCTTAGGACCTCAAACCACCATCCTTACCACTGAAATCCCTCAAGATTTCAGTGATGAGGAGGTCCAAACAAGGTGGTCCCGGAGCTCACCAAAAACACACAAAAATGAGGCCAAACAAGGCCTAAGAGGGGGTAAACGACCCCAAACACAAAAGTGACCTTAATGAAGTATCTTAAACACAAAAAAACAGAACTTTTTTATGTTATACACAAAGCTCAAAACAGCAAGAAAGATAGGCTAAAAGTGTGTGCAAAAACGGGGAATAAAGAGGGAAAATGAGTTACCTTTGTAGCCAAAAGGGGACAGCAGCCTCTTGGTCCAAAAAAACAGTCCCTTAGCCTCTGAAAATGGCCTCCAAGCTCCTTAGGTTGATGATGGAGGTGTTGTGCTAGGAGGTGTAGTTCAAATGGCCAAGAACTAGCCTCTTTTGAACCCTCTAACACACCCAAATGTGAGAGAGAGGGAGATATAGAGAGAGAGTGATATATATATATATATATATATATCTTATATATCATATTTTTTCAACCCTTGAAATGGGAGAAGAGGCCCTCTATTTATAGAGCAAGGCAAAAGGCCTAAGCTTCTTGGAGAAGCTAAGGCAAAAGGGTCAAAGGGGGCAAGCTTCCAAGGGAAGCTAAGCAAAGGGGTCAAGCTTCTCTTAGAAGCTTGAGCAAAGGGTGCAAGCTTCTTGGAGAAGCTAAAAAGGGTCAAGCTTCTTGGAGAAGCTAGAGCAAAGGTGCAAAGGGTTCAAGCTTCTTGGAGAAGCTAAAAAAAGGTTCAAAAGGTTCAAGCTTCCTCAAGAAGCTAAAAACCAAGGGTTTAAAAGGTTCAAGCTTCCTCAAGAAGCTAAAAACCAAAGGTTCAAAAGGTTCAAGCTTCCTCAAGAAGTTAAAACAGGGGGGTTCAAAAGGTTCAAACCCCCTCAAGAAAAGGTCTCGGCCAGAAAAAGTGGCTACTCGGCCAACAAAGTTGGCCGACCGACCACAAAAGATGCCGACCGGCTGCAAAATATGCCGACAAGCCGCAAAAGGTGCCGACCGACCACCACTAGTGCCGACCGGCCATCACCAATGGCCGGTGGCAAGAAAACAGGGCCGGTGGCCTCAAGCCATGGCCGGTGAGGTGTGGGGATGTCCAATCAAGCCATTCCCTGTCCCCAGAAGCAAAAACAGAAGTCAAGAGGTCTTGAGGCAAGGCACGCGGCCGAAATCTCCGAGAACTCAAGACGAACACAAACATGGATAATCACCAAGTGTTCAAATGGTGACGTCCAAGTCTTGAGGACGGTCAAAAATGGGGTGTCTACAGATACTTGTTCTTAACCGTAACCCGGTTCAACTTTCGATAGTCAATACAAAGTCGTAAGGCTCCATCTTTCTTTTTAGCAAAGAACGCCAGTGCTCCCCAAGGCGAAGTACTAGGGCGGATAAAACCCTTATCTAATAACTCCTGAAGTTGAATCTTCAACTCGCTCAACTCAGCTAGTGCAAAACGACACGGTGCCATGGAAATCAGTGCCGCGCCAGGCACTAGATCAATAGAGAACTTGATCTCTCGGTGAGGTGGTAAACTAATAAGATCCTGGGGAAAGACATCCGAGTACTCACAAATCACTCTTGGTAACTCAACTCGTACTTCATCATACTCACTACTCAAAAAGATAGCAAGAAGACAACTAAGTTCACTCCGTCCACGCGAACCATATACCGATGATAAGACTCTATCCACCCGGTCTCCCAAGAAATAAAAACAATCACTGCTCAAGGTACATACAGTAACCCTCTGACGGTAACAATCTATAATAGCCACGTATAACGATAACCAATCCATACCCAAAATAACATCAAAACCAGATATGTCCATCAATACAAAAGAAAAAGGAAGCCGACGATCGGCGACCTCTATATCACAACCCCGACACCACTATTTCAAAACCATCTCATCCCCAACAGGTGACACAACACATATAGAAGACGCTAACTGTGCCAACTCCAATCCCAAAACAGATGCAAATGTAGACGAAATAAATGAATGGGATGCACCCGTATCAATCAACACATTAGCAACCAAGTTGCAAAACAAAAAGGTACCTCTCACAACAAATGGAGCCAGTACAAGATCTGGCACGGTAACAGCATACACACGCCCCGTAGGTCTCTGATCTACCTACTCACCCCTTGGAGCATATGACTGTTGCACTGACTGAGCCAAGGAGGCTCCCTGATTGGCCCTCGAGGCCTGTACTGACTGCGCTGGCTGGTGACTCTGTGTCTGTCTCGAACTAGACGCACCAGATGTGCCACCCAACTGCGAGCAAAACATCTTTAAGTGCCCTGCCTTCCCATACTGATAGCAACTGAGCAGCTGGCCTTTGCCCTGACTCTGGCCCTGAGAACAAGGTGAAAAAGATGTTGCCCGCTGCCCCCCTCCTCCTCTCTGCGGGCAAGTTGGAGACTTGTGGCCTAACTGACCACATTTGAAACAGGTAATGTCTCCCTGACCACCTCTCCCTGAACCCGAACTCAGTACTGGAAAGGTAGACCTCGAGTGTGCCCCCTAGGACTGCTGGGGGTTAGAACCCCTTTGCCTCTTACTATCCCCCTGGCCATCTTGATCCTCCTAGAGCTCCTCATCCTCTCCTACTCCGCATGTATTATGGTCTCAAAATAGGCTGCAGCCTCCACAAGGCGCCCATAGTCTCTAATCATGGATCCGGCCACTCTGAACATGAGTCTGGTCCTCAATCTCTTTTCGAACTCCAAACAACGGTGTTCCTCAGTCGCCACTAACTCCGGTGCAAACCTAGACAAGCTAGTAAAGGTGGCCTCAAACTCAGCCACTGGTATATTCAACTGCACCAACCTGGAGAATTGATCCCTCAACTTCTCCCTCACCGTAGCAGGTAAGTATGTGTCCTAGAAAGCATCAACAAAGGCTTCCCAAGTCCCACCAATGCGCCCCCGTGCATATTTCCACCACTGACCCGCGTCTCCCTTCAACTGAAAGGACACCAAGGTCACTCTCAAATCCCCGTCTTCGATGCCGAGCATCTCAAACGTCTTCGTCATCTGCTCCAACCACTCGTCAGCCTTCAATGGCTCCTTGGGATCACCCAAAAACTCGTCCGGATTTGACCGGAAGAACTCCCTCTTTAAGAACGATGGCCCTGTTTCAGCTACATGGTCCTGGACTTGATTCTCAGCTCTGAGAATGTCCATGGATTCCTTCAATGCTCCGGCCATTTCACGAGCTAAGGCACCCATGGCTTGTTGACCTACTGGTTCGGCCACGTTGGCTTGACCAACTTCCTTCTCATACGCCAGAATCTCATCCGGTATAGACACCTCATGCCTCCTAGGCCTTCCACGCCTACCACCACAACCCCATCCTAACATCCTAATGAAGATAACAAGAAGATTAGCAAATTTACAAATGTGCCGAAGCTAATTCACTCACGTCCTAATACGATGGACAACTATAATTCACTCCACATAAACACATAATCACATAAACACATACGAATTTCATTTTCGGATGATGACCGTCCCGTAGTGCTACTAGAGTTCCGGTTAGAAACAGCAGTGATCAAGTGCCTTTCCAACAGGACTCCCAGAAACCTATGGACTCGGTCAACGTCCTAGAAATTAAATCTCATACCCATATAATCACATAAGCATGTTATCATATAAGCACATATCATCCATACTTAAGTCTCTAACAAGCGAGACAAACCCATTGTAGTACTAACCACTTCACATGTACACAAAGTATTCAAACCCGGTACGCTCTGATACCAAGTTGTAACGCCCTAAAAAAGGATATAAATAAACCACACACAAGATCTATGAATATATTGAAAAGGTTATACATTCATCCATCAGAGTTTATATTACAAATGGTGTTACATGCATTACACGTTCATAAATGTTCATTCTAAAACTACAGCATGTGACACTAATTGTTAACAACAAAATAAATGCCCTACAGGCTTACACCTTTCCAAGATATCTCTTGGTTACAACAAAAGAGTCATGAGCTCTATACAAGTAAAGCCCTCGGCTTGAATGAACACTTAATATGAAAAGAAGAACAACAAAAATAGAGCCTTCAACCCCAAGTCCTCCCAAGCTATGCCCTTGGAGGTAGCATGTCACCTGTACCTGAACATGGTTTCCCAAGTAGAGTGAACCAAAGCCCAGTAGAGATACACTAACGCAATGTATGAAATTTAACTAAGATATAAGCATTAGATAAATGTTCAATACTTAGAGTCAACCGACACCTTTTCATGACCAATCAATAATGACATCAATATCTCATTCCATTTCCATTCATTTATTCTAATCAACTCACAGAAATAGTTCCTTGTTGTCTAAACAACCCCAAGCGAGACTGCAACTCATTTGTTAAAACTTCAATAGCAACCATTATTCAAACACTTCGATTTTCTTGCCATTTTACGGAATTCTCATCCGAGGGCATCAGCACCCACATATATAAGATTTCGGGACTTTCACCGTGGACACTCCGGCTAACTTAATTTGCAATGGAGTTCATCCCCTATCTCCTCTCATACAATGGAGTACATCCTCTATCTCCTCCCAAACAATAATACATATACAATATATTCAATGACGTATCATACACAATGACTACCAAATTCACATATTCAACAATTTAGTCAAACCGTCATATTCAATGACATAATTCATATGCTTAGTTTTAATTTACCTAATCCTCATGCAGTTTCTACAACAATCATAGGTATCCTCCACCAATAGCCCAAAACAGATATTTCTAAACAGATATACAATCTATTAAACATATAATTTATCAAATTTCCATAGGTGAGTGATTTAACAAATCCAACTACACCATTCATCTATATACCCTTCCAATTTCATATTTTTCATATCAATTTCATTATATGTACAAGATGAATTATTCAACCCAAATTAGGGAAAATTTCTATTTTTTTTCTCAAATGTCAACCCCAAGGCCAAATTTCACATTTAATTACAAGAGAGCTACATATTCAAAGCCCCAAAGTCATTTTACAACCCAACATGGAAAACCCCTCTTTTAATTTGTACCCAAACCCTAGTTTACCCAAATCTCACCATTTATACATAACATCAAATACCTTGGTTAAAAACCATACTAAAGTGTAGAATATTCCTACCTCAAGTGTAGAAGCTCAAAGGAGATGAAGAAGAAACTCAAAAGTGCCCAAACTCGATTTTGCTCAGATCAAGAAAAAGCCCACAAGATGCTCTAACTCTTTATCAAAGGGAGTAGGGTGAAGAGTCCCTTAGATCATGGAGTATTTGTAGAGAGAAAGTATTTTAGAGAGAGAGAGACAGTCGATCTAGGGTTTTTAGCAAAAAGAGATTCAAAAAGTGATGTAAAACTCCTCTGCTGCAAACTGATATACGCGACCCTCGCTCGAGCGAAGGAGTTGTCGCCCGAGCGACCAGACACAACAAGTGACCTCGCTCGAGTACAAGAAGCGTCGCTTGAGCGTAAAATGCAAAGCTTCAGAAGTATAACAAACACACACGCTTGCTCGAGCGCAAAAAGCCTTGCTCGAGCGTAGAATACATACCTTCAGGTGTAACACAAACGCACACCCTCGCTCAAGCGCAAGAAATCTGGCTCGAGCGAAAAACTTCATCTTCCCAGAAATGCTGCGTCTGGGAAGGAAACCTAAGAACCTTCAAAGCTCGCTCGAGCGCAAGAAACCTCACTCAAGCGAAGAAGCAAATTACACAAGGCTCGCTCGAATAAGCCAAAATCTGGGCAACAATAATCTAGACCAATTAACAACCAACCTATTCCAAACTCGCCTAACAAGTTCCAAAACTCAAATGCAAAGAGCCAAAAGGAAAAAACAAGACATGGATACAATATTCAACCACAGATCCCGAGTCCGGAGCACAATGAAAGCCGGGGCAAAACCAGGGTCGCTATAACATTACACAAACTTATTGGTCGGTAATCATTCACGGTGAGTGGAACCTTCTTCTTAGGTATTAGACATAAAAATGTTGAATTTAAAGACCTAATTAAGTGTCCTGAATTTAGAAAGTTAAGCACACATTCGCCAACCGATTGTCCCACTTTATCCCAGTATGTTTGGTAAAAACCCGCTATAAACCCATCAGGCCCAAGAGCCTTTAATTTCCCCATTAGAAAAATCGCATTTTTGACTCCCACCATCGAAAACAGTTGCACAAGTATCCCAAGTTGTTCAGTAGTTAAATGACAGTCGACAACATTTAAAATATTAAAATAAGGAGGGAAAGACAACTCGAGTGTCTGAGTCTAATCATGAAGTGAAAACCTGCTCAAAATAAGGAATTTAGAGTTGAATTTAGTTCACATCACATCTTTTAAGTTCGATTCAAGCGCCACTTAAACTCAAATTTCACTAGAACGGTTAAACCACTTAATTCATATTCAATTTAAAATTTTATTTAAAATCAACTTTTTATACAAACAAGCGAAATTGGAGAACATTTTAAAATTCGTTAAATTATTAAACTAAGCTTAAACAAATTATTAGTCGACTTTATAAATTTATATGCACTATAAAAATTAAGTTACTTAAATTCGATTCATATTCAGCTCATTATATAAATAAGTTAAACTTAAATATATTTTAAAAACTCATTAAATTTAAACAATTTAAGACTCCACACTAAAACTTAACTACTCGTCAAAGAGCTCTGCTTGCTGGTATACAAGCAACGTGACTGAAATTAGACTGGTAGTTGATAGGAGTCTCTCTGGTAAAGCTTTGTTCAAAGTCAATTTATATAATTTTCCCGGAAAATTAAGAAGATAATCTCGGCATTGCATATATTCCATAATAGACCAATAACCATCTTAAAAAAAAACAAAAACAAAGCAGAGAAGAGAAGACATATAATCAATTGCCAATCTCTGAAAGCTTCAAAACAATTCCATGGCGTCTCGTAGGCGTATGCTACTCAAGGTCATCATTCTTGGCGACAGCGGGTCTCTCTCTCTCTCTACATATATATACATACACATTTGTGAATTTGAGGAATTGAAGTGTTTGTGATGCTTAATTGTGATTGATCTCTCTCTCTCTCTCTCTCTCTACATATATATATATACTATATATATACATATACATATACATATACATTTGTGAATTTGAGGAATTGAAGTGTTTGTGATTCTTAATTGTGATTAACAGGGTAGGGAAGACGTCTCTGATGAATCAGTATCCTTATCAAGCTCCAGATTACGTAGTGTTACATATAAATATTCTGTGTGTGTGTGTGTGTGTGTGTGTGTTTGTATAGGTTATTAGGTTTTCAGGATATCTTCAATCTTGACTCAAATTTATATCAAATTTAAATTTGGATAATAATCACTCAAAACACCATTCATCAATTGAGTTCTACTCAATTTTTTATTCAAATTAAAACAGTACTCAAATATTTATTCAAAATTTTCAAGGATGGTCACATTATCTCTCAATTCACACCATCATCATTTTGCTGTTTGGATATGAACTTCCGAATAAAAATCAATAGTTCAAATATCAACTACCGAACAAATACATAATTGATTTTTATTTGGAAATTGATATTTGGGATTGAGGCAAAGTGTGGTGTGTAAATAGAATTATTACCCAATTTTCAAAGCTATTTTGTGACTCAATTTTGGGTAAGGACTTGGACATGGCTTGAGCAGTTTAGGATGTATCATTGTGGTTGGCCTTAAATGCTGGAATTTAGATATGTGAATAGGAGGTTCAGTAATCAGTACAAAGCTACAATTGGGGCTGATTTCTTGACCAAAGAAGTCAAGTTTGAGGATAGGCTTTTCACATTGCAGGTGATAACTACTCTTCCATGTGATTGTAGATTTATGTTTTTTACTCTTTCAGGGGTTTCTTTTTGCCTCGATGTATTTTGTTAATTTGCTTGGTTGCTTCTGATTTGGAATAGTATCAACCATGAAAATGAGTAACTTGAATGTACATGTGACTAAAACCAAACGGGTTAGTATAGTTGGTCACTCGTGTACACTCTCAACTGAGAGGTCAGACAGTCAATCTGGTACAAATGGATTATTTCTTTACTATTAGGGGTTCATTTTCTTACATTTATTTCTTCCCCCGTTGTGGGGCTCATTCTTGTATTGGCGTTGGGCTTACGAATATGTGTCATTCAACTTTCTTATATAGATGATTGTTCCATTTTTTGTTATTATCTTAATGTTTGTAAATAATTTCATATTGATTAACAAAAAAAAAAAATGTACATTTGACTAAGAGACAAAAATACTAAGAAAGAAACTAGCTATTCAAAAACAATTTATTTTAAAATTTGGGTACAGTATTTCACATGGATTAGGAGTTCAGGCTTGAAGACTGAACCCTTTGGTCTATGTTATGAATTTACTAACAACAAATCGAAGTTTATACCAATAACATCTTATTTGTGATAATGATGATAGCACGATACTTCTTCACTCTTTAGACTTTAATAACTCACTCTCTACTTGCTTACCCCGATTGACTTCATAGAACATTATTTCAAGTTAAAAGGAACCTTTTTCACAAACCTCTCCCTGTCGGTCTAGTCCAGCTAAAGCTCCCTCTCGCTATCGCTGGAGCCCAACTGTCGTTGCCGAAGGGTTATTCTATCCAAACCCTGAACCGATTTCATAGCCGATTTCACTTCTTCCTCCTCTTAATCAATCCACAACTATTAAGTTTAAAGGCCTTATCTTTCCAGATTCTTGTGCCATTTCAATCAACTTGAAAGAGTTCACATCACTTGGTAACATTTGTTACCCATGTTTTTGGAGACAACTTAGGAACTATCCTTAGAAGCCTCTAGCCTTCAGTCCATCCATTAAAATGTATATGATGTTTTGTTTATTGCATCAAAAAGCTTAAAGATGCTGTGGAAGAAGTTTATTTCTGGTTTTCTTGTTATTGATTTTGAGACAACAATTTAATTCTTAAAGAAACTGAGTTTCATTCCTTCAGTTTAGAGGAGATAATAAGACATTGACATCGTTAGCTATGGTATCTAACTATATGCATTTGAGGCTGAAACAAACTTCATTGTGATACTTTCAGATATGGGATACAGCTGGACAGGAAAGATTTCAGAGCCTTGGTGTCGCTTTTTACCGCGGAGCAGACTGTTGTGTTCTTGTTTATGATGTGAACGTCATGAAATCATTTGATAACCTCAACAACTGGAGGGAGGAGTTCCTGATTCAGGTGATAATTATCTTCTCTTCTTTATTTTTTTTTGGTACATTAGAGGTAGAGGGGGAGGGGGCAGGGTCCGAACCCAACTTCAACTTTTCTTTCTTTCTTGTTTTTCTTTTATTTATTTTTTTTTGGGGGGGGCACTGAATCTTGTTCTGTATGGATTTATTTGTACAGGCCAGTCCACCTGACCCTGAAAACTTCCCATTTATTGTATTGGGGAACAAGATTGATGTTGATAGCGGAAATAGCCGAGTGGTAAGATGACTTTTTCATTTTTTTCATCAAGGATAGTAGTGTAGTGTGTGTATCTACATATATATATATATTGGAAGGCTACACATGCTCGATGCGTGTGCGAAAATGACAGTTGTAACTGTCACCTGGGAAAAAAAACTCAAAAGGATGGTAGGGGGGAAAACGAAGAAATCAAATTTTGAAATAAAAAATATGGATAGTTGCATAGGGGTAATTTAAGTACGAAAAAATGCTTGATATAGCTTCAAAATATGTTCCGAGTTGCGTGCTTTATATGATAGAATAGAATTGATACTCCAAAAGGAATGGAGTCTACTTAGGAAGTATAGGACTAAGGTTGAGTTGTACTTGGGATCTGTTTATAAGCAACTTGAAGCTGTTAATTGTTGTTGGAAGTTGTAGGACGATTGGTTGTATTCTTGTTTCAGGAAGATTTGCTATTACTGTACAGTTTTCCATAACTTTTTGCCCTATAATTTCTATGCTGAATAAGGGTGGTGCTATTAGAATAAGGATTTAATTAAGGTGGTGCTATTAGCACTCTCATTTTCAACCAAAAAGAAAACACTCTATTTTGTTGTTATCATGAAACTTTTGTATAAATGTAAAAAAGAAATGTTATTGACTTACAATTTAATCTAAAATGGATCTACAATAATCTTAGATAGGAGTTAAGCCTTATACAATTGGCAAAAGTGCGGAGATAAAGACATGATTAATGAAATTGTTTGGAAAGTAGGATAAATTAATGTTTTGAAAGAATTTTTTATTTTTACCCCACCGTCACCTGCTGTTTGCCGGCGGCAAAAATTGGTGGTGGTGGTGATATGGACAAACAGGAAAATTAGGTGGATAGATAAGTGACATGTAGACAAATAGGGAGGTGACACATGGACATATAGATGGACAAATAGATGGCGTGAACAAATATATGGATAGCGAACAGATAGATAGATAAGTAGGGGTAATATGGTTTTTCATTTTTTTTTTTGGCCAAAATGCTAGAATAATATTATTGATAACCAAGCAAATAATCAAGTACACGGTGAATCCTTCACCAAAACAGAAAACAGCCATGTTAGAGGGTAATGTTCCCAAGTTTGCAAAATTTTCACAATGTTCATAATTTTTTGTTCTTCTGAGAATTGATTTGTAAAATCTATGCCAAACAGGCCTATATCTCCAGGAAATTTTCAACCGAACACAATCAGAGCCTCAAAACATAATGCATGTCAATGGATATAGTTTCTCTTCAATTTGACATGACTATCTCTATCCCAAATTTTCTTTCCTTCCAAAGAAAAACTAGTCCTTTCAGGTAAAAACTAACCGATTCAAACAAAACAACTGACTATAATTTCAATTTAAACATCTAGGGCTTATAAATTAACAACTAAGCAACGATTTCAATTTTTAAAAATGGGAACACAATAAAAAAACAAATAATCATTGAATATGAGATAGAATAGTTGATTACATCAAGAAAGCTATAGATTCAACAGAAAAAGATCTGAAACTCAAAAATTTTGAAGTTTAGGATGAAACCAGTGTGAGAAATTAGGGTTTTTTGTGGAGAATAATATTTGCGTGCTTTATATGATAGAATAGAACAGATACTCCAAAGGAAATGGAGTCTACTGAGGAAATATAGGACTAAAGGTTGCGTTGTACTTGGGATCTGTTTATAAGCAACTGGAGCTGTTAATTGTTGTTGGGAGTTGTAGGATGATTGATTGTATTCTTGTTTTGGGAAGATTTGCCTATTACTGTACAGCTTTCCATAACTTTTTGCTCTATAATTTCTATGCTGAATAAGGGCATTCTATAGGTTTTGTGGGAACTTTTGTAGTGTTTGTTTTTCCTCTCAGTTGTAGAACTATGTTAGAGGTTATTTGCTCCGAAATTTCAGGTGTCTGAGAAGAAGGCAAGGGCATGGTGTGCTTCCAAGGGAAATATTCCTTACTTTGAAACTTCTGCAAAAGAAGGTTTCAATGTAGAAGCTGCTTTCCAGTGCATAGCCAAAAATGCTCTAAACCATGAACCCGAGGAAGAAATGTGAGCATTCTTCTAAGTTTGCTTTCAATTATGAGTTCCCTTTTTTTTTTTCCTTTTTTTCTTTTTTTAAGTACCTGCAATTAACTTTCATTTCAATTTCAATTCATTATATATGGTGCTAGTCTAGGGTTCCAATGAAATTTGAGTTCCTCTTGGTGAAAATACCATTCTAATCGAATCCAACAGCTTCTTAGTTAATGGATATGTTATAAATTGTGTTTTTCAGGTTATTTGCTGATTGCATATTATTGTTGCTAAATATGTGATTCTTTAGAACAGTGGAATTGTCTTGCTAAGCTCTATAAGCAGTCATAATGGTGTTATTTTGTAAATTACTATGACGATCCACATTTGATACAAACAAATATGTGTTTATGTAACCAAATAGTTGTGATGTTTAGAAATTTGTGCCATTTTTCAACAGCAATTTTCTATCTTTTGAAATGCAGAAAATAGAAAACAGTGAATTTTTTTCAGAAAATTGAGTTGACTAGAACCAGTTTTTCAAGGAATACGAAAAAGTTGTTTCCTCTACTCCATTTTTCAAATTGTTTTCAGTTTTTATAAAGATATGTTGCAGAGAAATGATTTTTGAAAACTATTCCAAACAGGTCTAATTCTTTAGATTCTTGCCTCTTCTTATTCTTCTAATGAATATCTTGCCTGTTTGACTCTGTTGTTCACTTGTTCTTATGAAGTTAAGCAAATTGTTGAGACATTCTCTCATTTATGAGACGCTAATTGTTTTGAATATTCCTTGTTTGTTGATGAAGATACCTTCCCGAAACTATTGATGTGGCGGGTGGACTACAGCAAAAATCCTCTGGCTGCGAATGTTAGAAGTTCTTTCCACCGGTTACTTTGTATTTTAACGGGATAGAAACCACCGTCATTTTCACTTTCACTCAGCTCATGGCAATAATCTGAGGAATTCTTAAAACAAAAAGCTGGATGTAATTTTATGTGACTAAGCAAAAAGCATGTTGATTGTTATAGTAATTTTTGGTTTTTTTGTTCCCTCAATGTTCAATCCCTTTTTAAGTTTTTCATTTTCCGGAATTCTATTTGTTTTGTATTGAAATTTCTGGGTTGTGCAGCACTTCAATCTGATTGTTGTTTTTGTGTATCAGATAAGAAACCTTTTTTTTCCCCCCTTGCCCATTACTTTGTTTTACCAAAGTTAGGGTATCAAAGAGAGTTTGTCCTGATGGGTTTGTTTTAGATAAGCTACACATTATCAAACCATCATGAATTAAATGCCTCTGTTTGAGAGTAGGCTATTTTAATTGATTTTTTAACATTTTTATTATTTTAGCTTAACTAAAAAAGTTGTATTTGAAAAGGTAATTTGTTTTTTTTTTTTTTTAATTTTTATAATTGATTTGATGGGAGTGAGAAAAAAAACAAAATGATTATAATTTGAATGCGACATTTTATCTTTATTGACTATTTTAGCCTATTTTGTCTCTATTGGCTATTTTAGCCCAAACCTAACTTTACAAATATATAAACACAATACTATGAGTCATCACATAGATTTCATTTCATGTAATATTTAGTTTATATAAAGATCACAAGGGTAGACATTAGAGAGCGTCTCTCTAGCAATTTTCAGCTCCCTCCAACGAATTTTAGCGAGCTCCAAAAACACTTACATAATATAGATATGAACTTTTTATGCCTAGTAAAAGGGATTTTGAAAGTTTCTCTCGATTGCTTACAAATATTTTTTAATTTTTAATATCTACAATAATTTTCTCTTCTCTTTATCCTCCTCCCTACCTTACTATTGTGTGTGTTCCTTTTTAACTCTCACTGCCGACATTGACCAAAGTTGGCAGCGACAATGGTGGCAACAGGTTTCGATTTTAGTTTGATACATATTTTATTTTTCCAAACTACATCTGTTAAAAGATTTTCCTAAAACCGCAACCTTTGTTTTTAGCAACTTCAGTAATTTGTAACTTTCGTAGGATTTCTAATTTGACCCAATGGGCTTTGTTTTTTGTCATATGATGCTTACCTTTTCTTTTAATATAACTTTGTTTTAACTTTTTTGAGTTACTTTGGCTAGCCAATTAGAGTGGAGAATGAAACTCAAAAAGATGTCATACATAACTCTAATTTGAGAGTTTTAAATGGAGCTCTAGTGAGGTGGAAGAGAGAGAGAGGAGTGTGAAACCCACTTTCACATGAGTACTCTCCACATCATTAGAGTTATATTAGAGCTCTTAAATTAGAACTCTCAAACATTATTGATCCCATAAGTAATCAACCTCTTCAAACAAATCCTTGAAGATCATGCTCCAACCAAACGATTCAAAAATTTGCATAAACACACGATCTCACAAGAATAAAGCTAAACAAAAAATTAGAATGTTTCTCAAAACTGACTTTAGTTAAATATAATTGCCATCTCTAAAAAATAACGCTGGTTTTCAATCCTCTAACCTCTTACCAATCTTTTCTAGAGTCCAAAAAGGCCCCGCTCTAGGATTTTCTCCCAATGGTAACTCCAAATACAAGAAAGGAAAATACTCCATGGAACACCCTAAATTTCTGTCAATCTTTGTAACCTTCGCGTTGAAAGTTGAGACCCATAATGTTGCTTTTCTTTAAGACCCTAAAATTCGTTGCTTCCCATCTTAGCAATTACAAATTTGGTTGAAAATTTGAGATGTACAATGTAAAAGGCCTCTGGATATAAACTTCAATTAAAAGTGAAAGTACATCTTACCAAAACCTAACCTTAGCATGAAGTTATCTCTTTTCACTTTCCAATGCCAAACCCGAGAATCTAAAGCTTTTTTCTGCACATGGAAGAGAAACGCTTTCTCATCCAATCGATTCAGGAAGCCGGTGTTGCCTGAACTTGATCTCATTACTTTCTATTTCTGCCATTGAAAAGAATTTGAAACAACAAAAGATTATACAAATCTATATTATGAATACAAAATTCATTCCCGCTATGATTGCTGGAGCCAAACTTTTGAGCCTGTGTAACAATGTACTTCTGCGCTTTTTGATAGTACAAGAGATGAGGGGTCAGCTACCTCCAAATTCATCCACGGCTATAAATTGGCATAACGACCAGAGCTGGATCCTTTCCTCCGCCGGCGTCGCTTCTGCCGAATTCGCCAAAAGCTCAATAAAAGCAAGAGACCTACAAACAGCAAATGGGTCAATTAAAATTGATGCAATTCAACATTTGAGGAAGCTAAAAATGATGTTCAACTAACCAGAAACGGTGACAATAGCGGGTATAAGCCAATGACTAGCAACTTCCATGGGCATATCAGGCTGCAAGAATGGGAAAAGTTTCAGTCTTTGTAGCATAGAGTAATGAGCAGAACTAATGTGAAAGAATCTATGTTGCATGGACTCCTCAAATACCCATCTCGAACACCATTTTACATGTATATAATGTTGTATAATTGATAGAAAATGAATAAAATGCCTTTTTGATACTATATTTTACATACAACACCATTTCATCTCACACGATAGATTAACAACAGAAAAATATGACCCTTTTTTTGCCTAGTCTCCACACCCTAAAATTTGATGGCTCCAACCTCTACATACATACCTAACATCCATACCTGAGTCCTTGTAATATAGGAAAGAATTGAGATTGTAAATCACATACAAAAATAAATCAATATCACAAAATTCAGTTTCTTACATCATCTCTGTAGAGTGAACCCAAGTACTTGTTTCCCAAAGACTCGTCCTTATTCTTCTCAGTTGAGTTGGACCTCTTCGTATTAAAATTCTCTGTAGTAGAGTTCGAACCTCCTCCAAAATCAATAACCTGATAGCCTGGCAATCTGCGGTTTCTTCCTCTGACCTGTAAACCGTAGCCCTTAGTGCCCCATACTTCAAACCTGGAGTCACTTCTGCAGATCAATTCCTTTCCGACAACCGCAGAATACGTAGAAAAATTTATATCAGTTCTGCGTGAAGGTAATTGATTGTCGTCTAGGTACAAGGGTTTATCGTGTCTAACTGAATCAGAGAAGAGCAGTGGATCTTTGATATTCTTGCTTGTGAAATCTAATATTTTCCTCAAAAGCCAATAACAATTGGTAACCATATGGCTGCTGTCCAGACAGTTGGAGTCTCCGTACACAGCAATTCGAACCCCACCCATTGCAAGAAGACCAAGTATAGGGGAGTCTTCCTGCATTTATAGATATACACCAGTTAAGACTACAATATGCATAGTACATCAAAAGTCTAAGAGAATTGTCATGTCATTGGAGTAATTCTAATTGTCCATAAGGAACTAAATTTTTTGTTCAAATCACATGGTACATAACATTTAGAGCGACTCACGCACATGTTTTTTGACACCCAATTATAAACATGCTTATTAGAGAGGGAGAGAGTTGTCTACAAAGTTCCTCATTAATGGAGAGGGAGGAGGATGTCAGGGCCAGAGGCAAAATTCACTTCTTCAGAGCAACCTGCTCCTTGCATTCAGATTAAGTAATCGGACAATGGGCATGAGAACATGTGTTTTTAGTCTAAGGACAGCCAATTCATGTAAATAACACACTGCCAGTTAGGTCTCCCACTGTATTCCTCTCAACCTGACACATTCATTGGCTGACACTAATAAATGGCCAAACATTTCATAATTTGAAAGCGATTTTTTTTTTTTTTTTTTTTTGTGCTAATATTTCTATTATGCTTGGGCAAATTATTTTCCAACTACTGGACATCATATAGGATAACTAAGCTAACAAAGAGCAGAAGTTTTTTTAGCCATAGTTCAGTTGTAAGCTATACACGTTACCCTTGCCCTGCAGCCCGAAGAAGTATAAAAGTTTACTTTTACCATCAAATCTTGTTTTATATTTAGACTTTATTTGGATTTAAAATGTATGGATTTGGTATCCACTCAATGAGTATAACATTTAATTAAATGTAATATTCTAATTATGGATTTCAATAATGGATTTGAGGGTTATAGACTAACTGATTTGAACTAACTAAATGGACACGGTTATTTGAAATCTTTCCATGAATGATTCTATTTGTAAAAAAATATTAACAAAATGGATCATTTTTTTTTTTTAATCAGCAACAAAATGAATCTTTCCCATCTCTATATATCCTTTACTTTAGAATTATCAATTGCATTTCAAATCCATGTATCCAAATGGAACCCTAGTTTATAGTTGTTTTCATCATGTAGAAAGAAAAGAGAAGTGGACTTATTTGCTCACCTTAGTCATGCCAGAGCTTAGGATGTTTTGAGTGGCCCCACTCTCTGAACTATCTAGGAAAGGGAATCTATGCACATACCCACCACTCGGGAACTTCACAATATCAGTTCCAGATGCATATCGGCTCTGCTCACCGTTGATAGAAAAATCACCATTCAGAATCTTATCTCCGAATGCTATCCCAAATGGTGACAAAAGATCATTCAATGCAGGAATATTCGCACCTCCAGTGACCGGAGTCCACCAGCTCCTTGTGTTATCATCAAAGAACCTCATCTTCACCATCGTGTCCACATTATACCACTCAGCAAACACAACCAGACCTAGTCCAGTATTAATGACATCATCCCTCAGCTTTTTAATCTCTTCAGCGAAGTATTCTTCTTCAAGATCCACTAGCAGAAGTGTCCCATACTGGTGGGCATCAAAGCATGTAAAAGGTGAACCGAGAGCCTCAACATAGTATCCAGCATCTCTCAACATGTTGTACATAATGTGAAAATTTGTGTGCAGATGATCACCATGCCAATCAAGAATGTCGTTCCGAACATCCAATGAGTCTCTTGGAATATAACCAGGCGGGTATTTAATACTGTGAAATTGATCCCACAGAACCCGATTTGATCTTGGAGGAGTTGGAACCACTTTTAATTTCAAGTGAAGCACACAGGTGCTACTTCGACGACCCTTCTCTCCTCGGGCTGGAGGGCTGTATACATTAAGAGTTATGTTGCCTTCAATCTGTCCGGAAAACTGAGCTCCTTCATCTTTAATTTGCATGTGCAGAGCTAGATAACCGGTCCATGGCCAAATGACTTCTGAATAGGTGAAATGAACGCTCAGAAGATTTCCTTCCTCGTCTGAAGGATGCCATGTTGGTGGACTTTCAACATAGCCAATTACACCCATCCCGTTCAGAATGGTAGCATTGAAGATAACAGGCATGGCACCTGCATAAAGTGGTTGACGGCAAAAGGGCCAGGAATAAGGGCAATCGGTATAATCGAGAATACTTGGGAAGATGGTTGCTCGAGGTTTGTAGCTTTTCAGGATTTCATACGATTCTAACCTGACATAGAAGTCAAAATTAGAATCGGAAACACAATAACAAGAAATAATGACAATCAGAAGAAGAAAACAACACCAAAGGTGATGGTACATAAAAGTGAGGGTGGCTTATTGACTTTTTGGCTTATATGGCTAGATAAGCTAAAAAGCTAAAAGCTTGTTTGTCATCAGCTAAAAAAGCCCAAAAGCCACTCAACTTCCCAAGTGCATCAGCATTTTTAGATTCTAAAAATAATAATAATAAAATAAAAATAAAAGCCAAAAAGCCAACCCCAAACAGGAGTTAGCTAAAAAGCTAGTTTATTGGCTAAAAATAAGCCAACAAAAAAGCTAATGCTAAAAAAAGTTAGTTCGTTTGGAGCATAGAACTTTTTTGGCTTTTCTTAAGGCTTTTTTTAAGTGGCTAAAGTTCACTTTTTCGTGGGAAATCTTTAATCCCAAACGGCCTAAAGGGGTTATAAAGCCAGCTTATAAGATGTGCCAAACAAAGCCTAAGAGTCTGGTTACTTGGAGAACTCACAGATCAACTCTGCCAGCACCCTGCTCATACATATTGGGACCAGAAAGCTTCGCAGCCCCCTCAACCAGTGCTTGCTTCATGCTTGCTGGATTTAAAATGTCTTTTCGATTTCCTTCAGGAATGACACTAACAAGAAGGCATACCACACCAGCAACAACCGGACTTGCCACACTAGTACCAGATAAACTTTTACAACCTGTACTGATCTTAGATCCCATAATTTCCCGACCATACGCAACAACATCTGGCTTCACACGCCCATAGCTGCAGAGGCAGACTTTCATGGTTACAGAAGGCAATTTTATCAGCTTAACTATATACAAGTTATAATCATTATCATTGTTCTTAAAATTTTCTTGGGGGAGAGAGGGAGAGAGAGGAAAGGGGGAAAAAAGGAAGACGGGAAATAGAAGTAACTATGGACAGATGACAAATCAGACATCACAGGTAACATGATCCAAACAAATGGTGACATGAAGCATGATTTTTTATGACAAAGCAAGGACTGAAGCCTATGCGAAAATCTTCCTAAATTAATGGGGGGATTGCATATCAGTGGGGAAGACAAAATATTTACAAAAAAGTGATAAACATTATAAATATTAATAATTAAAATCATAAACTTTTCCACTTTTTTGTAAATATTTTTTTGTGTGTTCCCCACTGATGTGTAATTCCCCCCGAATTAATTAACATCACCATTAAATCATGCTATCAAGGTAGGAAACAATTCACTGACAACATCTGTGACACCGCCCTATGGTTCTTCATTCACAGCATGGAATCACAATATATATTTAACAACCCAAGCAAAAAAGAGCTTCAGAGTCCACATGCTAAGCCTTAAGATGTGGAAACAGTAATAAATGTCTATGCAACCACAAGGAAGATGACAAAGCCATATTCTCCCCAAATGAGGAGCAATAGTACATTGTCTAGGGTGTATGTTAATAAATTCATTTAATTCCGAAACACATCATTTAATTTGTCTGAGAAACAAAAGAAGTTAAAAAAATAAAAAGCGTGCTGGACATGGGGTAGTTTAGGAGTTGTTTGGGATGTTCTAAATAAGTGTACTTTTTGACTTTTTATAAAATATGAGTTGGGTTTGAAGTGATGTGATAGAAAAGTGATGTGACTTAAATAAGATGATGTGACTTAAATAGAATAGTGACTTTTTGACTTTTTTAAGGGATGCCAAACAAGGCCTTAGTTTAAATTCTGACATATTACAATAATATATTAGAAACTAAATTACATATGTCCTAGTAAACAATTAATATTTTCGTATTCCTTTGTTGGAACTTGGAAATGCTAGTGCTTTGGCATGTCAGCATTTGGTCCGATGTTTTCACCTTTAACAACCAAAAAGAACTAAAATCTGGATGAAATTAAACCAGACAAATAAAAAAACAAGGACTAGAACTTAATGAAAAAATACAGATACGCTACCCATGAGGAATCTCCCAAGTACTCATGCCCCGCGAGGAGAATGAGGCTATGTGATCACTGTAATCAATGCCACCAACACCAATAACATCACTTTGATCTGCTGGATTGTTTAGAGTACCATAAAGTGGTCCATCATTTCCAATTGCCGAAACCATGATAATATTATTTGCTGTCAGTTCCCAGACCTGGTGAAAATTGCAGAACACGGAATATTACATATGTAAATGGAACTTCCTTGTTCCAACAACATAAATGTTTTAAAAAAAAGCTTTTACATACACAAGTAGATATCCAGTGAAAAGCTGATCCACCCTGCAAACTAAATTTTTCTATAGTTTGGATGACTTTCACAAGGAGTACTTGGTATTTAACGGTCCTTTAAATCCTAATCTACATGCCCTAGGATTATCCAGATGTTGAGAAGCATGAGAACAACTCGTCAAATTTAAGAATCATCCAAAAGTTCAAATGGAACCAAGTGGATGCATGTAAGGTTCTAAAAAGCGATTGTGGTCGCCATAACGATAACGGTGGCGGTGGCGGTGGCGGTGGCCGTTGCGGGGTGTAAAGGCCATAGTGTAACGGTTGCGGTAACCGGAACCGTGAATTTTTTTATTTTTCGCACAATTTGAAACAAACTTACCGATACGCATATTTTTTTCCCATAATTATATTTATTGGGTTAAAAATAAATATTTATCAATTTTTATAAATTTTTAAGTATGATCCAATATATTTCATATTTTTAAATCACTATAAACTGAGTTTTTTTCATTTTATTTTAATAATTAATGACTTTATATTATACAAAAAATCAATCACTAACTATTATATATAAGATAAGCAATGACAAAAGTAAGAATAAATAAGAGCCTAAATATATATATATACATATTTTAATCAACCCAAATAGATAATGACCACACTCATTATTATTATTATTTTCAAACAATATATAGATAGACACACACAAACAAAATGGTTGAGTAATAGCAGCTAAATAGAATAACATAGGTCTTACAGCTTCAACAAATCAATAACATGTTCTTCATCTTCCCTCTTCTCTCTCTCTATCTCTTACTCCTTCATTTTCTCTCTTTATCTTCCCTCTTCTCTCTATCCCTCTTCCCCCATTTTCAACTTTTTTTTTTGTGTGTTTTTTCGAAAGAAACCGTTTGGAACCATTACATAATAGACCGCTACGGTAGCCGCTATGGCCGACACACCTGTGAATCTCAATCACACTGCAAAAGTGGCCGTAACTGGTGGCGGTAACCGCCAAAACCGTTACATAACGGCATTACGTAACGGGCGCAGCCGCTTTTTAAAACCTTGGATGCATGCAATAGCCCGATAACCTTGGAAGCATCAGATGCCTGAGGCATATTAAAGATCTAAACAAGTTCATCCCGATAACTGCGTTATTCTAAGGTCATAGACAACAAGCAACTCTAGACTACTTCAAGCATAGAGTATATAAACTGTGTGGCAAACAGGCAAGCATTCTGTGAGCATAAAAACGATATTAAATTTTTAATAAAAAAAAAATGGAAATTAAATAAATCAATTATGTTATGTGATTTTTAAAATATAAACTGCAATTAGAAGGCCAAGGGGAATCTTACCTTCTCCACAAATGGGAGATCCAAGTAATCAGGTCCACCTATACTTAAATTCAGCACATCCATATTGGTTGCAATTGCATAATTGAACGCATCAAGGAACCATGATGTGTATGATACCTGCAATAAGCTGAATACAAACTTCTCATAATCTTGCCCAGACTATATTTGTCTGAATTGGAAAATAAGACATTTTTGATAGTATGCCAGGCACACATACTTAATGGGCTGAACATTAATTTCTCATTATTTAGTTTCTATCCTTCACTCTTCACGTGAATACTGTCTTGTTTACAATCTATACAAATGGAAATTCAGGTCCTTTTCATTCGTTCATTACAGAGAAAACTCATTACATATGGAATTTCAGGTCCTTTTCATTCGTTACAGAGCTACTAAACTTGAGATTATGTGAGTGTTTGGGAAGTGGGTTTTTTTGTAGGTTTTTTTAGTTGTAGGATATTATTGAAGAATTTTTTTTTGTGTTTGGGAAAATAGTTGGTTTTTTTGTGGTTGGATGTGATGTTTGTGAGAGAAAAAGTGAAATGATTATGGGGTTTGATATGATATTTTGTTTGGATCTGATTTTTTTGGTTTTGTAACCAATTTGTCTTTTAGTGAAAAAAAACCAAAAAATTTCCTTCCCAAACACCGCCTATAAGAGAACACATTATTAGCCAAAGCTTACAGCTGCCCTTATAAAATAGCAGGTGAATTTAACGTAAAGACGGCCATAGGATAAAATTCATCAAAAAACTAAGAGCATCAATTTCATAATTTTTTAATTAAAAAAATACAATATAAGATAATGGTGCTGAAACTAGATTCAAAACAAGCTATCACTTTCCTTATTAATGGAGCAATTAACAGAGTATAAAATTTGCAAAACAACACTTCCAAGTAATTAATAGATATGATTCTCCTCCGAAAGGAAGTTGCCAACATCAATCTGAGACATGGACCAGAACATGAAGAAAAGGTAGCAAAAAAGTAAAATTCTACACCTATTGGTGGGTATGAACAAATTTCTTAAAAACACAACACACATTACCTGTGCATCTGTAAACACACGAAATGCATAAATCTCTGTGTCTGGTGCAAAACCGAGACACTCTGAATCTTCACCAGCAATAACTCCAGCAACAAAAGTTCCATGCCCAAGATTGTCATTTAGGGTATCCTCGTTGGTCCAATTTGTCCGCTCCTGAGACATGGCCCACATGATATCAACTCAGCCCAAAAAAGTTCAACTCATACTAAATTGAATACCCAATTCTTAAACCAGACGCAGAAGAATTCCTACCCAGTGAAAATGTCAAATTACTTAATTTATTTAGGCAAGTGTTAAATTAGATACCCATAACTAGATATGGGGGGGGGGGGGACACTAGTGCATAGTAATCAAATATCTTCCCCCGGAATGGATACCTTGATATTACGAAAATGTGGGTGATTTGATCGAATACCAGTGTCAAATATTGCCATTTTGACTTTTGCACCAGTATACCCTTTTGACCAAAGCACATCCGCGCCAAACAAGGATGTAACTTGAGATTTCTGCAAGAAAACAATCAATTTCACACCACATATATCAGTGGACATTTTTTTTTTTTAATTTTAAAAAAGGTGGTGTTTCCCTAAAATTAAAAAAGCATCAAAGCTACAAAATGTACCAAACAAAACTAATTCTCTGTTAGCCAATGAAAGACAATCACAAAAAATAAACCAAAATGTTGAAAAATAACTTCCCATAATTTGTGCTTAATTCATTATATGGCTAAGCTTAGGCATAAATCTTATTTATTTTTCGGATGCAGAACATAAAGCATTATCTTTTTCTGACCAGATTTCTCAGAAATCAAACAGAGTACATAGTAAGAAAAGCACAATCAGTAAGCGTTGACTTTTATACTTCAAATGTGACTACAACAAACACAATAATCACACTAAACAAGTAATTATAAACATAAAATAGAATTTACCTGCATCAAGAGATGGCGATTCCAGCTATTACTCGCATTACCAGTAGCGGCCGAGGCGTATTTTTTGCCTTTTTCGCCTTCGCTGAACGACATTGCCGTGAAAATCTTCCCAGGCCGCTTCTTCCCATTCACAAACGCCCCGACTTTCCCAACCCTCTTGGTTTTCTTCCCAAGCAAGCTCCTTTGATAGCTCAAATCAACCCAAACATCCTTCACTAGCTCCAATTTCCCAAAATCCTCAATCAACACCGCTCGAGCCGATTCCTCAATCGCCACAACCCCGAAATCCGTGGGAAACTTGGCCGCCGGATTCCGCCTCTCGACCCATTCCCAACCCCCCAATTTCACGCTCTCCTCGAGATACTTCCAATGATCTTCAGCTCTCTTGTAGTCGCGAAATCGAACGACATAGTTCTTGCGAGTGATTTGTTGGTGTTGTTCTTGGTGATTGTGAGATTCGGATCTTTCTTGTGGTACGTTTAGGGTTAGGATTTGGTTTTGGGAAGGTGAGAACTGGGTTCGGTAAAGGGAGGGTTTGAAATGGATGAGAGAGATCGAGATGATTAAGACGAGAAGAGAGAGATTGAATTTGGAGATTGTAGGAGCAATCATGGTGATCTTGAAGATGTTGTTGTCGAGTTTGGATTGATATCATCGGAGGAGAGAGAGATAGAGAGGGTTGTGTTGAATCTGATGGATACGGTTTTCTTAGTTTCTGGGTTTTTGGTTGGCGAAGACATTCGTTACTTCTTGCACTACAGACGGGAGAGGATGGAGCTGTGTGTTTGGTTACATGAAGATTCCTTTCTCTAATCATACGTGGATTGGTCCATGTTTGTGGAAATCATAATCCCGGGATAATAAATTCACAAACTTGTCTAGATTAGAATGGAGTTTAGGAGTTGTTTGGGAATGATTTAAATGTATACATTTTGACTTTTTATAAAAATATATGCAAAATGGTAAAGAAGTAATGTGATTCAAATAAAATGTGATGTGATCCAACTAAGATAAAAATATATTTTAAAATAGCACGTGCCAAACAACCCCTTAATAGGGTTAGGCATAGGGTTATCCGAACCGCACAACCCGTCCAACCCGAACTGATCCGCATACAAATGAGCGGTTTCACAAATACAATGCAGGCGGATGCAATTTGGAATATGACATGATTGTAGGTTGTGGGTTTAACCCACACCTGCAAGAATCCACCTGCACTTAGAATTTTATTTTTATTTTTTATAAAAAAACCTGGACTGTTGATTTCATTCATCCTATCGTAAATATTTTTGGCCAACACATCAAAACCTAATTTCATGATATAAAAAGAAATGTTGTAGAGAACATTGTTTTTTAATGTTTTTTTTTTTTTTGGCTCTGTAAACATTGTAGGACTTTGAATCTACGTCATCATGGAGAGAAAATTGAATCTATTAATTACTTTTGAAATTCAAATCAATCTTATGTTATATTAAATCTGAAAATTAAAAAAAGTTCAATCTGCAAATCGCACGCGACCACCTGCACATTCGTAAACCCTATCCTCACAAACCACAACCCGCACTGCGGGCAGTTGCAGGTTAAATTTTTCCCAAACCGCATACATGCGGACAAGTCCAAACCGATCCGCAAATCGTCCAAAACCGAACCACGAACACCCCTATCTTAATGTAGCAATTTTTTTGTCCCAACAATGCTGAAGAGAATGTAATGTCTTTGATAATTGAAGTGGGTTCAAATTCATATATGACTAAGTTAGTTGTTTATGTGGTTGTATGAGTACGAAATAATCGTCATTTGTATAATTCTATCGATCAAATTGCGCTCTTTCAAACGTCATAGTAGGATTTGAAATCACAAACGTGAACCAGCCGGCGGGTGTGTGCTAGAAACCCTTCCAATGCCTACACAAATAAGACCAACAAGGAGTAAAAAGCTCTGTAAATTCAGGAATATTAATTGCAATACTATGAATTGTGTTTGGTTTGAGCTTTTATAAGTTTCACCTAGCAAAATCCTAGTAGTGCTCAAACTATCCTTTGTAGAGTCCTCCTAAAAATCACATTCCTAAATGATAAAGCTCATTTTCTAACACCCTTCTTACTGCAAACCAAGTGAAATGACATAACTCTTTGCACGGCTTCCAACCAAGTAACCAAACTACATTAACCTTGTCAACATTCGACTCAACTGTGCAACATGCAACGCTGTGCAACTCCAGCATAGCGCACCACCAAGCTAATGTTGTGGGATTCTTCACTTAGCCAGGTCAAAGTGTTGAACCCAATCTCATTTGACCAGTCTTCTTAGGTAATTCAGTCCAATCTTGAACGCCATTGAAGAGTAGCTCGATCCAAGAATACTTGATCTAACGCGTTCAGTCAAACTTATTTGACTAGTTTGACATCCACGGCCCAACCCAAGCAATCTCTACCACATAGCCCAGCTCACCACAAAAACCTGATTTACCCGGTCCAATTATGACAGCATGAATTCCCCTATCAATGGTCATGTTGGTCTATGAGGATGAATTTGGATTAATGATGATGTGAGTTTTACATTAATTAGGATAAAAGGCATGAGATTAACAATTGCATGGAATTATTAATTTCCTATATGGGATTAGAAATCTCACAGTGAAAATACATTATTACTTTGATTTTACCACACAAAAAAAAACAATAAAATTGTTTTTTATATAATAGGAAATTTTATTTTATATAACGTCATAAATTTAATTATAACAAATTAATATCACTATTTTACTGCACAAATAAATATAAATTTTTCTTACATCTCCAATTTAATACTACCATACTAAGTAATTCAATCACTCAATATCATTGTACTTATATCTGGTAAATAAACATGTGTTGTAAATCTGAACAAAAAATAGCCTCCGTTTGGGAAGTGGGTTGGCTTTTTGATTTTTTTGACTATTTTAGCCTAGGCCAAAAAACTTGGTTTGGGAATGATTTTTTGGCTTTTTTAATTTTTTTTGTGAGAGAAGAGTGTAATGATTATAGATTAGATGTGATGTTTTGTTTGTTGTGGCTAAAATAGCCTATTTTGTCTTTTATGGCTAAAATAGCTAAAAAAGCTCTTGCCAAACTACATGACTTTTAGGAATCAAAATGAAAAAAATAAAATGTATAAAATACTACTAAGGGTTTATAATCGGGAGCTTTTTTGATAAATCCATTTTCTAAGAGCTTTATTCCATCCAACCCATATTCTTTTTGACTATTCCATTAGGTCCAATTTCAGATAAAAAGACCAAAATACCCTTTTCATCTACCTATATTCCATTTAGTTCACATTATTTTCTTATATTTCAATAAGTCCTATGGGTGACATAATTACCAAAATACCCCTAATGTGAATGTTCACACCATCAATGTGAATGTTCATATCGTCAATGTGTAGGGGCCCGGCCCATGTCGATCCTCGTGGGTGCCGGGAAAAATTCGAGTCGGGCCGGGCCGGCCCACAGGCCAAAAAAATAGGCCCGGCCCGGCCCGTTGATAATGTGAATATTCACATTGACAAATTAACATTCACATTGATAGGAGTGTAAAATTGGCCCGCGGCCCGAAGCCAGCCCGCCGCCCGGGGCCGGCCCGTTCATAATGTGAATATTCACATTGACATATTAACATTAACATTGATAAGAGTGTAAAATTAGCCCGTGACCCGTGGGCAGCCCGAAGCCCGGCCCGTTGACAATGTGAATATTCACATTAACATGTTAACATTCACATTGATAGGAATGTAAAATTAGCCCGCGGGCCTGTGGCCTGCCCGAAACCCACCCGCGGTTCGTGGGCTGCCCCGGGCGGGCCCGGCCCGACCCGTTGATAATGTGAATATTCACATTGACATGTTAACATTCACATTGATAAGAGTATAAAATTAGCCCACGCCCCGTGGCTGCCCGAAACTAGCCCACGGCCCATGGGCGCCCCGGGGCGGGCCCGACCCGGACTGTTGACAATGTGAATATTCACATTGACATGTTAACATTTACATTGATAAGAATGTAAAATTGACTCGTGTCCCATGGGCGGCCCGAAGCTCGTGGGCGGCCCGGGGCGAGCCCGGCCCGGCCCGTTGACAATGTGAATATTCACATTGACATATTACCATTCACATTGATAGGAGTGTAAAATTGGCCCGTGGCCCGTGGCCCGTGGGCGGCCCGAAGCCTACACGCTGCCCAGGGCGGACCCGGCCCGGCCTGTTGACAATGTGAATATTCACATTGACATATTAACATTAACATTGATAACAGTGTAAAATTGGCCCGTGACCCGTGGGCAGCCCGAAGCCCGGCCCGTTGACAATGTTAACATTCACATTGACATGTTAACATTCACATTGATAGGAATGTAAAATTAGCCCGCGGCCTATGGCCTGCCCGAAACCCACCCGCGGCTCGTGGGCTGCCCCGGGCGGGGCCGGCCCGACCCATTGATAATGTGAATATTCACATTGACATGTTAACATTCACATTGATAAGAGTATAAAATTAGCCCACACCCCGTGGCTGCCCGAAACTAGCCCATGGGCGGCCCGGGCGCGGGCTCGACCCGGGCTGTTGACAATGTGAATATTCACATTGACATGTTAACATTCACATTGATAAGAATGTAAAATTGACTCGTGTCCCATGGGCGGCCCGAAGCTCGTGGCCCGTTGACAATGTGAATATTCACATTGACATATTACCATTCACATTGATAGGAGTGTAAAATTGGCCCGTGGCCCGTGGGCGGCCCGAAGCCCACACGCTGCCCAGGGCGGACCCGGCCCGGCCTGTTGACAATGTGAATATTCACATTGACATATTAACATTAACATTGATAACAGTGTAAAATTGGCCCGTGACCCGTGGGCAGCCCGAAGCCCGGCCAGGGCCGGGGCGGGCCCGGCCTGTTGACAACGTAAATATTCACATTGACATGTTAACATTCACATTAATAAGAGTGTAACATTAACCCGTGCCCCGTGGCTGCCCGAAACTCGCCCACGGCGGGCCCGGCCCGGCCTGTTGACAATGTGAATATTCACATTGACATGTTAACATTCACATTGATAAGAGTGTAAAATTGACTCGTGTCCCATGGGCGGCCCGGGTTTGGGTCCTGGTCTGCCCCGGGCCGCGGGCGAGCTTTGGGCAGCGGACAAATTTTACACTCTTATCAATGTTAATGTTAACATGTCAATGTGAATATTCACATTGTCACGGGTCGGGCCAAGCCCTCCTCGGGCTGCGGTCTGGCTTCGGGCCGCCCACGGGCTGCGGGCCAATTTTACACTCCTATCAATGTGAATGTTAACATGTCAATGTGAATATTCACATTGCCAACGGGCCGGCCCCGCCCCGGCCCGAAGTCAGGCTTCGGGCTGCTCACGGGTCACAGGCCAATTTTACACTCTTATCAATGTGAATGTTAACATGTCAATGTGAATATTCACATTGTCAACAGGCCGGGCGGCCCCGCACCGGGCCGCCCACGGGCCTTGGGCGGGTTTCGGGCAGCCACGAGGCGCGGGCTAATTTTACACTCCTATCAATGTGAATGTTAACATGTCAATGTGAATATTCACATTGTCACGGGTCGGGCCAAGCCCGCCTCGGGCTTCGGTCGGGCTTCGGGCCGCCCACGGGCCGGACAGTGTAACGCCCTCAAAATTAAACCCTTAATATATATAAAATTAACATGCATCATTATAAGAAAACAAGAGTATTATTCCATTCATCAGAGTAAACTTATTAAAAGACATTACATGTAATAAAGAAAGTAAATGCCCTATGGGCTTACATCTTTCCAAGCCAACACTTGGACACAAAAATATGAGTACTAACTCATTTACAAGTTAAGCCCTTGGCTTGAGTCCATACATGTAATATCAAATAAAGCAAATAACAACTAATCTAAAATGAGTCTTCAACTCTAAGTCCTCCCAAGCTAATTCCTTGGTGGAAGCCCATCACCTGAACCTGAAAATGATGTTCCCATATAGGGTGAGCCACAGCCCAGTAGAAAAATACTAAACCAAGTATAAGCATTAACTAAAGCAGTAGCATTCGATAGTTGGTCAATCACAAGATAATCAATTACATCAATATACAATTTCATGACACTAATGTCTATGACACATTTCACTTTCCAATTATACGGATAAGGCTCAGAACCTGGCCAAAAACTCAACAGGGGTTTCATCTCTTATTAAAATATTACCAATTCAACAGGGATAGCAAATCAAGTTAAACCTTTCTTATATCATAACGGATACACATGTTAGTGATGTATCAATCTCAATCAAAACTCACTTCCATACTTCCCAATTAATACACATTTTAGTGATGTATCAAATCAAACAACAAATAATCCAGTAGATAAGCATAAGAGCTATATCAAAACTGTGATGGGCGAGCATATGAGCTGCGACCCTGGGTTCATCCCCTATCTTCCCTTAAACATTAACCGGTTTAGAGGTACATCCTCTATCTTCCCCTAAACCGTGGAGTACATCCCCTATCTCCTCTCATACACAAGTAATGCATATAAACACAGAGTCATATACACATTAATTCAATACATAAATTTAATGTATTATTCCAACCTTTATACACAATATCCTAATCAATTGATTAGTTTCAGTTCTCCCTAATCCACATGCATTGTCTACAACAATCATGACTATCCTCCACCGATAGCCCAAAACAGTTATTTCTAAACAGGAAATAAATGTCTCAACACATATATAATCTCAATTTCAAAGCTGAGTGGTTAAATTACCCAACTACAACATTTAATCTCATAACTTCCCAATATCATGAATTTAATCAATTTCTACACCTTTTCCAAAATTAATTATATGAATTAATTTTAATACAACAATTAGGGCTTTTTAAATTATAAAACAACCCTAGCTTTTCTCAATATTACCAAATAAACCCAACATATCAGAAATACCAAAACTTAGGATTAAAACCTATAAGATGGAGTATGAAATCCCTACCTCAAAGAAATTAACCCGAATGAAGAATACGCAGATGAAGCCCCAAACTCTAAAGTGCTCCAAACCACCAAAAGTTCATATTAAACTGAAGCCCTCGACTCACACTCTCTTATTAACAAAGCAACTAGGGTAGAAACACCCTAAAACTAGATGAAACCTAGGGTAGAAGGTGTGTAGAGGAAGAGAGAAGTCGGACCTAGGGTTTAGAATCCAAAAAGATCAACAAAAAACTGTTTAAAACCTGCTGCTGCCTATATAAACTGAACAGGCTTGCTCGAGCGAAGACTTGGTCGCTCGAGCGACCAGACACAAGAAATCCACGCTCGAGCGAAGAAAAGCTCGCTCGAGCCAAAAACTCGATGCTTCAGGTCTGCAATCTAGAAGCTCGCTCGAGCGAAGAAATGCTCGCTCGAGCGAAGAACTCGAATACATACACCTCGCTCGTTCGAGCGAAGAAAAGCTCGCTCGAGCCAAGAAACACAACTCTCAGGTCCTAAGCCCAGACGCAGACTCTCGTTCGAGCGACCAAACCCTGGCTCGAGCGAAGAACAAAAACAACAGCTCGCTCGAGCGACCAACTCCTCGCTCGAGCGAAGGTCTAAAAATCTGGACAGCAACACTTGGTTTCCAACCCAACCAACCTGTAACAAACCTGCCCAACACAACCCATAACTCAAAATAAGGAATTAAAGGGCAACAACAACAATAAAATAACAACTGAATCTACGGAACATAAGTCCGGGTACAACAACCAAATGGGGAAAGACCGGGGTCGCTATAGACAGGGCCCGCGCCCGGGCCGTCCATGGGTCGCGGGCGGGTTTCGCGCCGCTACGGGACGAGGGCCAATTTTACACTCCTATTAATGTAAATGTTAACATGTCAATGTGAATATTCACATTGTCAACGGGCCGGGCCAGGTCGGGCCCGCCCTAGGCTGCTGGCCAATTTTATACTCTTATCAATGTGAATGTTAACATGTCAATGTGAATATTCACATTGTCAACAGGCCGGGCCGGGCCCGCCCCGGGCCGTCCACGGGCTGTGGGTGGGTTTCGGGTAGCCACGAGGTGCGGGTTAATTTTACACTCCTATCAATGTGAATGTTAACATGTGAATGTGAATATTCACATTGTCAACGGGCTGGGCCGGGCCCTCCCCGGGCCAAGGGCGGGCTTTTGGCCGCCCATGGGCCGCGGGCCAATTTTATACTCTTATCAATGTGAATGTTAACATGTCAATGTGAATATTCACATTGTCAATGGGCCGGACCGAGCCCGCCCCGGGCCGCCTATGGACAGCGAGCGGGTTTCGCGCGGCCACGGGACGTGGGCCAATTTTACACTCCTATTAATGTGAATGTTAACATGTCAATGTGAATATTCACATTGTCAATGGGCCGGGCCCGCCCCGGCTCGCGGGCGGGTTTCGGGCCGCCCACGGGCCAATTTTACATTCCTACCAATGTGAATTTTAAAATATGAATGTTCACATCATTAAATTGCTAATCGTTCAAAAAATATTTATAAGGGTATCAAAATTGAATATAAGGGCATAAGTGTCCAAGAAAATAGTGTAAATTAAGAAAATGGACTTTATGGAATAAAACTATACATACATGGGACTAAATGGGTTAAAAAATTCTTTCATGGACTTCTTGGATTAAAACACTTCTAAATTGGACTTATCAATAAAAATCCCGTTTATAATCTCAATATATATTTTACATATCTCAAAATAATTTTATACATTTTTATTCATTATTTATACATTTTAAAACACTTTATACACATTTTTTACTACTAATAATAACCCATAGAGCTATTGGTAGCATTACCTTAAAATTAGTTGTTTTATTAAACTAAAAATAACAAGCAAACAGAGTTCAATAGGCTATCTAGAGCCTCTCACAAGAGAGATTGACCATGCCTGCATCACGCAGACTTATGAATTGAGGGAGTTGGTAAGAAAAGTAACGAAGAAATATATATTTTTTTTATTTATTTTGATAATTTAAGTGGAGAGAAATGAGGAGAAATGGAAGGAAATTCATTTATCTTATAACTCTTATTTTCAATCTTCTCAAAAGTGGAGAGATTGAGAGAGAGAAAAAACTAACAGATTCATATATTTTTATAATACCATTTTTGTTCCTGTAAAAATAAAAGAAATAAAATGATTGACAAAATATAAAAATATTATTTTGGTAATATAATATAAAACAATTTTTTTTCTTTTTTATTATAAAATCTAACCAAATAAGAAGGAAAGAAATCACAATCATTTCATTTCATTTATTTTCTATTATAACTTGAATAATAATTTCTTCTTTTTTTTTCTCTAATTTCCAAACATACTTGATTTTCAAAAACTACAAAGGCTCCGTTTGGTAGAGTTGTGAAAAAGTAATTATAGATTATAATTTAACAGATTATGACTTATAGCTATGAACATAAACGGTTAATCTGTTTGGTGCAGCTATGAGATTATAGATTTAAGCAGCAAAGTAGTGTTTGGTTAATAAGCTATAAAGTAGCTTTTTACTGTATAATTGTCATTTCTGCCCTCATATGATATAAAAATGATTATTTTGTCATTTTTTTTTCAGTTTTAATTTTTAAAAAAAAATTCATTAATAAAAGTTAATATAAGTAGTATTAATTAGTATCAATAAATATAAAAATTGATACATTTGCTAAAAATGTAATGGAAGTATTATTGTCACAATTATTTTCCATTATAAATTAATTAGTATCAATTAATGGCTTAATTAGTCCCAATTAATATTAAAATTATTAATTAGTATAAATTAATATTAATGTTTAATTTTTATTAGTATCAATTAATATTAATAATTAACAATTGTTATTAATTAGTATCAATTAATAATTAATTCATTACAAAAGTATACAATATTAATTTATTAATAATTATACCAATTAACATTGATTTTTTTAATTAATATTGATTTTTTTCTTTTTCTTCATAAATATACAATTTTTTATTTTTTAATTAATATAAAAATATACAATATGAATTTATTAATAATTAATACCAATTAATATTTATTTTTCAATTAATATTGATTTTTTCTTTTTCTTCAGAAATATACAATTTTTTTATTTTTTTATTAATATTAATATTAATATTTGGGTATTGACAAGGGCATTTAAGTAATTTTAGCCCCCCTACACCAGCTGCGCGCTTAAGTAAAAAATTTAAGCATCCCTCACCAACTTTTGAGATAAGTTGAAAAATAGCTTGATTTAAGTTATAAGCTGGTTAACTTAAACTGCACCAAACACAATATTTTAAATTAGGCCTCGTTTGGGAACAGACTAATTTAGTAACTTTTTGGCTATTTGGCTAAAAATGTAGGTAAAATTTTTTTGTATGTTTGGGATGACTTTTTGACTAATTACGAAAAGATGTACAAAAAGTAGAGAGAAAAGAGAATCTTTGACTTTTTAGTATGAGTGGTTGGCTTTTTGACTAATTTAGTAACTTTTTGACTAATTGACTAATTTAGTCAGTCCCCAAACGAAACCTAAATTAAGGCTTCGTTTGGGGAGTGGCTATTTTAGCCAAAAAGTCAAAAAGCCAACTAAAACTAGTCACATCACCTCTCTACTTTTCTGCACATCTTTTTATAAAAAGTCAAAAAATTACTAAAATAACTTGTTCCCAAACGAGACCGAGCTTATAAAGCTCTACTAAACATGCCTAAAGGATCTTGATTGTTTACACACTGTGTGTATTAACAAGAGTACTTGCATACATCCGTCGAGGGTGGGATAGTTTAACCCCGGCAACCAAACATCATGTCATCAACTAAACTGAAGACGGCGTGTGTTCCCAAGCCGAGCTTATCCGTAGCATCTTCTTCTTCTTCAACAATTCAGAATGCTATACAGCGCAAGGGTGCGCAGAATAAGCAGCCATCACCACCCGATGGCACGAGGGCTCGTCCTCTCTTCACAGGCCAAAACTAGTTCGCATTTCATACGAACCTCCATTTCTAGGGTTTCCTCACCAATCCAATTCAGAACAAGCCCTTTCTCATCGAATCACCTTCCTCTAAATCCCTCCATTGCGTCCATCAATCGCTTACTATGCAGTTGTTCCAGTCGCCAACATTACCCAATCGACATGTCGAAGTACAGAGAAGCTTTCGCGAAGAGGATGGCCATGGCTGGTCTCAAACCTCATCACCGTATCGGTCTGTCTCTCCATACTCTCTCTTCTATTCGATTGAATCTTTTTTCACGCAAATATTTGGATTTGTTGAGTTTATTTGTTTTCATTTTCTTGGGTGAATTGTTTTTTTGTTTGTTGAATCTTACCAATCGAAGCCAATTAGTTGCTCGCATTAGGCAATGCCAGTGAGAAATTTTTCTACTTCCTTTTTTCCAGATGACCTAAATATGAACAAACAACAAAATGAGGAATCAATAAAAATTGAGTATTTTTCTCAGCTACTCCATTTGGTTACTGGGAAACAGAGGATAGTAAATAAAAACCAAAATTTGAATCTTTTTTTTCTTTTCTATATTTTATGAAAACTGTTTGTCTTTTTTAGTTCTTCAAAACACGAAATTGGAAAAGCATTTTCGAGCGAATTTCTTGTTGTTCAAATTGTGAAATTAAATAAATAGATTTATGAAGAAATCAAATTATATACCAAGAACATATGCTAATAATTACAATTAAATTTCAACAGAAATACACAAAATAATAAAAGGGTAAAGAGACGAAACCGAAGCCTGTACGGAAGCAGTTTTCTTAAAACAGATTTCGCCGCCTCACGGGTCGAGTGCTTGAGGAATCCCGGCGTCTGTCTCCCAGGATACGACGGTCAAAACCAGCTACGGCAGAAGCACTTTCTGTCTAGCTTAGCGAACAAAAACAGTGGCAGCACTCTCTCAATGTAGGAACTTCCTGGCAAACTGACTTGTAAAATGGAAGCAAAAAATTTCTATATTGAAACTTGATAGGAGGGTCTCAATTTATACATGTAAAGGGGAGAGAAGAAGAGCCTCCAGCCTTTAAGGCTGGTCATTAAAACACCAAGCATCCATAGCCCCTTTCCAAAAATATGAAAGGTTGGATGCCCAAAGGATTCACACCTTTTAGCTAAGAAAAAGGATTTAAATACTCTTTAAAATCCTATTCATGAATCTAACATCATGAAGCAATTTTTGGCAATTTCTTATTCAAAACCCAATAGTTTTTGGCTCACTTGGACCCAACACAATAAAAGATTGGGACCCACTTTAATATTAAATTAAAGTCACCAAAAAACATTTTTTCCAACAATCCCCCACATGAATAAAAATTGACCGAAAGACTCAACAAACGGACATCGTTCAACAATAATGACTCGAAGAGAGAGTACAACGAACTAACCCCGACATCAGAGAAGGTAGCTTTTGGCTTTGAACCTCTCCCAGTGAAAACCTATCGAGTTTACTGGCTGATCAGTGAATAAGACATCTTGAACTGCTCTGCCGTTTATGTAAACTGAAACAATAGATCTCACACGGGAATTACTCCTACCACCATTCTGTTCTCACTGGTGTGCCCTGTGTGGCCCTAGACACTAGCCTGGTTCAGCGAGTGGTTTTAAAGAATCTTGGCCTATCCAATTCTTCTAGAAGCGGCCCCACTTCAAACTCACATAGGTGACTCTACTTTAGTATCCTGCAATACTTAGCTCAACAGCTTAACACACAAGAGTCATTAAAAGCTCAGCTTATCCTCTACACTTGCAGGTATCACTGATAGAAGGAATGGCTGGAGGTTTAACCTCCTCAGTGACATACCACCGTTACACGCAATTAGGTTGTCCCATTGAACCTAGATCTTGGGATCTCCAGTCAACAAGGTTGGGTTTCCATTCCGGTAACTTCCAAAGGCCTCAACCCCATTCCTTTTGACGACGTTTCGACTAACACTCGACTTAACCCTTTGGTTAGCGGATCCGCAATGTTGTCCTTAGACTTTACATAGTCTAAAGAGACAACTCCATTCGAGAGTAGTTGTCGTATGGAATTATGTCTACGACGGATATGTCTAGACTTTTCATTATACATATTACTCTGTGCCCTACCAATTGCAGATTGACAATCATAATGAATACAAATAGCTGGCACAGGTTTAGACCAACGTGGAATATCTTCAATGAAATGGCGAAGCCATTTTGCTTCTTCCGTTGCTTTATCCAAAGCAATAAACTCTGATTCCATCGTTGATCTAGATATACACGTTTGCTTGGAAGATTTCCAAGACACGGCTGCCCCACCAAGAGTGAACACATATCCACTAGTGGACTTTGAGTCCTTTATATCTGATATCCAATTCGCGTCACTATATCCTTCAAGCACCGCTGGATATCGAGTATAATGCAACCCATAATCCCGAGTGTAGCGTAAATACCTTAACACCCGCACAATGCCCTTCCAATGAGAAGCATCGGGATTACTTGTGTATCTACTAAGCCTGCTAACCGAGTAAGCTATATCCGGCCTAGTACAACTCATCAGATACATTAAACTTCCAATTACCCGAGAATATTCTAACTGTGAGACACTTTCATTATTATTCTTGGTAAAATGTAGACTTAAGTCTACAGGTGTCGATGACACACTCGTATCTGATCCACTAAACTTCTCAAGTATCTTATCAACATAATGAAACTGAGAAAGTACAATTCCGCCAGATGTTCTGGTAATCTTAATTCCCAGAAAAACATTTGCAATGCCCATATTCTTCATGTCAAACTTAGAATTTAACAACTTCTTGGTAGTTTTGATCATTTCATCGTTACTACCTATAATGAGCATATCATCAACATATAGACACAAAATGACATAACCTCTGTCAGTGCCTTTGACATAAATACACTTGTCACATTCGTTGATTCTAAACCCATTTGACAACATTACATTGTCAAACTTCTCATGCCATTGTTTAGGCGCTTGCTTCAAACCATACAAAGATTTGACAAGTTTACAGACTTTCTTGCTTTGTCCTGGAGCTGAAAACCCCTCAGGTTGCTCCATGTAGATTTCTTCATTCAAATCCCCATTTAAGAAAGCTGTCTTTACATCCATCTGGTGTATTTCAAGATTGCGCAAAGCTGCTAACGCAATCACCATGTGAATGGATGTTATCCTAGTTACAGGTGAGTACGTATCAAAGTAATCCAGGCTTTCTCGTTGCCTGTACCCTTTGATAACGAGCCTCGCCTTATACTTGTCAATTGACCCATCGGCCTTCATCTTTTTTTAAAAAAAATCCATTTGCAGCCTAAAGGCTTACAACCTGGAGGTAAATCTACCAACTCCCAGGTGTGGTTCTGTAAGATGGAGTCAATCTCACTTTTGATCGCTTCTTTCCATAAAGAACTCTCAGGAGAAGTCACAGCTTCGTGGAAAGTTTGAGGTTCGTTTTCAACCATAAAAGTCAATAAGTCTGGACCAAAAGATTTGGATGTCCTAGCCCTTTTACTCCTTCTGGGCTCATCTAAAACCTCAATTTGATCATCACCTGAATCATCAACATGATCATCCTCACTAGCAAGCTCATCAAATTGCTCCAAAGACCTTGGAACCCCTTCATGGGTTCGGCAAGGAAAAATGTCTTCAAAGAAACATGCATTCCTTGACTCCATGATGGTATTCCTGTGTATGTCTGGAATTTCAGACTTATGTACAAGAAACCGATATGCACTACTATTATGTGCATAACCAATGAATATACAATCCACGGATTTCGGGCCTATCCTAACCCGTTAGGGTGTAGGAATCGCCACAATAGCAAGACACCCCCACATTCGTAAGAATTTATAAGAAGACTTAACGCCTTTCCATAACTCATACGGGATCTTGTCCACTTCGCTTCAACACAAGTTTCACACTTGTGTTTCGTCAGAACGACCTTGTCGGACTCAAAAACCATGCGAAAACATGTTTACTGAGAAGAGACCTTGAGACAAGATTCTAACAAATGTCCAAAACATACAGGACTTTGTTCAAGGTTAGCTCTTTCCCTGAGGTTAACTTCAGGACCACCTTTCCCTCAACAAATGAGGTAGTAGAGTTTCTCATAAACAACTTCTCACCGTTTGTAACCGGTTCGAAAGTTGTAAACAGCTCATTCTCGGAGCAAATGTGGCGTGTAGCCCTAGTAAAGATAAAACCCCTCGCTACCACAGTTGTAGCACTTCCCAAAGAACCGATAACCAGGTTCCCGCGGCTTGTATGCCAGCTTCTTTGCAACACCACCCCTTGGCCCCAGCATAGAGCCCTTGTTCACGGGAGGCTTCTTCCTTATCCCAGAAAATTTGCCATGCTCAATGACATTGGCCTTCACTAAGGAGGTACTCCCTCCTTTCTTTCTATTATCCTCCTCAATTTTGGAGTCAGATAATTAAGTCTTCTTTGTAGAATTTATACAAAGTTTTTTGAACAAATCCTTGTGTCACAATGATTATGAAACTCTCAAAATCATATCACAGTAAATACATTCCCAGAATGTCATCAACCGAATTAGGCACCCAAAATATTAGGTCCGACCTATCACTCTGAAGCCAATAGTCTTACTATTAGGAAACACAAATCCAGTGTTCAATAGTCTACTATTCGGAACTTCATAACATGGCCAGTAGTCTTATCACTAGGAATCACTAATTTCTCAGCATGTGGTTAGTAGCCTTTCTACTACTAGGAATCACAATGTCTTAACCTTTTATCAGTAGTCACTTTACTACTAGGAATCACAACATCCTGAAAAAGGATCAATAGACTTTTCATTACTCAGAATCATCATGTCTTGACATATGATCAGTAGTCTCTCCACTACTAGGAACCATCATGTCTTGACATGTGATCAGTAATTTGTTCACTACTAGGAACCACAATCTCATAACTGTGTAGCCAGTGGTCTAACACCTCCTAGGAACCACCAGTTTTCTATCTCTGTGATCAGTGATCTTGTACTCACTAGGAGCCACCAATTTAAGAATATATTTGGAATTTAAAAATCCAAAAAATATTCACCTACTATAACAGGTTGTCTCAACTTTGCTTTCAAGCAAAGTCACATAGCAATCATAAATGCTATAAATAACACAAGGATACCATACTAATTGCCTCTGATCAATTCAGAGATATTTTAATGCAATCTTATGATTTCCTTTAATCATACTTGATCTCTTAAGATCTTCCTTTAAGAATCTCGTGAGGCTAAGGTTGTCAAGTGGAACAACATTTCTGTTTGTCACCTTTTGAAGCCATTTCTGAAACATCACAACTGAATTTCACTTCTGTGATTCCAGAAATTAAACTTAACCCTTAGAAAATCCCTCAGATGGAAATTTAATTCAAAACTAGTCTCACCATTTAACCTAGAATCGAACATGGTCAGGAATGTTCCCAAGAAGACTGAAAGGGGTCACATCGGTCCCACTTAAAACCTAGTTAACCTTTTGACAAAACATTCAAGAGCATGTTGACTCCTAGTCCATAGGAAACAATTTAAAAATTAAGATTTCCAGGGGATAAACCAGGTTATAACAAACCGATTCCCAAGCAAATAAAATTTGCTACCAGAATTACACCACTCATAAAAATTAACCGGTACTCCCGGAACTACGCCCATTATTTCTGAATAAAATCAGAAATATTTTAGCTAATGCTAAAATTTGGTTTCCTTTCTCAAAACCAAAACACTTTGGACATAATCAGATTATAACCAAAGACTTTCTCCAAACTTGGTTTTCCAACACTTTGGGAATAAAATGATTAAACCCAAAGACTTCCTCAAACTCCAAAAGTTTGAAACCAAATCCATCTTAGTTGTCATTTCTGAACAAATAAGAACTACTCTTTAGCCAAAGCTAAACACTTTGGTTTTTATCACAGAAAACCAAATCAAGTTCCAAACTTACAAGCAATTTAAAAATTGTTATAACAATTACACGCATGTAAAATGCTTCTAACAAAACAAACAAATAAAACTTGCTACTACAAATTGGTAAACAAACCAACTAAATCTCAAGCAAAACATGCTTCAAACATTTAAATAAAATAGTCAATCCATAAGGATTCTATTTAGTCCAAAAGCCTTTCCACGCTTAGGTATTCTTATTCAACACAAAAGTTAGTAGTCCAAACATTTTTGTTTTTACATCCCAAATACTATTCATTTGGTTTTATATTTGTTTTTCGCATTGGTATCCTACAAAGAAAGTTAGTAGCAAACAACAACAAAATACAAACAAATAATCTAAAAAATTTAATAAATTAAATGAAACCATCTAGCCAACTTTTAATTATATAAGAAACCAATGCATTAAAATGCCAATTAAATAAACTTTAAAATAAAGTTCTATACTCATGGGTTATCAATGAAATTAATTCATAATAAACATTTAAACTATTAACTCCAAATAAATAAGTTAAATTCAAAGTTAATGCACCCAATTAAATTATTCAGATTAATGCACCCAATTAAATAATTCACATTAATGCACCCAATTAGATAATTTAGATTAATGCACCCAATTAAATTATTCAGATTAATGCACCCAATTAAATAATTCACATTAATGCACCCAATTAGATAATTTAGATTAATGCACCCAATTAAATTCAAATTAATCATGTACACAATTCATAAAAACTCTATAACTCCAAATACATTAAACTAAAATTAATAAGCAAGAGTTACAAACCAATAACTATTTAGCAATTAACATATGCAAATAATTCTAAAAACATTAAATTATGTAATTTAGTCTAGAAAATAATAAGCATGTAACAAATTAAAACTAGAATAGAATTAGCATGTCAAAATTGCAATATCCATAAATTATATTTTATAACCTTAAAATTCATGCAAATTATGATAGAGAATTCTAACTAAACTAAGCAAATAGAGAGTACCATAGCATAATTTAAAATCATTGAAATAGTGAGCAATTCCGCAACAATTCCTAGTAACATTATACAAAGCTAACCTAATAGTCTATATAAATCTATTCGATCAATTTCATAGAAAATATATAATAATCTGTTTTAAGCTTGTTGTTCAAATTGTGAAATTAAATAAATAGATTTATGAAGAAATCAAATTATATACCAAGAACATATGCTAATAATTACAATTAAATTTCAACAGAAATACACAAAACAATAAAAGGGTAAAGAGACGAAACCGAAACCTGCAAGGAAGCAGTTTCCTTAAAACATATTTCGCTGCCTCACGGGTCGAGTGCTTGAGGAATCCCGGCGTCTGTCTCCTAGGATACGACGGTCAAAACCAGCTACAGCAGAAGCACTTTCTGTCTAGCTTAGCGAACAAAAACAGTGGCAGCACTCTCTCAATGTAGGAACTTTCTGGCAAACTGACTTGTAAAATGGAAGCAAAAAATTTCTATATTGAAACTTGATAGGAGGGTCTCAATTTATACATGTAAAGGGGAGAGAAGAAGAGCCTCCAGCCTTTAAGGCTGGTCATTAAAACACCAAACATCCATTGCCTCTTTCCAAAAATATGAAAGGTTAGATGCCCAAAGGATTCACACCCTTTAGCAAAAAAAAAAGGATTTAAATACTCTTTCAAATCCTATTTATGAATCTAACATCATGAAGCAATTTCTTGGCAATTTTTTATTCAAAACCCAATGGTTTTTTGCTCACTTGAACCCAACACAATAAAAGGTTGGGATCCACTTTAATATTAAATTAAAGTCACCACACTTTAATATTAAATTAAAGTCACCCAAAAACATTTTTTCCAACATTTCTTAGAAAGAAACAGAGCGTTTTAATGGGGAACTATTTTAAACACTTGTGTGAGTTTCAAAAAATTGGTTTCATGAAAACTTTGAAAACAATAAGGTTTTTATGACTGATTGGTATGGTTTGTTATTGTTTTTCATATATTTGAAAAAATATATATATATGAAAAGTTCAAAAACTACTTTCATATCAATTTTTCTGTTTATGTGAAAATTGTTTTTGAAAGTTCAACAATTTCACATTTTGAAAAAATACGAAAGAAAACATAATATGAATATAGTGAAAAATGACAGCAAACAGGTGTGCATTTTGATATGGTTTTTTGTTTTTAATAGAAACTGAGTTGGAAAATTTGTTTGACAAACTGTTCTTAAAACTATTTTTTGAATTTTTTTTTGAAAGAATCCATTTTTAGATAACACTTTAAAGTTGATTTATGAATTTTTGAAATTATTTTCATGCAAAAATGAAAACAATTTGAAAATTATGAGTGTTTACAAACCTTTTCATTGTTTTTGTTTCACGAAAAGAAAAATCTTGAAAATGGACCCAAACAGCAATTTTTTTTCCTCTTTCCCTTCTCTTTTTTTGTGATATGACAGTTTGCTTCATACTCTGTTCGCATTTTCAGGCTTGTTTGGTTGAAATATGGGGGAAGGAATAATAAATAAATAAATAAATCAAAACTTTAAAATATTGAAATTTGATAATTCAGGATCTGGGAATTCCGAAATCTCCATTTTATTGGGCCAAAATTTCATCTTATGATATTCTATCATTGATTTCCTTCTCCATTTATTTTCATTGAAATTTCCCTTTATGCTCTTATCCTTTGTTTTATCACTAGTAAACAGAGGATATCATTGAAAATTTTTAAAGTTTAATCTTTTTCCAGCTCTTGGAGTTTCTGGTGGTCCTGACAGTATGGCACTGTGCGTGTTAGCTGCAAGTTGGAAAACCAATGGCACTAATGCTACCGGAGGTCAGAGCAGCAGTTTCATTGATGGGCTTTTGGCAATAATAGTTGATCATGGATTACGCTCTGAGAGTAAAGATGAGGCAAATACTGTGTCCCATCGAGTTCTGGATATGGGTTTGTATTCCCTTCTTTTGCCGAGTGGTTTTGGATTAATGTTGTACATTGAAGTTTATTAGATATCCCCTGGGATAATAAACAGTTAATTTAATACAGGCTTTGTGTAGGAATCAGGTGTGAGATTGCCAGTTGTGAATGGCCAGATGGTAGGCCAAAGAAGGGTCACTTGCAAGAAGCAGCTCGTGACAGGAGGTGATTTTTCTCAAAATTATCGAAGTATCTGCGACTAGGGCTTTTTTTTTCTTGATTATTAGTTGTTTTCATTTTTTCATTTTGATATGTAAATGCTTCAAACTTATTCTTTAGCCTGACACTAAATACCATGTTGTTTTTGGATTATTTATTTATTTGAAATCTCCAGGTATCAAATTTTTCAGAATGTTTGCATTCAACACCAGATTGGTGTGTTACTAATTGCTCACCATGCAGATGATCAGGTTTGGGCCAGCATTACCCTTGAATGTGCTCTAGTGGTTTGCGGTGGACAAAAGAAAAAAGTAGCATGTAGAGAAATTATTATAAATGTAATTGGATTTTTTCAATTTTTTTCCAGGTAAGGTTTTATATGTAATTGACGAATGGCAAAATAATGCGGGATGTCTAGTTATCCGAATTGGCAAGAAAATTTCAGTATTGAGTTGAATCCATCATAGAAACACTAGATATATAGTGATTGCTAGAGCACATCTGCAGGCCGAGTCATTCATTCTTAGATTATCTCGCAACAGTGGTGTGCTTGGACTTGCTGGCATGGCATTTGTCTCTCAATTGTACTCTACATATCCAACATTTAATGGTGAAGCTTCAAATAATCATGGTATTTTACTAGTGCGACCACTCTTGGAGTTATCAAAAGAGGATATGTACAAGGTGAATCATGTTTGCTCGTATGGTTAGTTTTATCAGAACCATTTTATTTGGCATACCATCTCTGAAGCATTGTCTAGTCAATCAGAGTTGGATCTGATCTGCATTTATCATTCCTTGGAGAGAAAAAAAAGACTTTGTGGTTTTAACTTTAAATGTGTTTATTTAACTCCAGATCTGCTGGTATGTAAAGCTATCAGACTGGAATTGAAGGCATGTAAACTTGTGTTGAGAACTGTAGTTTAGAACTTTAATTTGAGTATCCATTGTTAGTGTAGTGTGTAGTGTATAGCTAGCTGTCATCCTTCATCCTTAATATTATATGTAAAGTTGGAATGTAAAGTTTCTGCTTTCGGTGGTGCCTAAACTTTGGCATCCTATGTCCTCTCTATAAAGAGAGTGACCTTCTCTTTGTACTCAACATATATAAAACATACACTTAATAGTGTATAGCTAGCTGTCATCCTTCATCCTTAATATTATATGTAAAGTTGGAATGTAAAGTTTCTGCTTTCGGTGGTGCCTAAACTTTGGCATCCTATGTCCTCTCTATAAAGAGAGTGACCTTCTCTTTGTACTCAACATATATAAAACATACACTTAATAGTGTATAGCTAGCTGTCATCCTTCATCCTTAATATTATATGTAAAGTTGGAATGTAAAGTTTCTGCTTTCGGTGGTGCCTAAACTTTGGCATCCTATGTCCTCTCTATAAAGAGAGTGACCTTCTCTTTGTACTCAACATATATAAAACATACACTTAATATCAATCATAATACATACAATTTATTCTCTCTCTATCAATTTATCTTTCATGGTATCAGAGCTAGGTTGAGAACCTAGTCATTCTGCTTCACCGGCGGGCGGCAATCTAGCCTTAGCCGCCCGCCGGACCCCTACACATACCTTCACTCCGCTGCCACAAATTCTGCTCATAGTCCACCTTCTATGGTTTCAGGGTTAAGCCCAACACAGGCCAGACAAGCTCTAGATCTTACCACCATGTCTTCGAGCTCAGGCTCCATCATGGACCGGGCCGATCCAGTTGACCCGTCTAGGCAAGTAACATGGTTGGTGAGAACACTACTGAGCCATGAATGGGCATCCGAATGTGACTCGGCTGTCCTTTTCTCAATTGCCACCACAGAGTCCATCACTCTATCCATTGACAGCTCCATCAACTCCAGGCAATCTACTAGAGCCCCTTGCTCTCTCTCGTCGTTGATCCGATGGCTGATACCGCTTGCTGTCTCGATAGTCTTTCGTATGCCCAATGCGGATTTCTTCAAGAAGGCCTGCAGCAAATCAGGGCCCTTCATTTGCATCAAAATTTCAGGGGGAGCAATGTTTACTTTGCTTACACTCTAGTGGGTGTCCATGGCTCCGGCCATCTCTCCTATAAGGGAGCTCTTGCAGCCGTGTTCACCGAAGGGTTGTGTTCACTGAAGGGTTGATCTTCCTCTTCATTTCATCAGTTGGGTTGCGCACAACACTTGCTCAACTTATTTCAAAACCAGTCCGAATCTCCTCCACCGCTGGAATCGGACTCTTCCTTGCTTTCATCGGTTTACAAAACAACCAAGGCATTGGACTCATCGCCGCTTACAGCTCCTCCACACATGACTTCAATGTATAATGATTCGCCTCAATATCCGATTGTGCAGCCATTATTTGCTCCACAGACAGCATAGGAAAGTTCAACGGAGCAAAACCAGGGACACTTGGTTGAGGTTCAAGGGCAACCGCACCGGTTATTCTCTTGTGGACTCGTTGAGGTCGGGAAAGAGAGTGAGTAGACCACGGGAAGAAGAGGCTATGTTCTGGGTGGCTAAACGGGAAGAAAAGGCCATGTTATGGGTTACAGAGTGTTTCAGGGTTTGCAGCTCTCAGAGAACGAAGAGGTTTCAGTTGGTTTGTTATGCTTACAAGCCTCAGCCTTCGCTTCGGTTTATATAGACAAAGACGAAGAGGCCGACACGACACTCTGTTGGTCACGTGCATCGCCGCGTGTCTGGCGCGCCTTTTGATGGCTCGCCGCTCGAAGATTTCTGTCGGGCATGACTTTTGAGGGCTCGATATATATATACATGTATATCTTTTGGGCAGCCTATATACACAAATCATACAGTGTATTTTCTACATGGGTCCGGCAAGACTTTGTAAACTGTCCCGACATCGATTCCGGTTAGCTTCTACAAGGGTCCGGCAAGACTCTGTAAACTGCCCCGACATTGATTCCGGTTAGCTTCTACATGGATCCGGTAAGACTCCGTAAAACTGTCCCGACATTGATTCCGGTTAGCTTCTACAAGGGTCCGGCAAGACTCCGTAAACTGTCCCGACATTGATTCCGGTTAGCTGTTACAACGGTCCGACACGACCATACAGTGTCTTCACCAACGGTCTGACACGACCATACAGTGTCTCCTATCCTCTTTTATTTTATCTGTCAGTTTATTTTCCTGTTTTGTTACTCTCTCCAAACTCAAGTTGGTTGATACTTACCCTCCTTGAGTTTGTGGGGGGAATGTTAGTGTAGTGTGTAGTGTATAGCTAGCTGTCATCCTTCATCCTTAATATTATATGTAAAGTTGGAATGTAAAGTTTCTGCTTTCGGTGGTGCCTAAACTTTGGCATCCTATGTCCTCTCTATAAAGAGAGTGACCTTCTCTTTGTACTCAACATATATAAAACATACACTTAATATCAATCATAATACATACAATTTATTCTCTCTCTATCAATTTATCTTTCATCCATGATGTGACATTTTTATCATATGTGCTTTCTTTCCATATTTACTTTGAGTGGGCTAAATATATATATTTTTTAAATATCGCAGATTTGTCAAGGGGGTAATCAAGAATGGGTAGAAGATCCAACAAATCAAAGTCCACTGTTTGCTCGTAATAGGATCCGAATGGCATTGAAAAGATTATCATCATGTAATTATACTGATAGGCATCACAACTTGGATAAATCTTGGATAAATCGACATTATTTTTTTTCATATAAGTATTTGTATAGAATTTCAAATAGTCGGATATATGGTGTGATATCTGCCATGCAAATTATCTCTTCTTTTTCTTATTTTGGTAAACACTCTCGTTAAATTGGGTTGCTGATGATTTGGTAGTATTACTAATTGTATCATCTTCCCTTTTATGTGTTGATTTGTTGACTTCTTATTAACAGGCACAAGAATGCAGGCTTGATTAGTCTTTTCTTATTTTGCAGCTATCTTCAAGTGTGATTTGCAGGCAGTTATTTCTACCTGTCGAAGAACACGCTTGTATGTTGACCAAAGTTGTTGTAATTTGATAAATCAGTCTGTGACCATCATGAATGTAAGTATATCCTTTAAAAAAAATTAAAATAAAAAACTTTTTCAGACCCTTAATTTAAAGCACATGCTACTGTACTGCAAGTACCATGTATCTTTTGCCGTTTTGCAAAGGATAATGATGATATATACATTTCAGTGTCAATAGCTGTCTGCGTTTGACTTTATTGCCAACTAGAAAAATAATTTCATTTTTACCTGAAACGAACTTCACAGTGATTACTTGATATCCCTTGTACCACCACATAACATAAACAAGGAGCTATAAGAGGAATCAAAGAAAATTATGGATATCTGATTATCTCTCTCTCTCTCTCTCTCTCTACTGTGTACAGAAAGGGTACGCCGTTATTGATATAGAGATTCTCAATCCATCAAAAGTCAAGGACATATTTCTCTCAAAGTTTGTTGCCTTGGTGTTGCAGGTAGTGCAGTTAGTTGTAACCATATTGATTTGTTTCACATACAAAAAATTGTTTCAAACTTTATGATTCAAATGATATATATATATATATATATTTGGACAAATGCTAACACTATTATTCTTTCTTCATCAGTTCATCTCACAAAGGCACAGACCAGTTCGTGGTAGTGCTTTAAAATTGCTGTTGGACTACTTTCGCACTTTCCCATGCAAGGTGCATTTGATTCACAACTGGTACTTTGTTCAATTTTGTAAAATGGAAAGAAACTGCCTGACCTGCATGATTTTGAGTCTGTGGTGAATTTATTGTTGCAATCAATAGAGATAAGATTATAAGTCGCAGAAGCCGCTGCCCGACCGTTTTTTTTTATAGAAATTATTAGGGTTAATTATAAAAAAATCTCAAAGTTTCACACGTTTTTCACTTTAAATCCCAATGTTTCAATTTCGACAAATTAAATCCTAGAGTTCCATCTGTTTTTCAATGCGCCCCCTCTCCATCCATCTCTGTCTGTGTAAGGTAACGGAGGGGGTTTAAAGTAAAAAACATGTGAAACTTTGGGGTTTATTTTGTAATTAACCCTTTTTGTTTTTAGTGATTTTAATTTTTAAAAAATGGTTAATTACACAAAAAAAACTCAAGGTTTCATGCATTTTTCAGTTAAACCCCCTCCTTTACTTTACATAGACAGAGATGGACGGAAGGGGTACATTGAAATAAGGATGGAACTCTAGGATTTAATTTGTCAAAATTAAAACACTGGAGTTTAAAGTGAAAAATGCTTGAACCTATTATTTGTTAAAGTTTGCGAAGTGCTGGAATGCACATTATTGGTTTTTCTAATGCACAATTCTATTCTTCCGATTTTTCAGACTTCTTTTACAGCAGCTGGTTGTTACATTTGTCCAGCTCCTGGCTCGAAAGGCTCCAAAATCCTGGTTTGCTGCTCTGTTGATTCTTGTTTGCCTTTGAAGACAGAGTTGTTCCACAAACTCTCTCGTGAAGGACAGAAGCACTTTATGTTGCATGAAATAGAACAAATTATAGCCAATGGAAAACTGTACGTAGATCACTTGGTTCCAGATGCCTCAAATGTGCTTTTTTTGGATGTAACATCTTCTGACTCTGTTTTAGTTGAGGCAAGAAGAATTAATATTCTCAGTGAGTCTACTTATAGGAACATTCTTTCATTGCGGAGAGATGAAACTGAACAGTTCAGGTCCAAAACTGAAGAGGTGTCGAACTGTGAGTTAATGCATGAAGTTGAAACTTTGGGTAGTAATCTTTCAAGTCCAACACTTCAACCCGGGTATATTGGTTACTTTATGAACAGATTCTTGGTCAAGTGGGAACTGATTGAGAAAATTTCCTGTGATGGTTACCATTGCGAGTCTTGTCTAGTTGGTCATGACAAGGTAGCTGAGGTGCGCCACATGGTTGATGCTGATTGGCTATATCTTGCCAAATTGTCAGAGTGTCATCATATGGAAAATTCTGAAGTGCAAAGAGTTCTCTCTGTTGAAAAATTGGAGCAGGTAACAGGAAGGATAAATGTATGTTCAGATTATGCACAGATATCTGCACAAAATGCCCTGCTATTGTTGAAATCTATCCCAGTCGCTGCAAGAAGAGGCCTACCGGTACTAGTCAATCCTCAAGGACAGTTACTAAGTATTCCGGTATGTATACCCCTTTCCTGTTTGCCTTTATTTTTTGGTTGATCAATTGATTTTGATTTGGGACTAAGCACATCTATAACCTGGCTATCTACAAGGCGTGTCTGATTTTCCATCTGACTTGATTTTTAATAAATGTAAAATATCACAGCTTAACATTATGTTTAAGACATGTTAAAACCGGAACTTGAACCCCTCTTTTTAGGAAAGGAGATTGACATATGGTCAATTGGTATGTTCCATTGGCAAAGGTTTTTGGCTGAGAATTTTTTATCAGCCATGTTAGAAGTGGCAAAATTTGCCCCATATGGTTTCACAGAAGTTTTTTACCTCAGCTGTGGCTTGATTATTTATTTATTTAATTTTCTAATTTCCTACCGATTGGCTCTAGCTCTGAACAGATGTACCCTTATATGCCATGGTAGACAACCCCAGTTCTGCAGAAGATACTTCGCCATTCCTTAGGGAGCCAAATCAAACCTAAAATCTGTAGATCTTCCTGTTTGTTATTTCTTTAACCAAATAGATCTTCTTCCTATTTTGTTGCTGAGAAATTTATTATTTCCTCTTCACCCATTTGCGAAAGCTAAAAGTTTGTTGTGTTTTCTGTACGGGTGGAGAGAAAATCCATTGTATCATATTTGTTTTCCAACCAATAAAAGAGGGAAAAAAAACATTGCTCAAATTTCCCCTCTTTTGGGGAACTTTTTGTGCTCATTATGTCCTTACCACTGGAGGCTCTCCAGCTGGGGAGGGGCTTGCTATCATAACCCTTTCTTTTGCCAACTGATAAGTGGATACTTGTTTAACCTATATGTGGAAGTAGTTAGGCTAATAAGATCCTGTAGAGACAATTCTCATTGAATTGTATATTTTTTGTGAATTATTGAAGCTGCCTTTTGAGATCTAATAAGCTCTCTCTCTCTCTCTCTCTCTCTCACACACACATTTCAGAGTGTTGGATTCAAGTATTGCCCCTGCTTGGCAGTATCGGCTGTTTTCATGCCTAGAGTACCTCTTGGTGGAGGCCATAGCTCATTTATCTAATCTAATGTAAGAGCCTTATTGCTATATAGACCAGTGGGCTTTGCGTATATACATATATATTTGGACATATGGGAGTCACCAATATAATGTATTATAATGCGGATATCAATTTTGAAGTTGAGTTCAGAAAATTTTCGAGGTATGTTCCCAAATTTCGCATATCCGTTCACCACAATTGTATCCTTAATTTTCATATTATATGCTTCATTTCATCGGTATGCCATGCCTGGTGAAGATATGCTTGGCTGGGTGCCTGACATTTGTGTAATGTTTATTTAATTAGAGTCAATTAATCTAATTCTTGAACAATCTTTTCGCCTGAGTGTTTCCTTATTTGGATATATGGATATCATTTCTCTTCATCTTTCTGTATCCGAGTCAGTCGATGTGGATTTTTACGACTTAATTTTTCCTACAGTGGAGATGCACTTAGGTGTATTTTGCTCTTTATATATGTTTTGGCTCAATGTGTTTTGGTTCAATGTATATAGGTACAATGCAATCAAAAGTTTATATTAGACGTATGGCCATGGAAAAAATTGTTGAGACAGCCTAGCTAGCTACCGAACCTAAATGTCATCGAGCCTGCTATGGGAGCGAATTTCTTCCTTTTTTTGGCACAAAAAAAAGAGAGATAGTGTTTGGTGTACAAAAATAACTTTCAAAAATAGTGTTTGGCGTTTCCTGCTAAGTGGGGTACTTTCAGAACAAAGTATTCCAAACATATGGTTTGAAAACACTAATCAGTGTACGTGATATGATCCTTCCAAAATAAATTAAAAAATTAAAAATAAAAGCACATTCCGGTTGTGAAATTATTCTCTTATTTTATTTTTGGATTTGGTTAACGAATGTTCTAAGAGTCCGATTGTTTTGGATTATTGGGAATGTGATTGGATTAGGATGAATGTGCAGTTTACTAATATTGTGTTTGTTTGTAAAATGGGAAAGGAGATTCATAATACCTTGGGACTATGATAGGTCTCATGATAGAATTAGTAGTCCCCCATGGAAAATGGTATTAGAAAAATAATCCCTTACAGTTTTTTTTTTTTTTATTTTTTTTTGGGAGGGGGAGGGGGGGGGGGTTTACTATTTGGGAAATTTAATCAAAACCCTTCTATTGGACCGTTGTTTAGTGGAAAGTACTGCCCAAATTATTTTGCTTCATAAACCCTTCTAAGGAGAAAAAACATAATTGAGTAAGGATAAAGTAATATATATATATATATATATATATTCTTTAGATAATATTGTCAGAGTAACATGTTACTGTCAAACAGAATAATATGTTACTGGGAGACAAAGTAACATGTTACTATGAGATAAAATAATATGTTACTGTCAAACATTTTAACATATTACTGTTATTATTTATATCAATTTTAACGGTAATAAATTTTTTTTAAAAAGAATTTCATAATTAATATGAATCTTATTTGATAGATCTTGATGAGAAGATTTTAAAATAACTAATTTTATTAAAAATTGACATTTACATTAAAAGTTATATTATTTTAAAATTTAATATTTTGATAATAATGATATGTGTTATACTTTTCGAGGAATTTTTTTTTGTGCCTGTCCTTAATGCATTAAAATTTTATTATGAGGGGGCTTTGACCAAATTTCCCTTACTATTTTGGCCTCTATCATCCTACCTAATTTACTTACTTTACCTGATTAGTATGGTCTTTCTCTATCATTTTTTAAAATTATTCCACCATTCTTTGTACCTATTTGGCAACATGGTAAAAAACTGTGTTTGCAGCTTGGTTCCGAAAAAGCTACATTGGTTTTTTTAGCAAAAAGTCATTTGACTAGATGAAAAAAAGTTAAAATTACAATTACATCCTTTATATTATTTAGGGTTATACATGGGTGAAAATGTAAATTTTCTAAATTGAGTGAAATAGTTTGGTCATTCGGAAGTGCTATGGACCCCAGTAAACCGTGCCGACCCCCACTGAGGTGTTGGCTCCTCATTGGTTGAAAACACAAAAAAAAAAAAAAAAAAAAAAAAAAAAAAAAAACAATTTTTCCTCCAATCAGAGAGGACCCCCAATATCCCACTGGGGGTCCAATGCATTTTCCTTGGTCATTTTATTGTGATGTGACATCATAAATAAATATTAACCAAAAAAGTCAAAAGCAACTTTTTATCAACTTCTCAAATCACTTTCTAAAAAAATCAAAAAGCTTGATAAAAAGTCAAAAGTTAGCATTTTATCATCTTTCCAAAACACTCTTTATTTCAAAATAATTTAATATAAAAATAATTTTTAATATAAAAATATAATAGTATAATAATATTTATACAAAAAAAAATATATTTATGAAATATAATTTTAATATTTATAAAATATATTTTTAATATTAGAATATGTAATGCATTAATTAGTTGGTATAAGTCCAAATTTGATAGTAATGCAACAAGTCTGGTTAATTCCACTCCTATTTATCAAAATAAACAAAAACTATTATTAGTTTATTAGTTATCAAACAAATACGAATGTTCTTAATCTCTTCACTAATAATCTCATCACTAACAATTTCATCCAACCTACCTTTGAAAACATACCAGTTCGATAGGTATTGGTTAACAATGTTTAAATTGATTATATTGCACGCGCTGTCATGTATTATGTACAAATATTTTAAATTTCTTAGTATGTGTTCTAAGAACACTTCTTAACAAAAAAAAAAAAAAACTCTTTATTTTGTTATGATAAAAATCTAGTTCTAAGACATAATAAAACAGTTATATTATGATTAAAAAAAAATTCATAAAATAGATGCGAGACAAATCACCTCATCATGTAAAAATATTTTATGCACCAACATTTTTAATCAAAATAAAAACACATCAAACGTGGTTTTGGTTATGAAATTACTTCTTTTTTCTTTTTCTTTCTCTTTTTCTTTTCTTTTTTTTTTTTTGGAATAGCGTTATTGTGAAACTACTCTTTATTTTAATCTTTTACGCTCTGCTTGTTTGTTTAGAAGAAAAATATTTTTCAGATTTTTTTAATATATTCTGGTGTTTGGTATAACAAAAAATGAAAACTGAACATAAAATATTTTTTATAGTCAATAGAAAATAAGTCTGTATAGACAAAAAATATATTTTTAAAATGCGAAAAACTTTTTTTTGAACTAAAATTTTATTAATGTCACTACTTTACCACCACCACCACTTTCACATCTACCACCATGCCACCATCACCACAGCACTACCGTTATCACCGTTGCTGTCACCTTACCACTATGCCACCAACTACATCTTTGTTCCACCACCACCAAACAAAAAAACAAAAATCAACAGAAAATATTTTTCATGATCAAAAAAAAAAAAAAAAATCTATATAGATAGAAAATGTACTTTTAAAATGCAAAATATTTTTTTTAGACTAAAATTTTATTAATGTCACCGCACTACCACTACCATTCTCACCTCCATCACCACGCCACTATCATCACGATCGCTATCGTTGTTGTTATCACTGTTGCCGTTACCCCACCACTATGCCACCACCTCTACCTTTGTTCCACTACCACTAGGGATGGCCATGTATCACGACTCAAACCCGCCCCTATAGGTTTAGTGTCGTAACCGGCCAGTAATCTGAGATTACCAAAGGCCTTCCTGTACAATCAAAAATAATTGGGGCTAGCGGAAAAAATATTCAAAAACACCAATAGTCCAATGAGCTGTGCATCTATATGAACAAATATATTTACCTGCAAAAACGTTAATTTACCCACATTCAGTACATAACTTGTAACTTAATATTTTATACACAACATATGCACATAACAAAAGTTTACTTCACGATCAAAAGCTTGACAACGGCCCTCCAGGCCTAGCCCCAACTCGAAAGGACTCAAAACAACTCGATAGGCTTCAAAACGGTGGCTCGGCTAAAGACTTCGTCTAGACTTATCCTCCAGAACGCTCACCCATACATATATATGTAAAACAGTGAGGTAAAGCCTAGTGAATAACATTAAAGTAAAGAGGTTAGTGAACGAATACCAAATATATCATATCCGTAGAACAAATCATGACACAATCATTCATATCAATCTCATATCAGAACATAACATAATTGTACATCTCATAGAACATATCACATATCGTCTTCCGACTAGAGTAATCAGTTCCAGACACTGATTAAACACATATTACCACAATGAGATGGCTAACGAGATCTCGTATCACATATATGTCATGAGCCTGTATTTATATGTCATCCCCCATGACTTGGGACTATCTGTAGATGTCATAATAGATTCACAAATAGGACATTCGTTCACACAATCAAGATAGCATTTCAAGAAACCATAGCTTATCGATAATAATTAAAACATAATTTATATCAACATATCTTTACAGAAATGTTACTCACAGTGGGCTTCCAGAACGGTTGGTCAAGTAGCTTGACTCGTGACCTACAATCACAAATATGCATAGCACGATACACAATCATCTTAAACATATTTAGTTTACTTAAGCTTTTAAATATGGATGACTAGAATTAAGAATTAATTAGATTATTAATTTCTTTTAACCTCTAATTAAAACATGTTTAGCCATATATTAACCAAACTAATTAAATATAAATAATCTAATCATAAACCAATTCTTATTAAGTTCAGTAATTACACAATCAAGCCTAAATTAGGCTCATACACATTAAATTATAATTATTCAGTCATATTTAAATTACTGAATCAGAAACTCATAAATATGCACATTTTGCAATTTCAATTCCATTTTCAAGCAAATTAAGGCTCAAATAATTAATCTTCACATTTATTTCCATAATCTTAAGCCTAACTTAATTTCAATTGAATTTAATTAATTCTCAATTAAGGCTTAATTTGACTACATCTAATTTTATGAACCTAAATCAATTTTTTAATTGAATTCTTATAAAGCTCTAAATATCAAATTAAACCCATTCTTTCATTTTTGAAATTCAATTTCATGAAACATCCATTTTCTTGAACCCAAGCTCTAATTCATGTTTAATCTATTCTCAAACTCCATGAATCATGTTTGAAAATAAGTTTAGAAAACAATTGTTTTGTTCATGGATTCTTGAAAACATGATATGCATGTAAGGATCATGCAAACTAATAGGTGTTTGAACTAAAATTATGCCATGCATATTGAGTTTTAAGCATGTATTCTTCTAATTCCTCATTTTATAATTATATAGACCAAACTCTAATATTTACTCCATGAATTGAAATGTTTAATCTTAAAACTTGTATTCTTAAGCTTAAAATCCTCAATTCTCATGGAAAATTACTTCATTTTATGAATCCATGCAAGAGAATGAATGTATGTTCATGAATCTATAAAAATCTTGACATGCATGTATACATTTTCCATTTATATCAACATCTCTTACAATCAAGTTTAATTCACCTCATCAAGTTTATATTCTTCTTAAATAATCTAGAATTCCTTAAAAATGAATGTGATTCTTCAAATTGGTGAGATACAAGCAAGGAATTCTTACCTAGAGTTAGAGAATTGAGTTGGATTCCTACTTTTCCTTCAATTTTCTTCTTTCTCTGGGTGTTCTTTTCTTCACTTTCTTTTTCTTCTTTTCCTGGGTTGAGTTTACACTCTCAAGTCTCTCTCTCTCTCTCTCTCTACGTGTATAGTGTGAAGCCATCCAACAAGACCCACTAGCTCTCTCATATAAATTCATTTGATGAGTATAAAGACACTAGGCTCAAATTAAATAGATTAATAAATTAAGTAAAATTACCTAAGGCTAAGAGATAATTAAGATTAATTTGACTCAAAGTAAATTAGTCTCAACATCTTAAAATCTTAATTACACTAAATTAAATTATACTAATATGTATTAAGCTCTAATTCATATTCAATTATTTAATTCCACCTTATTAAAATTAACGAATCAGACCGTCTCAAATGGCTCTAAAAATTCCTATTAGCATATCCATATACCTAATTTCGGTTTTTGAACCCGTTATGGTCGTCAATTTCAGTCCCGAAGTTGTATCCTCATCAGATATTTTCAAATTAATTCGTATTATCGCATAATTAAATAAAGATAATTGTGACACGCATTTTGGAGTCGTTACACCATGGGGCGAGTTTGGGGCGGATTTGCCATTCCTCTCCCCCGCCCCAACCTTGCCGACAAACTCCACCCTCGCTCCTGCCCCACCCCTGCTGCAAGGGAGCTTCTATTTGCACACACACCTTCCCCTCTTTACACATCTTTTGTTGGTTCGGAAGTTGATTTCCGAAAATAAACAATTGGTTCGGAAGTTGATTTCCGAAACTAAATAACTTGTTCGGAAGTTGAGTTCCGAATGTTTTTCAATTTTTCGACAATCAACTTCCGAATGTGTTTATTTTATGTCCAAAATAATAATTTCACTTAAAAATAAAATTAAAATAAAAATAATTTTTATTTAGCGTGTGTAAAAAGAGGATGAGGGATGTGCAAATAGAAGCTCCCCTGCTGCAAGTGGAATTTTTCAACCCTACCCCTACCCCCGAGGATACCCGATACCCGTGGATATCCGACCATATTTCAAATAGTCAAAAAAATTAAGAATCATTTAAATTCTTAGCAAACTAAATAATTTTTTATTTATTTTCATATATATAAATAGTGAGACTTTTAAGATTAATTTTTATTTATATTTAAATAAAATTATAAACTTTTAATATTATTTTCTTATATCTAATTATATTATATATATATATACATATATTATTTATTTATATATTATTAATTATATCGGGTCGGGTTTAGATTAGGGAAAGTACTACCCGCTCCCGCCCCACCCAATTGCGGGTGACTAAAACATAATCCACTCTCGCCCCACATAAGTGTCAGGCCAAGTAAAATCTATCCCATTTAGGTAAGTATGGGCGGGCCTCCACGAATCGAATTAAAATAGCCATCTTTAGCTACCACCAAACATAGAAAAATATTTTTTTCAAAAAATTATTTTTTAAAAAAATTTGTAAAAAATATTTTTCATTAAAAAATGTTTTTCACCTAAATAAATGAAACCATTCATGATAAAATCATGCTCTAGGGAGATAGTTTAGGAGAGCCTAGTGGTGAGCCTTGGAATACCATCACGTTATATGATCTTTTAAAAGTGCTGTGATTAATGAAAAAAATGATATTTATAATTTTATTTTAAATAATTAAAAAAGAAAAATAATAAATTACAATTGGTGAGGGATGATGTCTGAATCAACTAATAATTTTTCAATAATAATATCAAAGATTTTTAAATTTTATCAAAAGTCTGTAAAATTCACACCATATAAATTCGAGGTGAATCTCACACCTCAGGTAGGATATTTCATAAAAATTTTAGTAAAATTTTGAATCGCTGACATTTTTGATAAATTTTCGTAGTTCAGACATTTGGGCAGTAGGGCCAACATCATATCCAACAGCACATATATAAATATAAATATAAATATAGTTAATTGCGAATTCAATTTCAACGAATCTTGGAGGGTAAACGATTGAGGAAGACGAAGATGAGGATATCTCTACAGGTAGTTCCTCCATTACCCTCCCTATCAATCTCCGATTTTAGCTTCCCCCAATGCTTCACACCCATCAAAAACCCTACTCTCGCAATCCTCAATTTCAACCCTCTATCAAAAACCCTTCAATTCAATCCCACCCACTTCACACCCACCTTGAAAACCCCTAATTTTCTTGGGTTTAATCGCCAGTGCTCCAAAACCCGGTTTCGCAGAGTGAATTGCAACTCAGCTGATGAAACCAAGGCGGTTTTGGACAAAGAAAGTGGCGGCGGTGGCGGCGGCGATGGCGGTGGCGGAGACGGTGGAGGAGACGATGACAAGGTGGCTAAGAAAAATGGGTTTTTGCCAGAATGGTTGGATTTTACTTCGGATGATGCGAGAACTGTTTTTGCGGCGATTGCAGTGTCGCTTGCGTTTAGGTCGTTTGTGGCTGAGCCTAGATATATTCCCTCATTGTCTATGTACCCAACATTTGATGTTGGGGATCGACTTGTTGCAGAGAAGGTGATGATTTTTAACCGTAATTTTGTTAGAATTTGAAATTTCTTTTGTTTGCCTGACTTTTTTTAATTTTTAAATTTTTTTTTTTAATGTCAGTATGTTTTGAGTTTTCAATTATGAATGTGATGAATGTGGAACTTGAACTTTAATGGTGTGAGTGTTTTTTTACCAAATGAAGGTGGTAGTTTTAAACTTGTTTCATGTGGTTCAAAACACAACTTCAATTAATTTGCTATAAAGAATTTTGATGTCTTGTTTTTGGAATCATTTCTTCAACCATAAAATATGGGTTTTGAAAACACAGTTTCATGAAACAATCTGGATTTGCGAAATAAGTTTAAAACTGCCTGGGTTTGGGTATTTTGTTTCAAAAATCTTGCATTTGGTAAAATAAAAAAAATAAAAAACAATACTCGTAATTGTGCTGTTTGTGTGTAAGTGGTTTGAAGGCTTGATTTTCTTATGAATCAATGAAGTAAATAAAAAAAAATTAAATGAAACAAGCTAGATATGTAAATGAAGGGTATCAGCTGCAGTAGAGTGGGTCATGTCATTGAGGTACTGGAAGGAGTGGATGGGGAAAATTATAGTATGCCATGGGTCATTGCCCTGATACGTCTTGGATGGTGCATATGGGACCCAAATAAATGTGTGGCTTCATGGGGCGTTGGTATCTTCACAGTGGATGGGTCATATTTGGCATTTTTTTTTCTAGTTGCCGCAGTTGAACTCAAATATATCTTCCGATAGATTGAGACTTTGCAGCCTAAGCTTTTAGCATTGCACCAAGCAATGTCCCCTTAACTATGGCATTTATACACACACACACTAATATTAGGGTTGTGAGATATATCTATAGATTAAATTAGCTCAATCTCCCATTCCTTCATTTTTCCATATGGACAGTTTGCATTTAGTTCCCAATAAGGTATTTGTTGGGCTTAATATGCCCACTAATTTAATGGTCAAGACTCACGCTTACTTATTGATCTCTATGTTTGGGTTTTCATGTCCTTGGAGATTTATGTGTTCTCTTTCTGGTTTTCTGATAGAGTTGCAGCCTATGATCAAATGTACCATTGAATTTGTAATAACTGATATGTATCTTCAACTTTCAGGTAACTTACTATTTTAGAAGGCCATGTCCGAATGATATAGTGATTTTCAAAAGCCCTCCAGTCCTGCAGGAAGTAGGATATACTGATGAGGATGTCTTCATCAAAAGAGTTGTTGCAAAGGAAGGTGATGTTGTGGAGGTCAGTCTGCTAAACTTAGTAAACGATTTTACTTTATTTTATTTTGTGTGTGTATAATGGACAACATGATCTTCATTGTTTAGTTCTATTCCTTATATTCTGTCTACTTCAATAATCTTGTGGTTAGCAATTTATCATAATGTCTTTAGGAAGAGTAATTCCCCTTTACAGGATGTGGCATTTTGTTATTTGTTATTGTGGCAATAGGAAATAAAAAAGTAAAGAATAAATAACATGATGTCTGCCTTTCTGTTCGTAGTACTTTGTGCTGTCTTAATCCTGCCAATGGTGTTTTCTTGTTAAACCTAGAGGGCTAGTTGATCTGGAAACCTGAAGGGTCTATTTTCTAGGAGGCCTTGTTTGATTATGTTCGTTTCTGAATTAACTTCAGTAAAAGCAAAATATTCATCCTATACTAGGTGCCTGGAGGTGACTCACCCATAATTCATCCACTCCTATTCCAAGTGTTAGTCAGTCTTGGGTAAAATTGAACCCCAAAAGGTAGCTATTGAACTAAGGCTGCCCTCATGTATATTCTGCACTTTACTTTCATACCTAGACAATGTGAGACTTGCTGAACAGATTCTATCGTAGAAGACAACCCTTTTTTTTTTTGGGAAGAGGTCATAAGACTGTATTCAAATAAGTTCTAGCTCAGCAAAGGAGAAGGTGTGATGCATATAGATGATACGTCATAATTGTGTTTCAGAGTCATCTAAATGTAATCCTGGTAAATATCTGTACACCATTCCCGTTGCCAATAGTTACATTGTTTTTATTATCAATATAGACATCTTGAATTTCATTTCTCAATTACAATGTGAAGTTTGGAGAAACACCATAGAAGGCCATGTGAACATGCTTTTGACATTCTAGGCCTAATTAGTCAACAACATCAAAAGTCAAATTTCAAGGAAGTTGAAATTTGGCTACTTATTTAACTCCACCAAAGAAATAAGATCATCATCATCATCATCATCATCATCATCATCGTAAGGTACAAAACTTTTCCGTTATCTTACTTTCAGATTCTCTACAACTGCCAGACCACTACTGTGAATTGTCTTTTATATTGTAAATATAGAAGCATATTCAAAGCCTGCATTAAACATGAGCATTTAATTTTTTTGAACTTTTTTTTTTTTCCAGTTTTTTTCCCCCTTAAAATTTATTGGTATGCACTGCAGGTTCGTGGAGGTAAGCTAATTGTGAATGGGGTTGTAAGAAATGAAAACTACATCCTTGAATCGCCTAATTATGACATGTCACCAATTGTAAGTTTTCCTCTGCTACAATCGTAGCTTCTCTTTTCTTATCTCCCCCCTCCCCTCTTCCCCTTTCTTTTGAAGTGAATTTAGAGATGGCTCGTATTGGAGGCCAAGGATTCATACTTCAAACCTATGACCTTGGGTATAAAATTCGAGCTCCATCTCACAGAAAGCTTATGGGCATAAAATTACAGACGATTCAATTCTAAAATTGCCATGTATGTTGTGATGCAGCGTGTTCCAGAGAACTCAGTCTTTGTGATGGGCGATAATCGTAATAACAGCTATGATTCACACGTATGGTAATATTCTTATTCCTTGGTCCACATTTGTGAGTTTTTTTTTTTTTAATGTTTTTTTCATCTTCCTCTTCTCTGTTGTCATAGCTTCCCCCACCGACGTTGCTGATTTTAGAAATATTTTGTTTTGTAGGGGTCCCCTTCCTGCCAAGAATATCATAGGAAGATCTGTATTTCGATATTGGCCCCTAACTAGGGTTGGTGGGACAGTTCTTCCAGAGGGCTGTGCTGTTGACAAGCCGGAGAGCACTTTAGCATCCCAATGAAACCTGCTCCTGATTAAATCAGTAGGTTGGAGATGCATTATCAGGCTGTTAATGCCATCTTTTTTGTTTTTTGTTATTTTTTTTATTGTCTTGTCTTTTTTTTTTCCTCGAAAAAATCTTACAATGTTTACCATTCCTCCTGTAAAATATATTTTTTATCCGAGATAGAGAAAGAGGACATTTCTTTAGACGGCTCAATTTCTTGAGGTTTCATGTGGTGATGTAATTGTACATTGACCCTTTATTATCTTGGAATATAATGAGAAAATTCTCTCTCTCTCTCTCTCTCTCACACACACACACACACACACACACACATGTAATTGGTTGCAATCTGTTATATTTGAGATGGACATGAGCCCTGGTATGCATCTAAAATCATACACCAACTCTTGTTGGAACTTTTGGGAAGCCAAATCACAGTATTAGGGAAAATTCATTATCTCATTGTTTGGAACGAGTAAGTGAGATTACAGGAAATGCAGGGACTTTAAATTACTCAACTGTTTGTACATGTTAAAGGCCATTCAACCACTAAAATTTCATAATCTTGTAAAGCAAACATAGCTTGATGAAAACTATTTGGGATATGATGATTTTTTTTTTATAAACTAAACTATCAAAAACCAGCTCTTAAAACGAAAGGTGGAGAAGAAAAGATAGTACAACACAAACTTGATCAAATATGAACTCAGACTTACCACTCATGGTGATTATCATCCTCCACTTGAAGAGAACGCTTGAGGAGGGTGAATGTCTCAACCGGCTTCCTCAGAGTTCGAACATGGAGATGGGTATGTATTGCAGGCGCACGAACTCCAATATATTTAGTCATATGAACAAGAATCATTCTTGAATTTGATGGATTTGGTGTTACTAGAGCCAATGAGCAAGGAACAAGAGATGTGCCTTTTATGCATTGTTTTCACCAACTTGCCAACTACATTTCCTTGTGATCGGATGTCAAACTCTAACCTGAATGGAACTCCACCGTTCTTGTCTGACACTTCTATGTTTCCTCCGGCACCATATAGGGGTACCTTATTGCCTTCCAGGTTTACTGACACGATTCGTTGGCTCTTTCTTGGCTGATAATATTTTTTCAACTGGAATGGAATCATTAAAAGAGTGTGAGAAAAATTCTAAATGAAAATTCAAAAGAAAAATAAAGGGAGTTACAACAACAATATGAATGGAGTTTGGAGACTTAAACTTCCATGTTTGACATGATTAGTTTTTTGTTTCATGATTTGTTTGGGTAATTGATTCTGCAAAATGATCATTAGACTAATTGGGATAATCTAATCTTTGATGCCCTATAACCCATCGTCTGTAAAAATAAAAAAACTAAGTGATTCATTCATACTAATGGGGATGATATAGCATATGAAGGATGGCAATTGATGAGTTAAAAGAATTAAAAAGATTAAACACGGGAGAGAGAGAGAGAAGGAAAAATTAGAGATATGTATATAATTTAGTACTTTAATCATATTATACAACAAATTTATGAGGGATGAGTGTGATTTGACTAATAGTATTAGAGTTAGGATAGATTCTGTGAGCAAACGTAAGGTAAATTTGCTTATACAGATAGGCGGGTTGAGTTGATTTGTAGGTGAATTGACAAATTTCAACTCGCAGGTGAGCCAACCTATCAATTTTTACCTCTCAAACAACACAAGTTGATTTGGGTTAGCGAGAGTTGATAGATTTTTTTCGCACAGCTCTAATTCATACCATAATACCAATTACTAATCTATATTGAAAAAATAAATAAAAATGTTCTCACCTGCCCAGTTGCAACTGCAATCTGTGAATAGAAAAGATGAACAGGGTTAGAGCTGACATGAATCCCAAAAAATGTAGCAGGGTTGTGTATCATCATCTTCACTGAACAGTTTACTGTAAGTAACTTGGTAGGGACCCCTGTGCCATCTGTTCCTTCCCCAAAGTAGAAATTGTTTACTATCAACCTCTGAAAACAAAAGGGTATTTTGTGAGGGGATGCATCCATATTTCAGATACCATGGAAACACTAAAGAAAAACATTTCAAATGAAAGCATTTTCAAAAATCAATAACAATGCATCAAAACTTAAAAAGTGAAATGATTTATTGTAGACACAAGATTTGACATACTATAATTTAGCTGTAATGGAAATATTTTTCAGTGACATTATAGATTTAAAAGGATGTAATGGAAATATTTTTCAGTGATATTATAGATTTAAAAGGAATATGGTCAATATTTATAGTACTTGTTTAGAAAAAATGTAGTAGTGGTGGGGTGTTATGCGAAGTAAAATTTCAAGGTTGCATGGCAAATGGTGTTTGGGAAGTGGTGTCATTTTCGGAACTAGCTATTTTAGTTAGTTTTGTAATTTTTTATGAAAAGATGTGTGAAAAATTAAAGAGAATAATTAATATTTTAGTAATGATTTTTTAACTTTTTGACTAAAATAGCCTATTGCCAAACTTGTCAGCCAAAACGTGATTACAAAAAGTCGATTCATTATCTATATATATATATATATCTATTTTTTATGTCTTTTGTAAAATGTCAAAAATTTAGTTAATTCTCAAAGGAACTCTAACCCCTATTTAAAAATTGCCTATTTTAATTGAATTTTTAATTTTTTGAATGAAAAAAGTGATATTACAATTTATAATTACTTTTTTATTACAAATCCAAGTAAATAGTCAAAAAATCACTACAGATGTCAAAAAAACGAAAAGGCCAAAAATTATTAAAAACAATCAAAATCTTACTCATTCGCTCCACGTTTAGCACGTTTTGTTTTATAAAAAGCCAAAAAAAAAATATAAAATATTTTACCAAAATAATGCTACATTTACTTAATATTTTACGAAAATTGCTTCAGACCCCCACTGGGGGTCGACTCCCAATGAGGTGGCAGCCTGTGATTGGGCCAAAAAAAATTGTTTTTTTTTTTTTTTTTTTTTTGAAGTTTCAGCCAGTGGGGACGCGCCACGTCACTGGGGGCGCGACCCCCACTGGGGGTCTGCAGCGGGGTTCATATTTTACTAACAATCTTATTAAAAAGAGCCCTGCTAAATACCCCTAGTGGGGGTCGCACCCCCAGTGAGGTGGCGCGCCCCCACTGGCTGACAACCCAAAAAAAAAAAAAAAAAAAAAAAAACAGTTTTTTTTCGCCCAATCACGGGCCTCCACTTCATTGGGGGTCGACCCCCAGTGGGGGTATAAAGTATTTTTGTATTAAAAAATATATATGTCTAAACATCATTTGATGTTTAAATGTCAGTTTTTTTTTGGACAACCAATCACATGGGAAATGATGATATAAATAAATATACTTTTTAATTTGTTACAAAAAGATGTGTAAAAAAAATAGAGAAGTGATGTGACTCAAAAAGATAAAAAAATATATATATACTTTTGTAGGAGATGTCAAATAATGCATAAATAAGATTATTAGTATATGTATAATTATTCTTTACTAAATACTTATGAAACACACTCATGTGAGTGTTTGATGGAATTTTTGATAAAATATTTAAAATATGTAACATTTTTAAAAAAATATCTCAATTTTTTTTCACTTGGAAAAAAAAAAAAAAAAGCAACTATCCAAATGAACCATAAAAACTGTTTTTGCAAATTTAAAACAAAACAGAAAGATCAAACATGGATATACCTGGACAGCAATCCTTGGTCCATAAGGCCTAGCAGCTCCCCAGATGATCAAACAGAACAGAGTGAAGATGGAAACAAACCCCAAAACTCCAATCAAACACTGACTCCTCCTCCTAAACCCTTCATCATCACCACCGTACACGTAATCCTCATAATCTCCTTCCTCTTCAATCACCTCACACTCCGGCCACCCCTTCTCGTTCCTCTTCCGATGGCCCGAGACTCTGCTCGCCGATGACGCCATTGTCGACGAATGCGATGGCGAATCCATCGGACTCGTGTACGCCAGAGTCGATTTATCGCCATCGCGTGAAGATGAGTAGCGCGAGGGGGTTTGTACGTAGTACAATGGTCGCTTCGGAGATCTTGGAGATGATGGAGCTTGGCTCGTCACGTCTGAATCGGAATTCCCGTGGATCATCTTTAAAAGCTGTGAATCTGTGTAGATTTGATGGAGATTTATAGCTTTCGAGATTAATGAATTTAATGTGTTCACACACGTTGATGAAATGAAGATTTGGGGATTTCGTGTTTAAATGCTTATAAGTGCTCTGTTTTTGTGTAGCTTTCTCGCAGTTTTTCTCGAGAAAGTTACAGAATCAATTCAGAGAGTTATAGAAAATTTTGAAGGGAGCTCAAAGTTGTTGGACTTTTTGTCCTTTTTCTCCATCTCGAATGCGACAAATGATGCGGTTTCACTATCTGCTCCCAATGAAGAAATTGAGGGAAGAAACGCCAAATTGACTCTGCATGTAACGGACGCATAAGGTTCAATTCTTTGGCAATTTCTTCTAGTGGAAAACACAGAGAGAGAGAGAGAGACGTCATTCCAATTCACACTCGGGGATGAATTTCTTGTCTAGAGCTCGTCAATCATGCCGTGTATTCTTGCTCAATCAACTCCCTCTCTGATGCTTTCTCACAGTAGTTTTTCGTTCTCTAGTGTCATACTGAGGAAGAGAGAGAAATGTGAAAACAGAAATGGGACATTTTTCGTGTCACGTTCTCGACTATTCTCAACGGCCAAACAGAAAAGGCAGCGTAAGACTTTTGTCCCGCGACACATCATCACACTTGTGTGTTTTCGGACTTCGGACACACGAGAGAGAGAGAGAGAGAGAGAGATAGGAGGTGGTTCATGCTGCAAAATTATTTTCTGAATAAATTAATAATTTTTTTTACTTATTAATGTGATATTTATAATATTATGATAGTTTTTTTAAAAAAAGTAATTGCGTAACTAATTTATAGCAATTATTAATTTGTATAAGGTTTTCTTTGGTTTGTTGTTTTTGTCACAATGGTAACTTAAAATAATTAAAAAAAAAAAACAATTTATATTGATAATGAGTTGGTTTGATATGTGAGTTGACTTTTTGACTGTTTTAGTTTGGGGTTAAAAAATTTCGTTTGAAATAGATTTTTTTGACTTTTGTAAAAGAAAAAATGAAATGATTATGAATTGAATGTAATATTTTGTCCTATTTTGCTAAGATGGTCTATTTTGTCCTGTATGATTATTTTAGCCCAAATTTGCTTCCTAAACAGAGCCAATGTATTCAGATTTATATTGTGTATGTATATTTAGAATTTTATTCTGTTAACACAGGTCCAATTTAACTGTGTCTTAAAAAATTATTCTATATGAATGGGGGGTTGGTATGATAAGCAAATCACACAAATTGTTCAATTTGGGTCAAACAATAGTCTATTTTAACTACTAGTATAAATGGTTTAGTTCAGTCGATATTGAAAAAAAAATTAGTATTGAACTGAATCTTTCAATTTTGATGGTTGATAAATTGATCCTAACCATAAGCCATTGCTCAAATTTGTTGGTTTGGTGTAGAAAAGGAGTTCATATGAAGTTTTAAAAAGTTTTGTATAAACTTATAAAATTTCATATTGAGAATAAATACTTCATAAATATCTCCATTCCTAGTTTTTATCACAAAAATATATATTATATTGGTCACTTGTTATCTAATGTTCAAGGAATTGAATATGAAGTATTTAATACAATATTTGATTGGCTTGATTAGTATTGATATTAAAATTTTCAAAATCGAAAAGGATTTTACCTTGTGTTAAACAAACTGAAAAGTGAATTTTTAGTCACTTTGTACCTTATGTAAAACAAATTGAAAAGTGAAATTTTAATCACTTTTGACTGATTGGTTCGGTTTAATTTGATTCCATTAAATTTTTTACATCCCTAATTTTAACTTTATTTGGACATGAATACTTCTTAAAAATCTTTTGAATTGATTTTTACAATATTTTTTTTAAACTATCTGTTTGAAAGTTTATCCCAAATTCTAATTGCGCATGCAACTTAGGGTCATTTATCTTTTTTACCTCTTCAACAGTTACCTTTGGATTTCATTGCTATCATTTGGTTATTAAAATGTTTTTGGACAGTCTTTTACTAGTAGTTCCATCTAAGGATTGATTTATGCAATTGCTGCTTTTTGAATTATTTATTTGTTTATGAAAATTAAATTAAATGTTAAAAAAACAATGCATTGCTGAAAATTATGTAATTTTGTTACAGAGAATGTTTAATGACCCATTTTAGGACAACAAAAGGAAAATGAATTTTGAAACAATAAAAAATAAAATAATGAACCAGTAAAAGTAAAAAAAATGAGCAAGTACCTATAGAGAAAAATGGTTGTAGCACCAATCTCGAGCGAGTTCTTTAAAAAGTTACTTCTTATCCGATGTTACTATTTTAATTAAATCGAACAAAAAAATACTTTAATTAGTACCAAATAATAATTTTTTTTTTTTTATTTAGAAATAGTTGAGGAGATTATACATCACCATAAAAGTTAGTCGATAAAAGAAGTCAGTAGTTTGCATATGTCAACTAATAGCATATATGATCTATTGTAAAACTAATTGTACATATCCATCAATTGTGTAAACTCCATGTGAGACCATTCAATCACTAGTTTGAATATTATTGTTTACATTGGCACAAGACTCGGGTTTCTTCAAGTTCTACCTCCACAATCCCACTGTTTCTGTTCCTCTCTCAAGTTGTCACCATCCCTCCCATCTCTTTCTGGTGTTAATCACTTCCTTCTTCCCCTCAAGCTCACTTCTATCAATTTTCTCAATTTGGAAAACTAAGATAGTGTTTGGTAAAATTTTAAAATTATAATTTGAGTATGAAAAATTTAATTGATTATTAGTTTTTAAAAGAGTTTTGAAAAGTGTTTCAAATTAAGTTTAAATTGAGTTATGTGATACATAATATTTAATACAAAAATTTACAATTTATAACCAAACACACAATCCAAAATTCTATTCAAAACTTATAAAAAAATTTAAAAAAAATTCACAAATATTTTTTTTGTAATATAAAATAACAAATGCAAAAAAAAAAAAAAAAACGAACACTGTTATGATCAATTGGCCGGACAACCGGTTAGCCCGAATTCTCCCGCCTTAGAAAGAATTTTCAAAAATAAATGTGAAATTAATTTTTAAAAATGCTAAACAAACACCACGTAAGTGTAAATTATATTTTGAAAGCTCCACACATAGCCTAAGTTCCTTTCCTTTCTTTGTGGCCAGGAGGACCTTCTCAGCTTCATGATCCATCTCACATTCCAGATGCCCTTATTATACAATAGATCAGTCCAGTGCAAGATTTTAAAAAACGGCCGCAACCGTTACGTAACGCCGTTACGTAACGATTTTGACAGTTACCGCCACCCGTTACGGCCGCTTTTGCAGTGTGATTGAGATTTACAGGTGTGTCGTCCGTAGCGGCTGCCGTAGCGGTCGTAATGGTGCCGTAACGGCCTGTTACGCACTGTTATATAACGGTTCCAAACTGTTTCTTTCGAAAGAACACACAAAAAAAATTGAAAATGGGGGAAGACTTCCCAGAAGAGGGACAGAGAAAAGAAGGAAGATAAAGAGAGAAAATTGAATAGCAAGAGATAGAGAGAGAGAAGATGGAAGATGAAAAACATGTTATTGATTTGTTGAAGTTGTAAGACCTATGCTATTCTATTTAACTGCTATCACTAAACCATTTTATTTGTGTATGTATATCAATATATTATTTGAAAATAATAATAATAAATGTAGTCATTATCTATTTGGCTTGATTAAAATATGTATATATATATTTAGGCTTTAATTTATTCTCTTACTTTTATCATTGTTTATCTATATATAATAATTAGTGATTAATTTTTTGTATAATATAAAATCATTAATTATTAAAATAAAATATAAAAAACTCAATTTATAGTGATTTAAAAATATAAAATATATTAGATCATAGTTAAAAATTTACAAAAATTGATCAATATTATTTTTAACCCAATAAATATGATCATGGAAAAAAAAAATATACGTATCGGTAAATTTTTTTCAAATTGTACGAAAAATAAAAAAAATCACTATGGCCTTTATACCCCCAACCGCAACCGCGTCACCGCCACCGTTACGGCGACCGCAACCGCTTTTTAAAACCTTGGTCCAGTGTTATCAAAGGTTGAAACGCCTCAAATGCCAATAAAATGAGGCTAACTTCAATTAAGGGCAATGATGTTGTTATGGGTCCCAAACATTTACATCAACAAATTAGTTTGGATCAATTCACAAATTGATTCATAATTAAATTATATTGTGCCTGTAAATATTCTATAAATGATTTGGATTATCAAAATTAGTCCGAAAATGAGCTCACAAAAAGCCCAATTTGTAGTCCCAAGCTGGTATTTTTATTCACTTTCTATAAATTTCAATATATTAGATCTCAACATATGAGATCCTCTTCAAGGTCACCACATCAAGCAACCAAGCAGTTTCACCATCATGGTTGAACAACTCACATAAAAGCATTGTTAGTTCCAAGTGCAAAATCAAAATATAAACAGATAATAATTTTGATAAACCAAAAAACTCAGTTGAAAAAAAGGACTGAGAGAGAACCAAAACAGAGTCATCAGATAGGAGCGAAAGACTTTCAAATGTTTAATCATATATTATCATTTGAACTATGCATTAAATCATCATCTGACCCTGTTATGCTAATTTTCACATACACAAAACACTCAAAAACATACAAATCCAAGTCTAAAACATCAAAAACAAAAAATAAAATGCAAAAACAAAAGAAAGCCTCAGAAGGAAGGCAGTAGTATAGTTGTAATCATGATTTATCATAAATTACACAGTACTTTTGTTCATCATTGGCAATTTGGCATTGTCAAAACTCAAAATAATACAAAGTTGCCAAAAATAAAATAAAACAAGAAATTGGCCTCATAGAGAAGATTAGTTATTCAACACAATATAATTCAGACATATGCTTGTCTATTAAAAATTGTTTAATCATTGGCCATTTTACAAGAAGAAAATTATAAATAAAAAAAAACAATAAATCCATAATTTTGGAGAGGACTCAGTTTATGGGTGGTGATATATCAGGATGGTCGGCAAGGCAATATAATTGCCATTACGACGAACGAGACCAATCACATGTAGTCATCACTGTCCCAAATATATATATATATATATGAAAAATTACAAAATTAAACAAACAAAATCAAAGATGGAACAAAAGCTATTTCTTTATAATAATCTCTCAATTCGAAACATACAGAGACTTCAGAAGCGTTTGCTAATAAATTAGCTGAGCTTATTACTCTATGCAATCATTGGATCGAGAGAGAGAGAGCAAACCGTTACAGGCGATTGAGCTCATCTGCAGCAGAAACCCTAATAGAACGCCATCGAAAGGTGAAGCCTTTCGATTGTATTTATAGAGAGAGAGAGAGAGAGAGAGCGAGAGAGAGGCGGATGGGAGATGAACTAGGGTTTCACAGATGTGTAGGGTTTTACTATAATGGGCCGGGTGCGAATTGGTATTAATTTCCTGCCCCGCGCGGCACATGTGGGGAAAAAAGGAAAGGTACTAAACTTTATATTAAATAAATGGTTAAATATCTCATATGAATGTGAGATTTATAATTTTGTAAACTTATACTCGCGTGAGACATTTGATAGAAAATTTGAGATTTATAATATTTTTCAAAAGAAAAACTCTGAACCCGTTATTTTCTAGTTGAGTGTTTATGCAGTAGATATTAAATTTGTCTGGCGTGGAGTTTTTATGCGTAAAATAAATCTGAATCACAAGATAAAAGATTTTGGATAATATTTAGACTAATAAGGATGGATTTGTAGTATTACTCTTGAAAAAAAAAATGTGTAGAAATATAGTTAGCAATAATTATTAAAAAAATTAATAGAAATAAATTATATCTTGTCATTTATCTCGGCCATAAACAGTGAAAATAATTATAAATATATATATTTATTTTTTTGCATTGTTTACTCATTTGTTAAAGACTGATTGTTAGCCAGATTTTATGAGGCAAACGACACTTTACTCCCATCAAACTATTATTCCACTTTAACTAAAAAATTATTACATTTTGCTCCTTAATCTTTAAATTTATTTCAATCTCAATTTCTATTAACATTTTGTTACGAAAGGAAATCAAAAAGATAAAATGTGAATTACACATGTCAATTTTATTGATTTATATACAGCAACAAAGAGATTTAAAGAGAGAATATCTCAAAGTCTTTCATTCATTATTTTGATGATTTTAAGTGACAAAATGGTACTAAGTGCCCTAGGCATTAATTTCGAAATGGGTGTAACAGCATTAATAGAGACCCCTCCAATCACCACCACATCCCCCCACCCCCTACACACACGTGATGAGTAGTGATTGGAGAAGGAAAAAAAAAAAAAAATGACTAATGAAAAGGAAAGGGGGTCAAAGGGGGTGGGAGAGAAAGGGGATTTGAAACATTTTTCAAAAGCACTTTTATAAATATATGAAAAGATTAGACTACCAAATTAGTTTAAAATATTTTAAAAGTAAAAAGTGTTGCGTTCTTTAATATTTGTCATTCTTTATTTATTTATTTTGAGGAAATTCTTTTTTCTTTCTTTATTATAACACTTGTTAACAAAATTCGTTTTAAATTTCACCGTAAAAACTTTTGTTTCGAGTTCACAAGTACGCACACCAATGATTAACTAAAAGAAATTTTGTAATCTTGCATTTCAGCCTAATTAAGAATTCATTTGGAAAGTGAGTTTTTAACTAAAATAAAAGAAAAAATAAATAAAATATTTAAAAATAACTTCTTAACTTTTTAACCAAAAATACGTGCAAAATATAACAAAAATATCAAAAAATCTTTGACCTTTTAAATATGTGACTAAATTAACTTATTGCCAAATGACCTCCAAATATAAATATAAAATCTCAAGGAAAACCAAAATCTCTTATTTATGAACTACAAATATAAACTCAAAAATCATTATCATTAACCAAAACAGTAGTAGTTTATGAATAGGATGCGCACTCACATGAGATCCAAAATCAAATTACACAACTGAGAAAATTGGCTTAGTAACCTTGTACCATTAACCTCTATACACGAAAAGAATATAAAATTACCAACTTAGCGATATATATATATATATGAGTCATAGAGACCCCTAATAAACTACAAAACTAAATTATCAACTACTTACAAACGAAGTGTGAGACCCACACCGTATGGTTATAAACCCCATACTTCATTGTGAGTAGTTGGTAATCTGATAATTTTGGAAAATAAAACTCACATTCATTTCCTGCTTTTCTTCTGGGTGACTTTCTTTTTAGTCTTCTTAAACTTGGACCCTTTGAGAGAAAGTGCACTAGACACACTCTTGCCTTCAAGATTTTTTGTCATCTTCACCACACTTGCCATACCTTTCCTTGCAGCTGCCCTTTGCTCTGGTCTACGGCTCATCATTTTCCGATCAAGCGGCCAATACGCATATGGCTCAAGCTTGCCCTTCCTCTTCACGTCCCCGCGTGCCTTCTTGCTAGCATACTCGCTCCCCATGTAAGACCACCCAGTGTCTGATGTTTTCCTACGCTTTTGACCTCTCTGTGAGTTCATCGACACGTGACTACCTGCTTGACTCCTTCCATCAGATTCAGGATCAGGTGACATCTCCCTCTTCTGTTCATCTTCCTTCCCTCCCAAACGTATTACTAGTCGTCCTTCAGAGTCTATCTCTGGCTCATCATCCAAATCTGCCTTCCGTTTGAGATGCTCAGATGATTGCAGAGACGACCTTGTCTTTTGCCGGTCAAGCAAGTCGAGTGGCTCATCTTCGAATTGGTCAAACAAATCTTCTGGCAAGCTCTTGACTGCTTTACGAGTTCTCTTGGACCTGGACAAATTAGGTAGAGCTTTGTCATTCAAATCATTTTAGAAAAATGCCCAAAAAGCAGGGCAAAGAACAAAGTTTCTAAAGGCAAATGTGCAATACAAGCACGGTTTACCCTTTGTGGGGCAAGGCGTAAGCCTTAAAAGTGTTGAAAGGTAAGCATTTCAAATTTCAAAATTGTATATGTAGTACATAAATTAAATATTTTAAAATAATAAAACTATATCAAAAAGTAAATATAAATGTGAATTCTTTTCTCCTTAAGGAATCAAACATTCCACTGCAAAGAAGGAAGCTTGCCCTCATCAAAAGTGAAATCAACATTCTTAGCTTCAATTATAAGACTTATCACTTGAGCCTTAATTTTGTGGTTTTTTCTTAACAGGTCATTCACTTGATTTTTCCTATGGAATATAGTTGCAAAAGTGGCTGATCTTTTAAAATGTTTAAACCATCTACTAGACTAAGTTTAACAAGAACCCAAAACATCTTCTTCATATGGGTGCTCCTCGTATACGCAAAAGGCGCACACTTCAGACTCATGCACAAGTCTTTCGGGAGTATTGCCTAAAAATCAAAGGATCGATAAACTTTGGCAAAGAAAGAAACAGAGTCATGGTATGTTGGGCCAATAGATGGCCTGGCGAACCAAGCATCTCAGTGGGTGTTGTAATTGGTGCCAGAAAGGTTGACAACCAACCCAACAGAGAAGATGTTCTGAAAGTTTAAAAAGGAGGGATTAGGATAACTTTTTGCCCCCAAGCCCTCAAGATACATCCTTGCACCCTCAATAATTTTCTACCAGGTCAAATAGCTGCTCACTCACCGGAGTGAAGATGCTTCGGATGTCAACAGTGCGGAAGCCTTGCTCCGTCGACCAGAAACTGTTTCTGGATTGCTGTCAGTTTCTTCATCACCAAAATCAGAAAATATTTTTGTATGATTCCACCTGCTCAGCCTGCAAAGAAAATCAAAAAATCACAAGTCACAACCAATATAAAAAATAAATGTTTCTTAACAAAATGTATCAGCATGTAAATTAGCATAGCAAATGAGTTGTCTTAATATTTGGGTTGGGCCCACTAGCCAAGGAAAGCCCTTCAGCCACTTAAAAATCTTTATCCGACAGTAGCATGCACAATTCTAAACCAATAAAGGATCATATACTCCGTGTACTATTTGTGTTTGATCTATGAAAGCTAATCAAAAAACTCCTTGATGAAAAAAAAAACCCATTGAAAAAGCAAGTTTCGAACATTCCAATTCTGTCAGACCAATATATACATAATAAAAAAAAAAACCATATCCCATCCAATCAGGCGATGTGACACCTTTCCAACCATCATGCCATGCACGCATAAAGAATTGGTCTCCACACATTTGCAACATAAAACAAGTTACTTGGTAGTACATTACATGTTCAATAGATCGTGTGTCTGTTTAAGAGACAAACCTGGATGTAGTTGCTTTTGACTGATGACTTTTACTTTCCTCAGAGTTGGCAGCAACTCTCCTTTCTTTCCGTTCCTTGATCTTCATTTTGAAAGACCAAATACATTAAAGTTGGATTGAATAATTTATAAACCATCAATAAATGTGTATAACGCTTTTAATATACCTTTCGTATATTAGTGAGAAGTTTCATGTGCTCTTCAGGCATTACAGCCTTAACAGCATCCAAACCACATTTCTTGACCAGCATTTCAAGGAGAACCTTAATCTGCAGAAAATAAACTAACCCAGTGATTTTAAATCCAACTTACAAGCATAGGCTTGGAACCATTTTAGAACACAATACCATATGCAATATAGCTATTGATGCATGGTGGAATTATATGTGTAGCGTGAATGATAATTAATCCAAAATACGTGAGGAGAAGGGTAAGACCCATAGAGGTCGCACAGCTGTAATGGGCTGAGATTGTAGCTCACCAACAACATTAATGTTAATAGAGAATCTGGCCCTTGGTTGGAGGGGAGGTTGATTACTGTGCTTCATAGTTGGGTCACAGTTTTCAGTAGACCCGAATGTGCTAACATTTGTAGATTTTGTAGATGATTTGATTAGTTAATTTTTGGCCTTTCGTAGGCAAAAGTTTTGTATTCTTTGCATCACCTTGATGTTTTTTCAATAAAGTAAGTTTATTTATCACAAAAAATAAATAAAAATAAAAATAAAAATTTTAAAAAATAGAGAATCTGGACTTGTATGGATTAGGAATACCCTTGTAGCATGGACGCCATAAATTTAGAAAATTTGTTTACCATTTATCTATGCTGCAACTAGGCCTTGGATAGGTCAAATTCAGATCAGACGTAAAAGAATATATCAAAATTTATTCAATCAGAATTGACACATTCCAACATATAAAATCTCAAATCCACCAGTCTTCCCATAAGTAATTGAAAAAAGTTCTTACAGAAATTTCGTAAATGTAGCAGTTTGGCATTCAAATCATTAAACTTCAGTCACATCAGATTTTTAACAGGATCAAAACCCAATGCATTGGCAATCAACGGAACCAGTTTCAATCTACTGCAAAGAGTCAAGCCCCAATATCTTACCAACCTACCAATTTAATGAATACCGTACATAATCCTATCCATAATCCTATCATATGATTAGATGGGATGAAGGATTGGATATACATGATAGGATTAGTTTATGTAATTTACTCAAGACCTCAGGTAATTCTAAAGCATAACGATCATATTTTCCCAGGTCTAACCGACTAACATAGAAGTGTGTAGCATGAGTTCTAGCTTGTTTTCAAATACTGGCTCAAAGGTCAACAACTCTGTAATGATCTTTACCATTATGACAACTGAAATGACCAAGTGAAGGGGAAATACAAACCTATGCTATCAAATGGTCTTAATAGTATCAAAAGGAACTGGTTCTATTGACAGAGAATCAAACTCCTACCTCTTACCAATCTATCCGTATTTACCTAAACTCCTTTGTAAATTGCTCAAATTCAGGTTTTACTTTGAAGAAATAAGGAAATTCTGAAGCAGGAAGCAATGGATTATCAAAGGCAACTATAAGGAATGCCACAGCTGCCAGAAGTACCCATTGGTTTGCAGAATACTAGCTTAGAGGTAGACAACACCGCCTAAAATTAGTACTATTCTAACAACTAAAATGGCCCAGCTAGGATAAAAAAACAAGACCTTAGCTTTAAAAAGGTTCTTAGTGCTATCTTGCCACTTCAGCAGACCTTCCACGATGCCCTTTAAGTGCATTTGCAACCCCTCAGCTTGTGATTTAGCCACCAATACCTTCAAAAGACCTAGATTAGCCTGCATCAAAAAGAAAAATCAAGAAAATCAAATCTCTCAATGACTCAAAAAAAAGGTGAACAAACTATGCCCTATCAAGTATTACTGTTTACTTAGACCATAACGAACTTTAGCTATTTCATTGTTTTTTCTCTGAAGGAGGAGAAATGCAGATGGGAGAACATTATAAACAGCTGAAACTAGATCAGAAAATTCATAAGCCAAGCGAGCTAAGCCTTTCACTGCCGCACTGATCATATGAGGGGTCTCGCCAGCCAGGCCTCCAGCTACCTGTGATAACACAAAGTAAGCAACAAGACTACAACTTCAATTATCAATATATTGATGTTCATTATAATCTATGTTTACATAGACTCATCAAAACAAATCAAATATACATATCAAACACCGGACACTTGGACAAGGGTGTGGGAAATGTGTCCGATACTTTTCATCAGACACTTCTTATATATTTGTAACACTATCACTATATGTATATATTATTGTAGTATAATTGCTATAAAATGATTAAAATGCCCTTTTCACACTATATGTTACATATAATATATCTCACATAATAGATTAAAAATATTATCCTTTTTTGCGGACTCCACATACCCTAAAATTTGAGGTTTCATAGGTCCAACTTCTAGATATGTACCCACACCTGCACCCGAGTTCATGTAACATACATCATAATAAGAGAATAGATTTTGTACCATGTTAAAAAATTGATGCAAGTTTTCCCTTTTTCCACCTTTCTCTTCATCTCCACAAGCATGGCCAATTTGGACAAGTATATCATAAGCTTTGTTCCTCGTTTTTTTGTTAGCCTGCAAGAAGATTTGTCAAAAAAGATGCATCAGCATGTATTATCTGTGCTATAATACACAGCAAGAAGCTGTGACGCACAAAAAGAGAGCTCAAAGTTCATTTCTCATAGCACCACTATTTCTTTTTCCAAAGTAAGAAGTACATAAACCATTGCTCTCTTAGGCCTGGTTTGGGATGTTAACTTTTTGGCTAAAAAGCTCAAAAGGCCAAAAAGTGTTACCAGTATGGAAATACTAAACTACCCCCATGAGTGCATAGGTCTTTACACCTTTGGAAAGGTAAAATAGAAAATTCAAGCAAAAAACAAAAGTCTGACACCAGCCATTCATGTTTTCCCATACAACTAAAAATGCCATTCCCAAACACATTTTTTTCTCTTAAAAACGTTAAAAAGTCACTACTAAGAAAGCCAATCCCAAACACCCACTTGATTGAGGCAAAATGTGGTGTTGAAAGGCCTATTCAACTGAGACTATTAGCATGGCTAGAATCAAGATTCAGGGAAAAACAATAATGAGAAAAGCAACATGTCAATAAACTCTGATTTACCAAATAAAGACCTCACTTGATAATCAGTAAAATAAAAAATACAAGCACAGAATTGGAAGCCATGCTTTGTTGACCCAAGCTCCCAGCAGATAAAACATAATACCTCTTTCAGTGCAAGTACAATTTCAGTTAAGAAAGAACTAATGATGTTGCGCCGCATCTGCTCCGATTCATCCTGTGGCAAAAAATACATTGTTGAGGATCATGCAACTTACCTATCTTATGTGATGATTATAGTAAACCAAATTTGTCTATCATATATAATTTTTGCAAACAAGTACAGCACATTATTGTGAAATCTCAATTATGACCTTGGAGACATGAACAATTAGGAAGTACAAACAATTAAGCCGGTGACGTTTGGCCGAAAAATGACATGAAGGCAGCACATCAATCATCAGATTAAGCAACTCCTCGAGCTTTCTTAAAAGAAATCCATCAGAGTTCTGTCCGTCCAAATCAGTAGGCATATCAGTCAGGGAAAAAAATTCTGTTGAGAAAAAATTATTGATGATGAAAAGTTGTAATATCTCAAATTCAGGAAAAAGTTAAGTGCTCAACACTGATTCTCTTTATCATGGATTAAAAAATTAAGGTCTATGGCCAAAGAAGTGTAGCATAATTGACGTCGGCTATAATCCCTATGAGCTCAAACTTCTTTCAATTTAATACCTAGGAAGTGATACATCATGGTCAATGCATTTTGGTTTCGTTCTCGTCTTTCTTTTAACCATTGGGAACTATTCAGCAAAGGTCTTTCCCATAAAACACAGCCATTTATAGTAAATAAAAAAGAAAAATACCATGAGAATAGAAGAGAGAACTTTGTATGCCTTCTTTTGGATGAAACCTTCAACATCCTGCGATTCAGAGTAATTTTTATTACTTCAACTTCTGAAGGATTAGACCAAGACAGTCTTCCTCAATAATAATCGAACAGAAACATCAGCAAACCTTTAATGCCGGTTTTACTGCAATAAACAATAGATCAATCTCGCTTGCATCTAAACCAGGCAAAAATGCCACTGCCAAATCAAACAACTGTGCCCTACACTTGCAAGAAAAAGTAACTGTCAAATATCACACAAGCCTAACTGCCAAATATCTCACACTTAATTTGTAGATATATATTTGGTAATCCAAATATGAGAAATAACAAATATCATAACAAGGAACTGTCAAAGAAGCTAAAAATAAGAGTAATACGCATTGTAGTAATTAGTATATAAATCACCTTGCTAGTGACAGTGAATTTTCATTCGATGAATTGTCAATCTGCATCTGATTAGAACTTCGGGAGCTTTCTGCTTTACTAGCTTCTTGAGTCACTTTTAAGAGCTTCTGCATTGTAGTCTTGAAGAACCTTGTGACAACTGCTTTATCAGATATTGAAGCAAATTCACCAATTGTGGTCTGCAAGTTGAGCAAAGATTTGTTAAATAACTCAGAAACATCAAATCTAGCGATTTCAATCAACATAACTCAAAAAAAAAAAAAAAGGGTGAAAAATGAATAATTCTTCACTGTGAATGCATTCAGATTGCATAAGCACATCTACATGCATCTTGCTCAATAAAGACAGTGTAACGTAAATAGCTTTTCAGGTGAATGCATCATATTGTATGATCAAACATCTACATGCATCTAATCATCCAATGACTAAGTTAATGAGAACAAAAAAAACATTTTTTCAAAAGTTGATGTAAGGACATTCTCCACATAATACCTAGAACACAGCCACATCACATGCAGACAGTCCTAGGAAACCCAATCCACATACCAAAATAAGATGATGAGATCAATGGAAAATTACTATTCACCATTAAGGAATATCCAAGGCGAAGGTTTTGAATGGACACAACACATTAACATTTATTCACTTCAAGTACATTTGACTAGGATGGCCAAGCAATCAATAACTGAAAGTATCATATAAACCAAGATTTGTTAGCCACTTCCATCAGATTACAAAAAATGAGTTTACTAATAATATTCAGGAAAAATCAATGGAAAAACTAAACTAGATCATATCAAATTACCATCTATATTATCTCCGATACTAATTACAAACAACAGAATTCTGATTTTCTAAGTTGTAATTAAGATCTGAATACCAACCTACCAAATTAAAAATGGGTGGGTGGGTGGAGAAGCTCAAGTTCTATTTAAGTTCATATTAAATAAAATTAGTACAAATCATACTTACAATCAAATGGAAAAGAATCTCTATTTGCAAGGGCTATTCTAAGAATGCACATGGTTTTTGATTGAGACGGAATGTAGAAGTACCTGCAAGCATCCACCTGCATCATTTGAAGATTTCAGGAAGATTCCTGATAAGACAGATAATAACTCACGAGCAGATGACCTCAGCACACTCAAATTATCAGCTGCAACCTGTGGGGTATAACGGGTCATAGCTTGTTGTCTGGGAATGCTTACTTCAATACCAGATAGAACATCTTTTCCTTCCACAATTGCCTTATTTTGCCGAATGAGGATCTGCAGACTAGAACATATTATTCCATGTACATCAGGTTCCTCACGAAGAGCATGGGACAAAGCTTTCTCCAAGTCCTTGAAGCTTTCAGCAACATCCAAGGGGTAATTGCAAAAGGATGGCAGCAAGGACCATAGAGAGTATACGAGTCCATCAACACTCCTTGATGAATAAATCTTTCCTTCGCGCTCAAGCTGCCAAAAGTAAGATATAAGTGCATAGCCCATGCAACAAACAAAAACATAATACAACTAGGAATCAAAATATCCATACCATTTGAGATTTCTTCTTTACAATTCCAACCATAGCCAAAATTGACTTTGTAAAGAAGCCTAAACGAGCACCAATAGTGTATTGTTTCAAAATTGGAAAGAGCCAAGCACTAGCCTCAGATAGATCTTCAGCCTCCAGCTTAAGAGGTAGGATACTTAAAAATGTTTCAGGACCCATGGCACCAAGGGCTGATCCAATGCATTCATGCAGCTGCGTAACAAGTACATCAATATGTCAAAGGCCAGGGGGAACATGAAAAGCAGAGCATAACGACGTTGACTGTCACTGACAAAGAAATCTTGTAAATCAGTTCCACTTGTAGCCAAAAAAGCCAAGTACTTTACCATAAAGGCCACCTTTGTTTCACAAAGTGGGGATCAGAAAAATAAAAATAAAAATAAAAATCACCTTGGGCAGTTGTTTGCATGTCCCAAACTTCTGGCTACAAGTTCAATAATGTGAAATAATCTATGTTTCAATAATGTGAATTTAGCAAATCCGTTTTGAATGTGACAAGGTTTATTTATACGCATGAAAAATATTTATAGGTCTTCATTATATTATGGTTTGAATTTTTTTTTATCTTTCGTGAACTTTTTTTTTTACTTTTCAGATCCGCCTAGACCAAAAGGACCCAAAAAGTTTTAAAAAAAAATTTATTTTAAAAACTAGACAAGGAAGTTAACCCCACACACACACACACACACACACACACACACACACACACACACACACAAAAAGTAAAAAAATAAAATTCTAAATAATTTATTTGGAAAAAAACACTAGACAAGGAAGCTATGAAGCCTGGGTACTTCGAAAAACATGCCGTACTCATACCGGGTACCTACCGGCGTATGGTACCTCGCATAGTACTTCTGTATACGTACCGGTTTTAAAATCGCCGTACACGAAACACGTACTCAAAATTTTTCTCCTTAACTTTTAGCGTACCCAAGCGTACCTAGTATATATCCAAACTATATCGTACCTCAGTTTAAACAATATTTTCTTCTACTACAAAGATAAAACTACTTCACTAGATATCTTTTTTAATTTTTATTTTATGCTTAGCATGATTTTAAAATTAAACTATGGTTTGTAAATTATTTAATATATTGATATTTAATTTTGATTTATACTTTTACTTTTGACATTAAGGGCTGGTTTGGCAACCTTGAAAAATTCAAAAAGTTACTCAAAAATTAAAAAGTTATCACTATTCACCAAAAAAAAAATATTAAAAAAATAATATACATATATTAATACAAATAATAAAAAAAAGCCCCAAGATTGGTACTGACGTGATGGTGGAGTCAGGGATCGGTGGGGAAAAAAAAATTATAGTAAAATATTCACTAAATTGGATGGGAAAAAAAAATTATAGTAAAATATTCACTAAATTGGATGGTAGAGCTAGGCCCGTGGGGGCCACCATGGGTCCCGTTTTGATAATCTGAACCGTACAATATGTAGAACTCGTCTAGTACTATATGCCTGTAAAAAATCACATCTATCGGATATCGCTAAATATATGATCAAATTAGTTTTTTATAAAAATGGATGGTGTTATAGTTAATAGTTAACAAAAAAAACTAACACGATCAAATAGCTATCGATATCCAATCAACGTGATTTTTTACAAGCATATAGTACTCGACGAGTTCTACACATTGAACGGTTCCGATTAGTAAAACGGAACCCGTGGTGGGCCCCCATGAGCCGAACAGAACCGACCAATTTATGCCCAAAAAGTAGAAAATCAATCTCCTACAATGCCCGCTGCCGCGCTGCCCTTTAGGCTTCCAACCGTACGGCTTATTCCATCACTTTATTCTCCTATACACTTATTTATATAATTTTTTGATACACATTTTTTCATAAAAAGTCAAAAAATTAACCCAAACATCCATATTTTTTTCCTCAACTTTTTAGTCTAAAAAGACAAAAAGTGCACTTATTTAGGACACCCCAAACAACCCCTAAATGTTAATTGTAGGTTGGACCTTAACAAATTAAACCATTTAATTACTTTTTGCATTACTCTAAATTAAAAATAAATATTTTTTACAAATATACCAAGACGTACCTATACCCTATTTTTTTGAATTTTGCCGTATCAACGTACCCATATCGTACCAGTACTCGTACCCGTACCCGTACCCGTGCTTCATAGCAAGGAAGTTAATCACAAAAAATTTGCCAAACAAGGTGGGTTTTATTAAAAAAGTGACTTTTCCTCGCGAACTAAATTAGCACTAACAAACATGCACCCCAAAAAAAATGCTTAAATAAAATTGACTATTTTAGTAATCCAGTAACCAAACAGAGCCTTAGCAATTTTAGAAATTACAAACCATCAATAAGCAATTTTACAAGAATACCAATCCAAAACCCATAATAGCACAACAAACATGAAAAAAGTAAATAACACCATTAAATCAGAGTACACCAAGGACAAGGGTTCTCCACAAACATTAATGCTACCTGCTTTCTGTAAGGGAAGTCTTCATCTGGCAATTTCTGCATATCTGCCAAGTTCTCAAGTGTTCCCTTCAATAGGTAAGGAGAATATACACCTGAAGCATTAGTAGTTTTACTGTTATTATAAGATCAATAATCCACCAGACTCAAAGATTTGGAATCATATCACAAGAATACAGAAAACCAACAATGACAACACAAGAAATATATCTGAACAGCATGAAAAAAAATCGAAAGTAAGCATTGCATCCAAAGATCATTCTCAATGCACAAAATCACTTCTAATTTGGAGAACAGGAATTCACAGCAAGCAAAATATATGATGATGTAGACATAAAGCAAAATAGATAGGGATAACAGATCAAATACAAAAATAAGATACCTAATTTGTCAAACATTGTTGAAACAACTTGAAACGACATGTCCCAGACCATAGCATAGCGATAATCAAGTAAATTTTCAATAGTTGCACAAATTTTTTCAACGATAGTTGGCCTAGACTTTCTTGTGTCAACATTTACACTTGCTATAATCTGATCCACTCCCTGTTTGATCAAAGTTCCATCAATACATGCATGTATTACACTCTTGAAGGCTTCAGTGGCTGCAAATAAGGCCTCCTCGTGTTCAGATGCCAAAATATCTGGAAAAACAAAAACAATGTGAGAAACTTACTAACTTATACACCGGTTCCATGCTGTCATTGAAATTTGTGTAAACACAAAATTGACACATGTTCTCCAATTATTCCAAATATATATGTAACTATAATTGTTTAAAGGAAAGAGTGAAATAACCAAAAGAGATATATCAAACCTCTAAGTGCATTGAATATGAGAGGGAGTTTGACTATGCAAATCTGCCTGTTCAGAGAATAAATCTTTTTCATCCCAACGTCAAGCAGCCTAGCGGTGAACGTCATGTCATCCACAGACATCTCATTTGCAGAGATAGAAAGACCTAATGAGCATAACAGATCAAGCAGCACTTCAGGAGAAAGCTCTACTGTTGGGTGGAGACAAAGTGCATTCAAACTGTTTGTTATGCGCCTGGTAACAAGCGGTTGCCGCAGCTCCAATAGAGATTTAAAGTACTTCAGAATGCTAGTAGAGAACTTCAAGGATAAAAGAGGAAGACAATCTTTAAGAGCATCCAGAATATATAGGACCTCCTGAGCTCCTTTGGGCCTTTCTGAAGAACTTGCATTTGATCCACCGGCAAGTAGCAGAAACCTTTCAAAGACGTTTGTGATGGCTTCACTTGCAGGTGCCAGCACTGATGTTCTTTGAAAACTAAGCAGGACATCACGGAGACACATATGCGACTGCCTCCTGACCTGAATTGTTAGCAACATCAGAAGGCTTATGATTACATGCTTATGGGGAAAAAATGCAATCTATAAAATTTAATATGAACAAAACTCAGAGTCATACATGCCATGGACTAGCATCATAGAACCTCACTAATATCCCCAAACATATAATAAACAGCAAGATCTTTAATTATCATAAAGAATGAGAAATAATCTCTCTGAAAGTGATATCCCATGTCAATGGGAAAAAAATCTGAAAGGAAATAGAAGCTTTATAATGAAAATTGTTGATAATAAACTTTTAGTAACTAATTCATATAATAACTTTTAAGAAAGAAAGTAGTGAAGATCAAAAACCAGAAAACAATAGACAGCAAAATCCCAAGAAAAAGAAGAAAGAAATGCCACTTACTTATTCCTAGCTAAACCTTTCATGAACACAAGAGTTCATGTGATATGTTAACGAATATAGAACATCAGTGAGACGTTTTGCATTCTTAAAAAATAATACATATATACATGTTTTCTTATTAAATATTAGTCACATTGGAAGAATATCACTGTTTCTCGGCAAGCCACAATAAAATCAATTCATTATGCTGAGGGGAAGCGTAGATATAGAACCATTACTGGAAATTTTAAATTTAAAAAAAAAATAAAAATAAAAATAAAATAAAATTGAACTGCCATTCAAACAAACCACATTAGATTGAATGGTCTAAAAGTGGATCTTGGGATACAAAAGTCTCACTCTAGTGCTGAATGTAATAGAAAATGTATCAAGACATAGCAATCAAGAAAAATAAAAGCATCTCAAATCCTTCATCAATTTTTTCCGGCAAATTTAATTTTAATGAAACAATGGCTAAAAGTGTCCAACTATTTCATCAAATCTGTAAATTTTTTCACCAAATCAAGGATGAACTAAATCCTTCTCCAAATTTCTAACGTTCATATCTTTACTCAAATTTGACAAAATTTTAAAAAGAGCAAGGATTTGGATTGGAGATGGTTGTCTTTCATAAAAATGGTTTTAACAGATTTTTAAAATAAGTTTGTAATTTTTCAAAAAGACCATATTTTTACTCAAATTCAATGAAATTTTGAAAGGAATACAGATTGGAGATGGTTTTCAAGCAGATTTTTAGAACAAGTTTGGTAATTTTTCAAAAAGATTTGATGAAAAAAATAGAGTAAGGATTAGAGCGTTCCATCTATCAATCTTTTAACCAAATTTCCACTCAAATTTAATGGGGAGAGAGAGAGAGACAGACAGAGACAGAGACAGAGACAGAGACAGAGAGACGGAGAAACAGAGGGAGCGAGCGCAAGAATTGTAGATTGGGAAAATTATCACCTTGGGACAGTCATCAGTAACATAAGCTAGAACAAATCCATAAAGCGAAGACAAATCGGACCACGCGACCTTCTCTCTGGTGATCAGCAAATGCGAAACACATTTCAAACCAGACACAGCCGCACCAGGAGTGATCGATTTCGAACGCAGAATACGAACAAGAAGCTCAGACACATACTCGCTTTTCTTCTTCAAAATGGCGGCAGAGATATGGGTAATAACGGTGGAGAGAATAGTGAGGAGGGCTTCGACGACGTGACTGGGCGGCTCAGCCTCGGCAGAGAGGCGGTCGAGGGAGGAGCAAGTGGCGCCGAAGTAAGCGATGGGAGTGAGAGGGAGCTTTTGGTCTTTGAGCTCCTGAGACATTGCGCCGATGACGGCGCAGAGGCGCTGGTGGTGGTCCTCTGTGGAGGAGCTGAATCGAGTGAGGATTGAGTTGCAGAAGTCATCGGTCTCGTCGGCCGCCGTGTACGGCGGTGGTGCATCAAATTCGAAGCCTTCCATGGAGAGGTTTAGAGGAAGCCAGAAACCCTAGGTCGTGAAGCCAACAGAGAGTTGGCTAGGGTTTTAGGAGGAAGAGGCGACACAATCAATTGGCAATACAACAGTTTTAAGTTTTTGGGCGGACATTTTTCATTTCTTTTTACTAAACTAGTTTTAAGTTTTTATTACTAAACTAGTTTTAAGTTTCTATTTAAGTTTTTATTACTAAACTAGTTTTAAGTTTTTATAAAATAATAATAATAATAATAATAAATATAGTTTAAAAATGAAACGAAACATTGCTTTGTTTTTTAAGAATTGCTTTTAATTTTTTTAAATTAATAATTTTTATTTTAATAATTAGATATATCTAATTTAGATATGTCGAAAAAAATAAAACGAGTTTGCATATATGTGTTATTAAAGATAGATATATCTAATTTAGATATGTCTAAAAAAATAAAGGAATATTTACTAATAAATCTTATCTCATAAACAACTATACTAATTAGTCCCACTTTTGAAATGTTTATCGGATAAGTCCTACTCGTGGAGAGGTTTAGATCTATCTGATCCTATTTTCCAACTTTGGTAGTGAGGCTTGGACACTTATGCCCTTTCCTATTTCATTGGGTTATTTTTGGTGGGATCATCTTCATTTTTGGTAAGTTCATTGATTCAATGATATATATTTCCACAATTTGACTGTTAGGGTTTTGGGTTTTTTGGTGGGTGGTTTTGGTGCGCCGACTGTGTGACGTCGTAGCAAGGGTAGCATTTTATGGTCGTCAAATTCACCGTCATGCAGGTATGTATTTTTTTCCCTTCATAATAATGTAGGGTTGTTTTGTTTTGTTGGTAGTCTCAGTTTTTGTGATGGGTTCTTGGTATCGATGTCAAGGTGTCATTGTTTTCATTTTCGAAGTGGTTGGATGGGTCTGAAATGTGTTACGATTTGACGACAGTAAGGTACCGTTTGGTAACACTTACGTTTTCAGTTTTCTGTTCATATTTACAAAAATTTTAAAAACTCAAATAAAAACTTGTTTAGTAAATTTTTGATTTATAAATCAGTGGTCTCAGTTTATAAATTTGGCCAAAAAATGTAAACTAAAAAAATGTGTTTTCGTTTTGAGTTTGAGTTTTTTTTTTTTTACCACCCAACACTAGCCACTACCCGCCACTATTTTCCATCACCATCTTCCGCTATAACCACCCACCACCAGCTGCCACCACCACTCACTACCCACCTGCCACGACCACCCTCCACCACCACCCACCTACCACCCACCAGTCACCACCATCCACTATCTACCTGCCACCCACTCAACACCATCACTCACCCCTCGCCGCCACCACCACCACCACCACAACCCACCTGCCATCCACCCACCACCTACCACCCGCTAGTACCATCCACCGCCCGCCACCACAACCCGCTAGTACCATCCACCGCCCGCCACCACCACCCGCCACCAGCCACCTGCCACCACCATCCACCACCACCAGCCACCTGCCACCCACTCGTCACCACCACCCACCACTCATCACCACCACCCACTCGCTATAACCCACCACCCGTCACCACCCACTCGCTACCATCCACCACACCACCGTCACCCACCCACCACCCGCCACCTACCCGCCACCCACTGGTCACCACCCACGTCACCACCCACACCACCCGCTATCCGCCACGCACCTACCACCACCGCCACCACCACAGCCACTCGCTACCACCCACCACCCGACCGTCACCCACACCCCACCATCATCACTCGCCACCACCCGCCATCACCACCACCACCATGACCCGCCACCCACCTGTCACCACCACCCGCCACTAACACCACCCACTCGCTACCACCCATCACCCGTCACCTACTGTAGACACCCCATTTTTGACCGTCCTCAAGATTTGGTTGTGTTGTAGGTACACCCAACAATTAGTTCGATTGCTCGCTGAGTATCGACTGTCGCGGCGGAACGTCACCGGTTCGAGCTTCCCGGACCTTGTATCCTTTCTGCCCCCTTTTTGGACCTTGGCTAGGTCCTTCTTAGTGGACCTTTTGGTGCACTGCCGGCCATGGCATGGCACTGCCGACCATGTCTTTGCTCTTGCCGGCCCTTGGTGATGCCCTGCCGGCCAGTGGTAAGCCACTGCCGGCCATGGATTATGGCCGACACCTCCCCTATCTCAGTTGGTTTTCTTCCAGATCTTTTGAGCCAGCTGGTTTTTTGTTTGCTCCCCTTCATACATGTATGGAGGGATGGAACCCTTGTAAAGCTTCTTGAAGAAGCTTTAGCCTTGCATTCCTCTATATAAGGGGAGTGCCTCTCTCCTTAGAAGAGGTTCACTATTTTTGAAGAAAAGCTTTTTTATCTCTATTTTGCTTGCATTTTGTGCTTAGAAGTTGGATTTTCTTGCACTTTTGCACTACAACACATAGAGCTAACCACACCACCATTGGACAAGCTTCTTGGGAGGTCTTCTTGAGGTCTAAAAATTGGTTTCCACCCCCTGAAGTTGCTGGTTTCGAAGAGGGTCTTCAAGGGTGAGTATTTTCCCCATTTTTGTACTTTCTTGTACCTCACTTTAGCCCTCCTTGCATATTGATTTGGGCTTTGCTTATAACTGGAAAAAGTCTTGTATTTAAGTGCTTTTGAAGTTTGTTTAAGGCCTTTTTGCTGTTAGGGGTGTGCAACCCCCTTGCATGCTTTGTTTGGTTTTGTTTCAAGCCATTCCTTGAGGCCTCCGAGCTAGCCTTGGTTTGGCCTCCTTACCACTGAAATCCAGTGGATTTTCAGTGGTAAAGGTGTGGTTTTGAGGTCCTTAATCAGAGGGGGTGGCCCCCTCTCTTTTGGTTCCTCTTTGCTTGCATTTTTGGCCTTCCAAAGGACCATCCCTCTATGTATTTTTGAGGCTTGGTTGAGGCCTTTTTTTTGTGACTTTTAGGACCTTCCTTCGCCTTGTCCATGGCTGGTTTGGTCATATTTTGCATGCATCTAGTATGTGTAGTAACTCCATTCATAGCTCATCAAAGTAGCATGTGTGCTTAGCTTGTGTTGAGTCCATTTCAGTGGATTTTTGGTGTGTTTTTACCATGCCATGAATCATTTTGGTCTGGTTTTGTCACTCCATGCTTGCATGATACACTTGTAGTGCAAATCCCCTAAACTAGCTTCACATGCTCCATGCTTTGCCATGTCATGTTAGCTTGTTTGGTTTACATTTCAGCATGTATTTGGTCATCATTTGGCATGTCATGACCCTATCCGTAGTTGATTTGATCATCCTTTGCATGCATCGTATAGGTGTAGCACAAATCTTGTTTACTAGCCCTTTGTGCATGATGTTTTGACCAATCATACTAGCATATTTTGGCTTTGCTCTAACATAATTTTATGCTTATTTTGGGCTGTCCTTGGACTGTTTTGGGCTGCCATGGCCATATCACTCATGCTTTGTATAGCTGTAGTGTAAATGCTTAGGCTAGTCTTGGGTTTTGAGGCCCCTACCATGCCATACATGTGATGTTTGCACGCTTTGCCCTCATTCCATATGCTATTTCAGTCCATGAAATGTTGTCATACACTTGCATTTGACATGCCTTGAATGCTTTATAGAGCTTGTGCCTTATGCCTCAAGAACTGACTTTTGTACATGCCATTGAGCCTAAGCCTTTGGCTCATCATTTCAGTGCATTTTGGGTCTTATTATGCCATGATGTAACTCTGTTTTATGTTGTCTAAGTCTTGTCACGATTGGTTTCAATAGGTGTAGTGCATTGCCTCTTTAAAGCCTTGCATGCTTCATGTTTTTGGCTTTGTGTTCTAGCCTATGTTGGCTAGCTTTGAGCTTAGTTTTGGTCTTGTTTGGACCTACTTTAGGACTATTTTAGGTCCCCTTGGCCCCTTGGGGTTTGCCTTGTATGGCCATGGCTTAAGTCCCTTCGATCACTTTGAGCTTTGAGCATCATAATATGCTATGCTTGCATTGTTAATTTGATTTGGCATCACTTTACATGAGATTTCAGAGTTTACCTCATTGTCATACATCCGTGTTTGTTGCTCCTTAAGTGTGCTTAAGAGGTGTCCTCTTTGTGCCTTAATACTTGAACCACTTGGCATACATGTTTGCTTTGCCATTTCATGCTTTTCATGCCATCAATTCATCACTCTTGGCCACTGATTTGGGCTTAGTTGAGAGCTGCCCACATTAGTTTAAGTCCATCCATTTGCATGTTGTCGCATGCCCGTCTTGCATATTGTTGTATGCTTGCTCCATCTTTGCATGTTGTCGCGTGCTAGCCCCATTACATGTTGTTGCATGTTCATATTGCATTTTGTCATGTTGTCCAAGGTTGTTGCCTCACATCATGCTTATATGCTTGTTGCATGCTTGAGTTAGTTGCATATTTGCCATCCTTACGTGTTGCATTGTTTGGATTAAGTGTTAATTCGAGCATGAGGAACGAAGGGCGTTTCATACTCCGAATGATGGAACGTGTCTCAATCTCGGTCGCTGAAGCTCTTGATGATTCATGATAGAGTTCTAGGCTTTACTTTATTGTGCATTCATTTTCATATTGATTTGCACAAGTTGGATATTTGGCCATCATGCATCGGGATGCGTATTGATGGTCGTGGATCCAACTAGGCCTCTCCCTTGATGTTTTGAGGTGATTTTGGGTGGTATGGTGCATACATGCCCTTGGGAGACCCTCCATTTCCTCTATTTTGTGCTTTGTTGCAGCTTGGTGTCACAGCACACCAGTGGCCAGCAGTGCACCACTGATGGCCGGCAGACTCCCATCCTTGGCCGGCAGTGCTCCTTTCATGGCCGGCAGGCCACTGGTGGATCCCTCCAGCAGTGTTTTGGTAAGTTCCAGCAACAAGCACTGGAAGACACCCTGCAAACAGAGCCTCTAAAGAGCAACCGGAAGGTGTTTCAAGGCGAATAACCGAAGCGAGCATGCATACCTTCCTCTTTTCCAAACAGAGCTGGAATAGCATTCATTTACTGCTTACTTGTTAGTTAATAGTTGTGTAATAATTAGTTGTAGCTAGTTATTAATTCGGTTTTGTAATAATTAATTAGCTTGTTTAGTTAATTAGGCGGCCTGTATTATTTATTCGGACCCTCCGAGCGAGGGCACAATTGTAATAAGTGTGCGTGTGTGTGATGTATGTCTTCCAACCCCACGTCTTTCTCCCTTTTATTTACCAGCTTATGATGGTTAGATTAGGGTATGTTTCAATTAGCATACTTATGCTCGCATGTTTGCATTCATTCATCTGTCTTGCATGCACCGGGCTCGGCACATCATACTAACTGCATTGTATTCCAATTCCAAGTTGAATACTTGTTAGCTGTAGCATCTCATATGCCATTCTTAGGATAGCCAAGCCTATTTCTAGTTGTATTTTGCATGTGTTGCATTAGCCATCTTAACATGAACTAGGATCATGCATTGATTACTAACTAGTTTCTATTTTGGCTTGGAGTACTCGGTAAGTATTTACGCTTTAGCATCCTTACATGTGTGTGAGTGACTGCCATGATAGCATGCTTACCATGAGGCTATGTGCTTATGTGATATATCTGCCTGAATGCCTGTGGGTGAAGGTTGGATTATCTGAATTGGAACAATTCATTGATTGCAAGTTTTAAGCCCACTAGATAGTGGCAAATCATCTCGTTTTCCAAAGCCCACCTGAAGGTGGCAAATTCGCATTTTAGCCTACTTGCGAGTAGCAAACTGTTTTCAAAACAAACATGAGATGTTTCGTTCAAATTCAGGCGATCCAGTCTATACTTGTATGCTGCGCGCATCACATAGTAAATCTAGGCTAATAACCGGAATAAGAACGCATAATGTTTTCAAAACTAGATATCATGGTTAGTAGAGGCTGATCTTTGATCGGGCGAGCGGGGGTGCTCACGAAGTGACCTTCCCCAATCGTACCCAAGTTCCCGAGCCGAGGCAACTTTGGTGATGACGGACACGTGGCCTTAGGCAACGAGTCAGGGTTTCCTAAATTCCCCCAAAATAAATATTTAGGTGGCGACTCTGTATCTGGCAAAGCAGTCCATGTTTGACACTTCTTTCTAAAAGTCTGTTTTTCAAAAACGATTTGCCAGATTTGGACTCTTTGATGATTCATCGGTCTTGCATTGCACTCTGCGAGATTAGATACAGGACCGTGACATTGAGTCCTGAATTGTAGTGAGCCCCAAATGAACAAAACGGGATTTCTCTCCCAGGACGTTCGGGGACGTCTACAGTTTCCGGCGACTCTGCTGGGGAGTTTGAGAACTTGACTCGAACTCATGATATCTGGTTTTGACTACACTTGTGTGTTTCTTTGCATTGCATTTGCATTGGTGCGCCTAGGACACTGTGTTTGCCGTATGCTATTCCTAAACGGTATGCCGGAGGCTCGCTTTGCAAAATGTGCCATAAGGCTGACCGGTTGCGGGCTCTGCCACGACGGGAACACAAACCCCGGTTTTACCAGGGCACCCTTTTGACCATTCGACCTAGTGCATATTTGGAATCCATAGTGACCATTCCAAACTAGGACAGGTTGCTTACCCGTTTATAGGTTGTTTGAAGCCGCTACGTGCGTAGTGAAACCCTAGCTCCTGACAAAATAGGACAGGGAAACCTTACCCCAGCATAGGGGTGTTTTGGCTCTCACTTGTCTGCTATGTGTTTTTAGAGTGCGTCTCTATAGGAATGCATGTATCAGTTTATAAGTTTGGGTATCAGGCCTGCGAGCATCAGTTCAGTATTTGGGTATCAGGCCTGCGGGCACCAGTTCAGCATTTTCGGAATCAGTTATCTGGGGTATCGGATTCAGTTTTGGGGGCAGTGATTTGGGAATAATGACCAGTGTTTGAGAACAATGTATTTCAGCTTATCAACTGTGTGTTGAAGTTCCCAACTGTGTGTTGTGTGTTTATTTTAAGCCGTTATGTTGTCCGTTTATCTGCTCGTTTATTTCCTTATTATTGCTTTATTTATCTTTTTGCTAGGGTAGTTTAGCACAATTGCTTCAGACCAAGCAGATATTCCCCAAGCACTCTGGACAAGAGGTCGCCGACTCCATCGATCTGAGGATCTGGTCGATGGACAACCAGTGTATCATTCCCTACCCCCGGTTATCAGACGGAGGTCAAGAAGATGCAGTGTATCCGAGCAGAGGTTGCCAGAGCAGTGGATTACCCCATCAGTGGACAGTCTGGTTGAGATCCCAATTATTGCTATAGAGATAGACCTGCCAGCAGTTCAAACAGATTAGGGCAGTATGTCAGGAACGCCAGGAGTTGAGGAAATGATACGTCAGATGCAAGAGACCATGAGAGCCATGCAGCAAGACGCTGTTCGCCGGGATGAGTTTGCCAAACAACAGGCCGAGATAATGGCCCAGCAGACAGAGCTAATTGCCAGGCTGCAATAACAAGGCGGGGTATCTGCCTCACACCAAGTCCCTCCCCCACCAGGAATCCCAACGCCCGGAAAGGCACTAAATGTCCAGGCAGATACGGACATCCCAACGGGGCCGGCTCCGCCCCCGATTCTACCACAACTATCTAAGGCACCTACACTTGTCAATCAACCGGACTCTCCCTTTGAGTTTGAGGTGGACCATACAGCATTAAAATTGAGCAAACTTGAGAAGCTGTTCAAGAAATCGCAGGGGGTAAAGTCCATCCCAAACATCGAGGACGGATACACCGATGTGGCTGTAACGCTGCCAGATAGGTTCAAAATGCCACAAATCGACCGTTTCGACGGATCCGGCGATCCCATGGTCCATCTTCGTTTGTTCTCAGATATATTGCGACCGATGGGCCTCACCAGACCGCAGAAGCTTTCACTATTCGGCTGGACCTTGTCAGGTGTGGCCGCTATCTGGTATGCGAAATTAGAGGATGATGTTAAGCGGAACTGGGATGAGATGGCAGAGGCTTTCATTGCACAATACTCCTATAACACTCAAATCGAGATTACAACCCGTGATCTTGAAACAACAAGGCAGGAACCTAAGGAGGGCTTTTCGGATTTTGTGGCCCGATAGAGGGCGAAGGCCTCAATGATGACCTTAAGGCCTACAGATAAAGATCAAATCCGGATGATTGTGCGCAATCTCTAGCCAAAACTGATGCAGAAAATGATAGTGCTCCCCTTCCCTACCTTTTCAGACTTGCATGAGATGGGGGTACAAATTGAGGATGCTATGAAACAAGGTCTGATTAACCAAGACAGAGAGCAACCCCAAAGAACCTTCAACCACAACAACAATACAAGCACCAGCAATGCTGCAAATGCTAGAGCTTCAGAGATAAGCATGGTCACCACCACCTCCCCTCCAAAACCCATGGCAGCTACACCTTTCTCCGGCGCATCCGGAAGCAACACACAAGCCACCAGATCCCAACCTAGAGGCCAAAGAACCTTCACGCCTTTATATATGCCCCTGTCCAAGGCTCTGGGGGTATTAATCAGGAAAGGGCACTTAAGGCCCCTAGAGCCGCGGCCATTGCCGGAAAAACTTCCTCCTACCCACAACCCAGCCAAATATTGCGCATTCCACCAACAGCACGGTCATGACACCGACCAATGCTACCGATTGCATCACGAGATTCAGGATCTCGTTGACAAGTAGGTGATTGTGCCTCCAGAAAAACCCAATGTCACAACAAACCCTCTCCCACCGCACAACCAAGCTCCACCTCCCAAAAGAATCAACTTTATTCAGACTGGGGTCGTGTCTTACGATCCTAGCATCTATATCACTCCTTCCCACCTACCCTGACTGCTCTGACTTGTGCATGTTGGACATCTTTACAACCCAACTCGAACCATCGGTGGTGACTGTCGAACGCAGAACATGGGAGATTTTAGGGGAGAATGAGATTGTTGAGCCAGAGTTTGAGGAATCTGAGAGTTTTGTTGAAGGGGTATACAGTCCAAGTGACTACATTCTATCAGTGGGCCAGGTTGGGCCGAACTTTGAATTGCCGGCAGGGGCAGAGCTTTACATGTTACAGGGGAGTGAATCTGGTCAGAGGACAGATGACCTGGCAACCGTGGAGGAGGACTTTGTTAACCTCCAATTTTTCAATGAACAAGACCCAGAGGACATGGTGGTCAACTTGTCAGATTTTGAGGAGTCAGCAGAGGTAACCGGGTGGCTTGATGACCTACCAGATGTTGCCGACGAAGCTCAATTGGAACGGGGCCCGACAGAGGCAGGAATAACAGTGGTTGCCGGAAGGGCCGAAAATCAGAATGAATCGCTGGAGAGAGCCGTTGCTAGGAATTTCACTCAGGACTTGGGCATTGTGAATGCAGGAAGTGTTGAACAGCCATGTAACAGCGCCCGCGTGGGACCTCGCTACAGTTCGGACTCCCCTTTTTTGTTTGTTGCGGTTCTAAATCTGAACCAAAGAGTCCAACTCTGGCAAATCGTTTGAGAAAACAGATTTTTGAAAAGTAGTGCCAAACATGGACTGCTTTGCCAGATTACAGAGTCGCCACCTAAATATTTTTAAAATGGGAAATTTAGGAAACCCTGACTCGGTGCCGAAGGCCACGTGTCCGTCATCACCAAAGTGATCTTGGCTCGGGAGCTTGGGTACGATCGGGGAAGGTCAGCTATGAGCACCCCCTTTCGCCCGGTCCGAAGACCGGCCTCTACTAACCGTGATATCCAATTTTGAAAACTTTATGCGTTCTTATTCCGGTTATTAGCCTAGAATTACTATGTTATGCGCACAGCAAACAAGTATAGACTAGATCGCCTAATTTGGAAATAAGCATTGCATATCCGTTTTGTTTGGAAAATAGTTTGAAATTGCTACTCGCGGATAGGCTAAAACACGGATTTCAATGAGTGTTCCCAACTCAAGTAATCCAACCTCCACCCACAGGCATCCAAACAGTTTATAACACATGAGCATTTAGCCGCGTGGCAATCATACCGTCATGGCAAACATTCACACGCATGCGATATGCTAAAGCGAAAAAAACTTACATCGTACTCCGTGCCAGAAACAATAACCCGGTTAGCAAATATGCATGACCTAGTTCATGTTAAGTGGCTAATGCAACACAAGCATAGATGCAATCTAGAGTAGGCTCGGCTAACCCTAGACATGGCATATGAAGTGCGCGAATAGCACGTATTCAATTTGGAGTTGAAAATTGTAATGCGGTTTGTATGATGTACCGAGCCCGGTGCATGTAAACAAATGCATGAATGCACGCATGCATTACATAAGGTACGCTAAAATAGACGTGCCCTAATCTACCATCGTAAGCAGGTAAATAAAAGGGATAGAAAGAAATGGGGATTGGAAGACACACACCCACTCACACACACTTATTACAATTTTGCCCTCGCTCGGAGGGACCAAAATAATACAAATTAATTAACTACGCAAGCAAATTAATTATTACAAATTAACTAAATTAATTAACAAATTAACTAAGTTAATTAAAGCAGTAAACGCCTCGGGAAGAGGGCTCAAATGCAGCGCGCGCTCGGAATTGGCTCGGAATCGCACTGCCATGCACGGATTGCCTCTGTTTCCTCTGCTCTCCTCCTCAGAAAATTACCAAAATCCCAGGAGTGCCTCTCAGGGCACTGGGGAGTACCACCGGCTGGGGCAGAGCACCACCGGCTGAAGGAGGAGGCCACCGGCACTGAATTGTTCCATCGGCTGGGAAAACACTGCCGGTCGGCACTAAAAAGTGCCGGTCGGCACAAAATGTTCTGCAGATCCTGCAACTCACAGCAGCAGAGGACAAACTATGCATGGCAAGGTAATTCAAAGCATGTATGCACAAAACACATCCCACATCATGTTAATGACTCAATGGGGTATGTGCCTCGATCCTCGGACCACCAATCGCGCATTTTCATGCATGATGGCCCTAAGAATCAAGAATGCAACTTTACTATAAAATGCATGCAAACCAAATAATCAAACAAGGGTGCCAAACCTCCATCAAACTCACTTAAAGGGGCTTGGCATGCATGTCAATATGATGAAGCCCTAAGCATGGCAAACTAGTATGCAATATGGACAATGCAAGGTGCTCATGCAAGCATACAAACGAGCATATGAAGCAAGCATGCAAACCAATGGAATAATGGATTTAGACATGAGTTAGGCAACTCAAAAGGACCTAAAACCAGTGACTAAAGTGCCTAGAAATGGAGACTAGACACGCACCCGCATGCACATGTTAAGGTACCCACTCCAAGGCACAAACAAAACGACATTCAAGCACACTTGAGATGATTCAAACATGGACTATTAGCATGCATTAAAAGCTCTCAAATTCATTTCAAACATGATGCCAAATCATGCAACAAATCAAATCAAACCAAACAAAGCATGCAAATAGCCTAGGCTTAAGGCAAGCTAATAGGGCATTAAACCACACTTTGCACAAACATACATGGCATGCACTAATCAACCTAAAACAGGTTTCTAGCATGTCAAAACAAAGCCAAATGGCTACTTAGATGGCATCTAAGAGTCATTAAATCAAAGGCATGCATTGAAGCCAAAACAAGGGGCATACAACACAGCTCCCTAAAGCATTAACAAGGCCACTAAGGCAAGCATACAAGCACACCAAGGGGACTGAAATTGCATGTCAAGTGGCCCCAAACCACCAAAATAATGCAAACAACACATGCTACACATGCACACACTTGAGACCAACAAGCCACCATACAAAGGAGCTATATTAAGCATGCTAAAATCAAACCAAATAACTATGGTCAGACCTAAAACATGTTAAAATAAGCACAAAAGCTTCATGAATCAAGGCCTAAAACATGCTAAAAATGAAGGCATACAACCTAGTGCATGTTAAGGCATAACAAGGCATTACATGATAACTATGCTAAGCATGCATAAGAGACCAAAACCAACTTGAAATCATGTTATAACATGGAAATATAAGCATGGAAAACAAGTCAAACATGCTCAACACACACTCAAGCATGAAGCTCCATAAGGAAGCAAAGTTTGCCCTTTTCAAGGACACCAAGGAGACGGGGTGACCCTCCCCTTTCTTGAGACTTCAAGGCATGCTCTTCACCACTGAAATCCCTCAAGATTTCAGTGATGAAGAGATCCTATCACCAAAATCTCGGATCTCTCACAAAATAGCACAAAAAGTGACCTTTTCAAGGCCTAAGGGTGGTCAAACCTACCCAAACCACTAAACACTCTTAATATACAACAAAGAGGGTTAAAAATCAGAACTTTTTTGTGCCAAACACTAAGCTCAAAAAATGTTTTAAACCAAGTAAAAACAAGGTACAAGAAAGGGGTAAAAAGGGAGTTAAGTTCTTACCCTTGTAGCCTTCTTCAACAAAGATGGTGTGATGGCTTCTTTGAGCTTCAAACCAACCAAGAATCACCAAAAACCAACCTCTAGAACCTCTGTCCCAAGAGAAAGGTGAAACACTAGGTGCTAGTGTGCAAAAGTAAGGCACAAAACACCTAGTTTAACAAAGAAGGATAGATTAGGATAGATATGTATTCTCTAACCTAAACCAGAGTTTCCTCTCTGTCTAAAATGGCTGAAAACCTCTCAAGAAATCCAACCCTAAGCCAAGAAGAAGAGCCTTCCTCTTATAGAACTTGTAAGACTTACAAGCTAAGCAACCAAGGGCTCATCCCTCCATACACGTGTATGGAGGGGAAGCCAATGGCACACAGCTGTCTGAAAATATCTCAGAAAGCAAGTGCACAGTGTCCGGCCGGCAAAAAATGTCATTTTGACAAAATTGAGTGCCGACCGGCACAAAAAATGCCGACCGGCACAATATAGTGCCGATGGAAACTCTAGCCAGCCGGTGGCCTCTAGCCCCAGCCGGTGGTGTGTAGGGATGCCTCACAAAGCATTCCCTGCCCTTCCACGGCAAAACACAAGTGTTTGGTGCAAAACCAAACACAAACGGTCGAGTCCGGAGGTCCTGAGGCACGGCGCGCGAGCCGAGAACTCCGGGAACTCCAAACGAACACAAACATGGATAATCACCGAGTGTTCCAACGGTGACGTCCAAGTCTTGAGGACGGTCAAAAATGGGGTGTCTACAGTTGCCCCTCTTTGACAGAACTCGGAAGTCATAAGAATGACGGGAGTGAATGTCAAAGCCCAGAGACGACCCATTTTTGACAAGGCCGAAGACTTAGACAAACATGCAAGACAAGTAAGATACGCGCCCGAAGGCGGGGGCAAAATGCAACTGAAAATGCAAGAAGCCGAGCATAACTTATGATCATGCAAAGAAAGCTGTAACGAAGCACGCATACAACAGTTCTAAGCTACAAAACTCCAAACCACACTACAATGCAGAAAGGGTGTAAGAGAATTATGTAATTCTCGATACGTCTCGCTCGGGAGATACAATACATGTGCGGCTCGTCCGGTTGCACCGGCCTCGAATGAGCCGTACATACAATATCGTGCCTGCAAAGAAAGCAAACTTAACAGGTACAATATTGTTAGCAACATGCATGATAATGCAATGATGAATGCAAAATGATATGCAAAATATACAAAACTATGTATGAATAATGCAACTAATATGCAATGCAATTGGAACCATGCAAACTACATGCAGGGCAATTGAATCATGATTCAATCATGAGCGGTTCAAAACCACACGAATGTCAAATAGATTGATGGAGGTAACAAGTCCGTCTCCCATAGAACGATGTCTGATCTATGAGTACTTCGCACGGACACAAGAACAAGTATTGGGTGGAATGACATAAGTGGGGAAACGACCCGCTGAGGAAAGAACAATGATCCTAATGTCGGATGCAACAATTACACTACAATGCAATGGAAATGGATACAATGGATATGGCACGCGGGCCAAACCGAATCTTGCCTAGGAAAGGCATGTACGCATACGAACCGCGTCTAACACAGAAAATGTGCCGCAACCCTCAAACCAAGCTCATCAAGGAATAGGCGCGTACACAAAAACTGTGCTTCGACGTGAAAAGTAGGGGCACATACCAGACCAAGCTCAACCTGGAAAGGCGCAAGCCATAGATGGAAGTGATGCAATGGATGCATGCAATGGGATGGATATTTACAGAAAATGCACGACATATGCACTATACTACAATGATGATATGCATGACATATGCATGTGTTTTTGTTTTTTGGTTTTGAAAATGCATGACATATGCAGTATTTACAAATGATGCATGATAATGCATGTGTTTTTTTTGTTTTTGGTTTTTTGAAATGCATGACATATGCAGTATTTACAAATGATGCATGATAATGCATGTGTTTTTTTTGTTTTTGGTTTTTTGAAATGCATGACATATGCAATATTTACAAATGATGCATGATAATGCATGTGTTTTTTTTTGTTTTTGGTTTTTTGAAATGCATGACATATGCAATATTTACAAATGATGCATGATAATGCATGTGTTTTTTTTTGTTTTTGGTTTTTTGAAATGCATGACATATGCAATATATACGATGATGCATGACATATGCAGTATGATGCAATGACTATGATTGCAGCTTTCCCTATCTTACCAACAGGGCGATATACTAGGTTGGTTCAGTATCCAGAATTGAGGCGTAAACATGCCGCCTCAACCTATGGGGCTTCCATACAGATTTCAAGCCGAGGGTACACCCCCTGGGTATTTAAACCAGACTTTAGTCTCGGAGATCCCGAACCTTTGCGTTCTAGGCATAAGCCGTTCGAACTCTAGTTTTCACCGTCCCAGTTGGTCTTCTAGGAACTCACCGCAAACACAGACAGGTGGCTTTACCAGACCACCGAAAGTCGTTCGGGCACGACAAACACCGAAGGAATTGCACCTTCAGAGGATTTAAGGTCTCCTAGACCGGGATGCACAGCGTATGCATTTGAAATGCACATGATGCATGATGTTTGAAATGCGCGCCAACGCACGGCTTTTGAGATGCATAACAATGCAAATGAGCGGGTTTAAGGTCTCGCCAGACCGTGCGTGTTTTCGGTCCCGCCGGACCATGCGTGCACAGGATGGTGTGATGCGCAAAATAGCGCGATGCGTTAAACAACGCGAGTGCACAAGACAGTGCGATATGATGCATGCTAAATGCGATGGGGTGCACCTCAATGCACCGAAGGTCTTGCACCTCCCGAGGATTTAAGGTCTCCTAGACCGTCGCGTGTTTTCGGTCCCGTCGGACCGGTGGGCGTGTTTAAGGTCTCGTCAGACCGTGCGTGTTTTCGGTCCCGCCGGACCCTGCTCAAAAGATGAAATGCTCATGAGGCACGCATACCTCATTTGATGGAAAAAGGAAGTGCAAAACGAGGCATACGTGCCTCGAGATGCAATGAAATGTGAAATGAGGCACGCATACCTCATTTAAAGGAAAATGAAGTGCAAAACGAGGCATACGCGCCCCGAGATGTAATGAAATGCGAAATGAGGCACGCATACCTCATTTGATGGAAAAAGAAGCGCAAAACAGCGCAAGCCCCAAGGGATGCTCGAAACGGTGCGATGCGACGCACCAGAGAGTGTGATGAATGCGTGCAACACACACGGGGGAACTTTTAAATCTTATGAAAGACAAAAGGATACAAAAGGATACAGTCGTCGCATGAATTTGAGTGCTACACCCAGAAGACACTGTCTGAGGTCAAAACGGAGGCCGGTTGAGCATCGGAGATGCACTTTCTTGCACTTTCTTGAGCTATGAAGACCCAAAACCCCTCATATAGCCTAAACAAGGCCTTGGGAACACCACCGGCTGGGTGGGGAGGTCACGGCTGCCTAAACTCATCCATCGGCACAAAAAAGTGCCGACCGGCACAAAAAAAGTGCGACCGGCAGAAAATGCCTGATCGGGGCAGTTTTGCCAATTTGCCACGGGTGTTATAAAATAGGGCACCTAAACCCTATTTTCTTACTTCCCACCACCGAAAACTCCTCCTCTCTCTCTCTAGGGTGTTTTCCTTTCGATTTTTCGCTGATTTCTCCGCGTTTCACGCCCATTTTCTCGTCGGATTCGCGATATTCTTCGCGTTTCGGACATTTTCGACCGAACAAAACCTCGTTTCGGTGCACTTTTCGCCGTTTCCGCCTTTTCGGGACTTGTTCCCCTCGATATTCTCTACATTTCCGTGCATTCCCATCTTCCGACCTTTCCGGCCATTTCCGACCCTCTCGGGGTTGACTTCCCAGTTGACTTTTCGCATTCCGGCCCATTTTTCTTCTTCCGGCTATTTTTCTCATCTCCATTGCTATGGCCGATGATATTCCACACGTCGGGACTCCCCCGGACCACGAGATGGATCCCGGGGTCGAGCTCCTGCCACTGAGCGAGCGCCCTTCGACCCGGCGACCTACCGCCCGGCCATTCACGTACTTCGCGCCAGATGGACTCCGCCACTTCCGCGGTTTTGACAGGGCTCTGGACCCGGAGCTTCTACTGCGCGAGCCGACCTCTCACCTTTCGTTCGGCGCTTCCGAGGTAACCCTTCTGCTCTGCTTTACTTTCTGCAATGTAGAACTGTAAACTGTCAACTGACATAGCTGATTACAACCCTTAATTGCTTAGCTCTGATACACTGTGCTGTAGTTGATTGTAGACAACTTCACAACTGATATCTGCTTAGGACCGACACACATGCACACACACTGCACTAGTCTTAATCACCCAAACACGGCACACCGCATTTCACTGCAAATTCAACGATACCGGTACTTGTTTGAATCTGAAAACATATTGTATGCTGTATTTTAAACTGAACCACACAAAGCACGCTGACGC